>BROG01000202.1:517500-1089445 GCA_030159075.1 Atrina japonica
GGTCGAATTTTCTGCCTCAATTTATAGCATTTTTTTTTCTTTTTTTTTTTGGTGGTTTTTTTTTTTTTTTTTTTTTGTAAAAATCGCTTAAAATTGAAGCAGAATGTTCGGCCTAGGTCTATTCTTATTGGACATGGCATTAAAATTATTCTCCAATCAAGTACAAAATGTACATGAATCACATGCGATATATAAAGCTTTAAATATCGCTGGTATCAATAATACAAAAAATTTAATAAAAAGAATGATGATGATGATGATGATGATGATAATGATGATGATGATGATGGTTATTGGTGGTGACGATATTTGATGAATGATAATCAATCATATTGTAGTAAAAACATTTTTCTGTAAAACAATTCAATATACAATAATACATCTCTGACAATACTGACATCATGACAATGTCATAAAAACAATTCTGATACGAATTACGATATGTATTGACAAATTCAAAATACATTTACCTGTGGAGTCCTGATGTTAATGGATTTTTCACTCATCAAAAATAATTCACCAGTACACACAATTCTATGTTCGTAAATATTCTCACACGTGCCTAGCCATTTTAGTCATGCTAAAAACTATATTTAACTAACGACATTCCCTGTCACAAATGTAAACAATGACATGTAAATAGAAACCACATGGGAGCCGAACAACGGCTTGTTTATTTTATTGGTGCGACTTCCGCCTTTCGTTTTTAAATAAAACATTAAAAATAAGGCGATATACATAATACTGACAGTTATAAATTTAGTATAATGTTTTCAGTAAACAGTATTGACATTTGTAATTTTGATTAACATTGATTATTACCATTGAATGGATAATCAGTATGGAATTATTTGGTTTGTTTAGAAACCGGAACAGTTTCAAAAGGAGCAGGATTATTTTCCGGTGAAATCTGGTCGTCGCCTATTTCTTGCCTATACAAATGAACAATTACCGACGTCTTCGTTGTTGATTTGACTAAATATACCGTCTCATACTCACCAGGGATTATTTCAACCATCTGTGAATTATCTGTCTGATTTGTATTGTTTGTTGAAGTTTTATTTTTTTTATCAAAGGTATTGAGAAATGTGTAAAACATTTTATTTTTCTATAAATAAAAGGAAAATAACAAATTACCAAAATTTTCGGTGAAAAATATTCTCAACCGGACTTCCTCCCCTCCAATTTGAAATCCTGGATCCACCCCTGATATCCATTCTGATAAACATTGCTTTTTCGTGATTTCTGACATCATCAGGTTATTGTGCCTCTAATGTACTCAAGATAAAATACGTACTTCCGTATTTTGCGCATAAAAATCAATGGATTTACCGCCCTTGTACATCAAAAAATTAAAACATGACAACTTTTACCACCCTCAGTAAATTGAAAAATTAAAATATGACAACTTTTACCACCACCCCTAGTAAATTCAAAAATTAAGATATGACAACTTTTACCACCCCTAGTTAAGTGAAAGATTAAAACATGACAACTTTTACCATCCCTTGTAAATTGAAAAATTAAAACATGACAACTTTTACCACCCCAA
This sequence comes from Atrina japonica, assembly GCA_030159075.1. Classification (NCBI taxonomy): domain Eukaryota; kingdom Metazoa; phylum Mollusca; class Bivalvia; order Pterioida; family Pinnidae; genus Atrina; species Atrina japonica. The sequence goes on from BROG01000202.1 coordinate 519,053, forward strand.
GTAAATCCAAAAATTTAAACATGACAGATACGCAAGCAAATTTATTATTTAATCTATGCATATACAAAACGCAATTTGAATCTGAAGCGTAAACAATTTTTTAACACACTGGATCTGAAACTTACTGATAGATAAAAGATTGGGTTTACTTGTTCTGAATGGATCGTGGTCATTAGTGTGTTCAAGCCCTGCAGTGATGTGTTTTGCTTACCCTCACCCAAACAGGTGGATTAACATTATACAGACAGTTAAATATGCAATTTGGCAGCCGAGTTATTAGATTAGAAAATCAATGGAAATCGTAGTTTGGTAACAAAATTGGAAAACACCCACTTGACTGAAATTCTGTAAGTAAAAATACCCACCTCAATTGGAAAGTGGTGGCTTGTACCCAAATGGAAAATGGTGGATATTGTACCCAAGTGCTCTGAAAGTCATCTGTAGTACCGCCTCTGTTAGTCTGTATATGAAACGTTCACACGCTGAACACGCTCCGGCTAATCAGGTGACCTGTGAGATATAAAAGGAAGTTATACATACAATGGTTCGCAATATATTTGAGTTTTCACTAAATGAAATGTTGAGTTGCCTTTTCGTTGGTGGTTGTTGAGACGTCTGTACCAATTGTGACGAGGATTCGTTCCTCACGTATTTCATTTGGATTTGACTGTGGACTCACGTCGGGTGTGACTGGTCGACAGGGAATGCTTACTCCTCCATGGCACCTGATCCCACCTCTTGGTTTCCAGATGAATGTGTTTCTCCATTTTTTTCCAGATTTGTATCTATATCCCGGACATCCTAAAGATTTATACTTTGGTATCTGAGATTTTTGTTTATATGATAAATTAGTCTTATGCTTTCATTTTTTTTTTAGTATTGTCTTTGTGCCATTATCAGTAAAGTTGTTCTCTTACACAGAGTTGTCGGTCCTTACATTCCTCAACAATCTCTGTCGACCGACTGAGCCAGTCCGGCTCTGTTTGTTGTTGTTATTTTGTATTTTATTATTTGTTTTTGTCATTAAGACTTCATCGGTTGATCTTAAATTCAAAACAGATGTAAAGTTCTGTAACAGAGAGTACTGGTGGTATATCATAAAAGGTAGATAATACGATATAAATGATAAAGTTGCAACAAAAAGCAAACGTCAAACAAAACAAACCTTCAGACTTGAGTATATAATGACCTTCCTAACAGAAAAGATATAAATAAAATATTGTAGGCTATTACTTTTGTCAAACAAGAATTTTATTTTCCCTTTTTTATACTACTTCATTGAAGGGACATTATATCTAGCTGTTTTGTTTTGTTTTGTTTTTTTTCAAAAACAATTCTTTCCTGTTTCACTACTTAGAGTAATATACAATAATTAAAATATATATCACCGTGATGACACCGTGTTTAACACCGTGGTTACGGTGGTGTTCTTATTTGTCGTTCGGTGACTTGGTGATGACGTAATCCTTGGTCCTTGTGACGTGCACAGTGTGATCTCGGGTCCTGTCACTTTACGTAATGTCAGGGAGACAAAGATCCAAATGGTCTTTTCTAATATTTATTACCTAACTAAAAAGCTATTAACAAATATTTACAAAGTAGTTCTTAGTACCAAGCTGATAATACAGCTTAGTACTCATCCATTCGTGTCCGCTTTCTCTACTATAAGTTTGGTCCTTTTCTACATACAATGGGTCCTGTCTTATGCTCCTGTCTCCCTTCTACATCTCTTACTTTCACATTCTTACATTTTATAATATTCCTGATAATTTTAAGCAATCCCTGTCTAGATCTTAAGTTCTTCTCTGATTTTAACTTAATGCTAATTTAAGGATTAAAATATTGAGTTGTAGGTTCCTAAAGTAGAAGCTTGGACATCCGAGTCCAATAATGTCATATCTAATTTTTATCAGGGTATCAAATCCAGGGTAATTGTTGGTAATAATTGCACTGATTTCTTCCCATGTAATGAAGGCCTTAGACAGGGTGAAAATCTTTCACCATTTCTTTTTTCTCTCTATCTTAATGATTTAGAGTCATTCTTACCATTAAAAAAACGTTAAGGGTTTGACCTGTGTTAGCAATGATATAGAAAATGATATTGGTGTGTATCTGAAACTTTTTACTCTATTATATGCATATGACACAATTTTATTTTCAGACTCTGTAAATGATTTGCAATTACAACTTAAGTTTTAGCGAATATTGTGAAATTTGGAAACTTAAAATTAATATAGATAAAACTAAATTTATGGTATTCTCTAAGAGACATACAAATCAAGAGGTATCATTCAAGATTGGTGGTATAGATATCAAAAGAGTGTATGATTTCAATTACTTAGGCTTAATTCTTTCACATAATGGGTCTTATTCTAATGCTAAAAACATAACATTAAAAGAGCTTATATAGCCATGTTCGACATTTTAAAAATGAGGCTACAGTTAAAGTTATCTGTCAAACTAGTAAATTCTAAAAATAGTAACTTTAAAAACTAAGGAAAAATTTCAGTTAGACCTCTGAGAGCTCATTTGACATCCGAAGCTCGAAGAGGCAACATCATCAGAAAAATCCTCTGGTTGAGTGTTTCATTTTCATATGATTTATTTGAGGAGATGGTAAAACCTGTATTACTCTATGGATGTGAAATTTGGGGATACACAAATTTAGAAAGTATTGAAAAAGTACACTTAAAATTTTGTAAATTACTTTTAAATTTTAAAAAATTTGGTGTTTACCCAATGTCACTTTACATTAAATTAAGAATGATCAATTTGGGGGTTAAAATACAAGAAAATCGGGAATATAAATTGTCTTCTCTACTATACAAAGTCCTATACAAAAAATTATGAATACCACACTGGACATTAATTTCAAAAACTATATAGAAATATGAGCTATGCCGGTGCATAACTATTTGTTATTGTACATGTTCGGTAGTTAACATGTGACCGAGCAAAATAAAACATTAAATTTTGGACATGTTAGTTCTTATATTTAAATTCAGAATTTGACAATTTGGACATTCACTGTAATTATTCAGTTCCTGTTATTTCAGTAATTTATACATGTTATTGTAAACATATTTTTATTAATCCCGATAAATGCCGTATAAGTTTAATACTTATTAAGTAGGCTATACCTTAAGTACCACCTTGTTCTATAACTTTTAAAGGATTACCTACCAATTAAGGACCATAATTAACACACTTAATGTTTTAAAGTATAAGATAGTCAGGTTTTAGGCCTTTGTACGGAACGAACTGGTGTAATTACGGAAAATCCGGGATCCACCGACCGTCAGTGCGAAAGTATTAAAGGTTATTTTTATTATCTGCATTTTTATATTGTCATTATTCCATAACCACAAATTAACGTGGTTATTGCAACGAGTTATTCAAACCGTTGAAAGTAATCAGGTCTGAAACCGTCCTATTCCTATTTTCTTAAATTGATCAAACCTTTTGTATTACTCCGCGTAGCCGGTGCTTGCCTTTCGCCATTTTGGAGAAATTTGCTGATACCCCCTCTAAGGAATATTGGTAATTGTCAACAAACGCACGTGGGTTACCAAAGTCTTGTATATCTGTTTTTAAAACATGTCTTTTATGCGAGCGGTTTATTTTAATGAATGATACGACGGAATTTTCCACAAACATTGAAGGGGAACGCGGTTTAACGGCTCTCAGTACTGTTATAAGGAAATTTGACAATTTAGTAATTGCCTACTGTAGTGTAGGTTGTTGAGACATCTGTACCAATTGTGACGAGGATACACTCCTCACTTGTTTCATTGGACTTAACTGTGGACTCACGGCGGGTATGACCGGTCGACAGGGGATGCTTACTCCTCCGTGGCCCCTGATCCCACCTCTTGGTTTCCAGAGATCCGTGTTTGTCCATTTTTACCGGATTTGTATCTATGTCCTGGACATTCTGTTGATTTATACTTTGGTATCTGAAATTTTTATATTTGTATTCAAACATTGCATTGACTATTGCCTAACTTAGCCTACCCTACTATAACAGAAAAAGGTTACATGACAGCCTTTTCAGCTGTTGTCGTATTGACCAAACCTGTAGCTTCAATGGTACATAGGCCTACTCTCTCGACCACAACTTTTTTGTAATAGTTTTGTTTTCTAATATCAAAATTTGCCAATAATATACAACGAAAGGCGCACGACACAACTCTCTCATTGACTTGCATGTATATAAAATTAAAAAAGAATGTTGAATATAGGGCCTAGTCCATAGCCTCTCCTTGACTTAATACATAATTCAAACTAAAACTGTCACTAATTCAGACAGTGATAAATTTAATGCGTCTTTTATTCAAATGTTGCTTCGTCAGCCTGTAACAAAAGCTGAAAATAAAGTGATGAGAGACAAACCAGTTAACCCAGGTAGTTAGGTGCTTCATAAACTGAGCTACAAATCGTACCTGATGCTGGTCTGAAATACTGAACTCGATCATCGCTGATACAGTGGGTCATGAGATAAACTCTCCCTCTGAAGGGACTTGAACCAGGATCCCCTGGTTTACGAGTCATGACTCAAACAATTGAGGTAAAGGAGAAACCCACAATCTCAAGCAGATAGAAACACCATATAACTAACAAACACCCTGACTAATCAAGCAGATTAGAAACACCCTATAACTAACACTTCTACAATTACGTATTGCCTGACTATGTTATCAAGCAGATAGAAACACCCTATAACTAACACTTCTACAATTACGTATTGCCTGACTATGTTATCAAATGGTTTTTTATGCAACTGTGTTAACAAAAGAAAGGGGAGTAAATGACCTGACAGAATTTTTAGCCCAGGCTTAATACATCTCCATGCAATACAGAAGCAGGTGCTTGACCAACCAATCTACCTGTTCTAGTCGCCTTTCTGTACACTTTTCTTTTTTTTGTTTAGATATTTCATTCTGTATGACAAGTAGGCCTGCAACCAAATACTTAAAACAGCAAGTTCATCATACAGTTTGGCATGGTCCAGTTATAAAACTTAACTCCTCGACCCCTGATAAACAATGGACTCTTCTGTAAATCAATGATTTAGACCAGTCTAAATGTGTCTTTAGGGGTAAATGAGTTAAAGTAGGGTAACACTGGAAATAGCGTAAGTTTCGTATCCTGGTGGGAATACCTTTTTCCCAATGTTACAGCTTGAAGTCGGTGATGCTACCGTAAATTGGAATATTTTTGCCATTGTTTAATTTTGGCCAATTCGGCCACCCTATTTATATGGCCAATGTTAAACCATCCAAAATATGTACACGATGTTTCTAGCGGTATGAAAATATTTTACTGTTTTATAGATTAACAAACAAGTTTTTTTTTACACATAATACTATGTGGACTTTTAAGCTTAATTAAGAACCATGTGATTCATCAATTCTAACTGTTCTACTGGCACTTTTTAATATTTTGATATTTCAGACACCTGGAATGTTTGACACGACAAGACCGAGATCTGATGGTAGACCAAATCTAAATATAAACATGATATAAACATAAACATAAATGGCCAAAATGTAAGTGGCCAAAAAATAACCCTTCATTTTGTGACCAAAGTGGCCAAATTTTAACAATGCCAAAATATCCCAATTAACGGTATGCAGTCATCCTAGATCGATAAAAGTCCTAAAATCAACAAGACAAATTCAATTAATTATCTCCCCTTTTGGGATTATTGCTCAGAGCAAGGCAAATTCAATGACTTACAACACCTTTTGGAATTATTGCTCTGGTACATGTTCTATATATATAATAAAGGGGAATAATTCTAGAGAAAGTTTTAAGAGCGTAGCCTTCTTTATGTAAACAACTCTTCTTTGACCTAAAATGTGAATTTTCTCCAAATCTGGTGAACAAATGATTTTGGAAGAACAGGACAAATAAAGTAAGCAAACTGGAATAAGTGGAAGATTAAGAGTGCAAATTAGTCCATGACAATCCCTCAACATGTACCTATTATGTGTATTTGGCAGTTTGCACTAAATATATGGGGAACCTAGGTGAAATAAAATGACAAGGATTTTATCTCAATGAAGGGGGATAACTCTGAAAAATCATTGTAAGGTCACAACATCTTAACATGATTATGTATTTACCCAAGTCAGCACCAAAGTCCAATTAGAATGAACCTAGGTGATGAAATGACTTGGCCACATAAATCACCAAAGCCCAAAGGGGAATAACTCCAGGAATAAGATGTATATCAGCACCAATTATATGGAGATTCTAGGTGGTAAAATGACCTAGACATAAATAAGCAAAGGGAAATAACTCCAGTAATAAGATGTATATTGGCACCAATTATAGTGAACCTATAGCTAGGTGATTAAGTGACTTATACATAAAATCAACAAAGGGAAATAACTCCAGTAATAAAATGTATATTAGCACCAATTATACTGAACCTAGGTGATGAAATCACCTAGACACAAAATCAACAAAGGGAAACAACTCCAGGAATAAGCTGTATATCGGCACCAATTGTAGTGAACCTAGGTGATAAAATGACCCCAAAAATCTAGAAAGGGAAATAACTCCAGGAATATCATATCGATTCAAACGATAAGATTTTTCTTTTTCTTTTTCAGATCAGATTAAAAGATGATGGACCTGAGTTCAAACGCTAACATGACCCTGGTGAAACTGAACCTGGAGGGATTTGATGATGAAGGCTCAAAAGAAGGGTTAACTGTAGATACCTCGTAAGTAATGATGATACATTTGGAGCCTCCATGACCAAATGGTCAGGCATAGCATTTTGAACCATGAACTCTCTCACTTCTGGTCAGAGCAGGTTTGATCCCCATTTGAACCTTATCTGATTTTTATGAGAAAGTTTGCCAGTTTACTTGCGGAAGGCCAAAGAAATATACGTTTGCTTTCTTTGGAACAAATTTGTTACAATTAGTGTTCCAGCTAGAATTTTGGAGGAGTGGAGAAAATTACTTTTTACTTGTCTATAAAAAATAGAGCACTTGGATTGCATCCACCCAATATTCATAGCAATACAAATGAAAACAAAAGAATAAAATAAATAAAGATTGTTCAAATCTAGCTTCTTTTTTCTACACCACTGAAATTTCATATTTACATATGTATATTTTGTAAACTAATCCTAACCCGAGCAAAACATGAAATGCATTGGTTCAGTCAATGAAAATAGCCATGAAAGTATGGAAAAATCACAGATGCACTATGATTTTACTTTTGAGTATACATGTAGCAGACATGTAAACTGACAGATTGGGGCTAAAATCAGGACAGGGCAGGGTGTCCTGCTGAACACCTCTAACTTGAACACTTCACATGTATATACATGATGTCAAATAATGTTTTGTTTGTGTGTGTCCTGTATATCAATATTGTGGAGTTTTGTAAAACTCTGTGTCTTTAAAGTTCAAAATAAGAAACTCACTTTTATTCTGTAGAACAAGTATATTTTGAGAAACCAACTGTCTAAAAAAACTACATTCTTCTTCCAGAATTGTTCCATGGAATTTTATTTAATAAGAGCAGCAGTTAATCGCTATAATTGTCTTGTAGATTCTCTGGTGCCGACACAAGCTTTATGACCTCTGGACATGGACTGACAGACTTGTCACATGGTAAGTTAACTTTGATGTATTACAATTTTTACGCAATTTACCAAACCCTTCTGGTGCATGCGATTTTCTAAATGTAACATAAACAAAACATAATTCTAGAGATTTTATTGTTGCCTGCACTCAGGTGACCTATTACAATTTGTTGCCTAGTTACCTGAGTCAACAAGGTGACCTGTTACATTTTGTTGCCTGGTTACCTGAGTCACCTTGGTGACCTGTTACAATCTGTTTCATAGTTACCTGAGTCACTCAGGTGACCTATTACAAAACATTGCCTTATTACCTGAGTCACCCAGGTGACCTATTAGAATTTGTTGCCTAGTTACCTGAGTCACTCAGGTGACCTGTTACAATTTGTTGCCTGCATGTAGTTACCCGAGTCACTCTGATGACCTGTTACAATTGGTTGCCTAGTTACCTGGGTCACCCAGCTGACCTATTACAATTTGTTGATTAGTTACCTTCACTCAGATTATCTGTTACACTTCATTTCCTAGATACATGAGTCACTCAGGTGACCTATTACAATTTGTTGATTAGTTACCTTCACTCAGATTATCTGTTACACTTCATTTCCTAGATACCTGAGTCACTCAGGTGACCTATTACAATTTGTTGCCTAGTTACCTGAGTCACTCCATTGACCTATTACATGTACAATCCATGGTGGTCTGTTGTCATTCATAGACTTTTAAATATTTTTAACTTGATCTTGAAAATCACCAGGTCAGTTTCTTTTAAATTTGTTTTGTTTCATCAGGCTTAACATTTTTCAGCCCATTGTGATATTTTAATTGTTGACCTTTCAGTGTCTTTGCCACCAGCGGATGGAGATGCGGGGTCATCGGCAGAGGTAAAGTTAACACATTATTACAATACTGTAATAAGATGTTTCTGTCTATTTTATACTATATTGGGTTGTTATTCAAATTTCAAAACTGAACAAACATAATTACTTTTGTCATTCTAGAAGAAACAAAATCTTAAATGTGGTACTCCATTAGAAGAAGATCTTTGGGTCTACTGTCCATTTACAGACCATAATTGTATTATCTCATGTTTATTTAAAACATTTGACATGATAGTTATCATATATACTGTAGTTGAAATGTTTATTTTTTGTAGAAAAAGCAAGGTGAAAAGCCTGAATAAAGTTTATATATATATATATATATACAGTAAAACTTGCTTTAGCGAACACCTGTTTATAAAGACCATTTGGTCATAAATACTGTTTTTTGCTATCCCTAATAGTACCATTTGTGTACAAATCAACCTCTATATAAAGACCACCTCCCTATAAAGACTGGTTTTGTTGTGTCTGTAAGAGGATCTTATATACAAGTTTCACTGTATATAACTAAAATATTTATTTCTTATAGAAAAAGATACGGTAGATGAAATTCCTAAAGTATAATCTGTTTTTTTTACTGAAATGTGTATTTGTTGTAGAAAAAGAAAGGTGGTTGGCCAAAAGGTAAAAAGCGGAAGAAGATGAAGGATATGAACGCTCCTAAGCCTGCTCTCAATGGCTACCTCCGCTTCCTGAACGAGAGACGGGAGGTGCTCCGGAAAGAAAATCCAAACATGTCTTTTTCTGAATTAACTAGAGTGCTTGGAGCTGAATGGTCTAAACTTCCACAGCATGAAAAACGGGTCAGTTTGATTCTTTGTTTATCTCATTCAACCCGAAAGACACATTTGGAATGGTCTAAGTGATTGATTTACAGAAGAGTCCATTGATTTTCAGGGGTTGATGAGTTAATTAAAACCAGAAAGATTAAAATGGAATGAGATTATCAGCTCTTACTCAAACATCATATATTACAGATTTCTTATTTCTATAAACATCTTATCATATGTTGTTGTCATGGAGCAAAAATAAATGTAAAAAGAATCAGAATATCATTTAAAGCTGAAAACTTTTGTTTTGTGTGTTGTGTGTGTGTTTTGTGTATATAAAAATGTGTATAGTGTTTATCTTTTTTAGTTACATATCTTTTTGATATTTAAAAGGGTTTCTAGAGAGAACATTATTTGTGTGTGTGTGTGTGTATTGTGTGTGTGTGTTTTGTTGTATATGTGGTGTTTTTTTTTTTTTTTTGTATGTGTGTTTACTCTGACCCAGCACTGGACTTTTTCGGTTACGTTGTATCTTTTGGAATCTTTCAGAGGTTTTTAGATGAGGCAGAGAAAGACAAGGAACGTTATGTAAGGGAGATGGAGGCATATCAGAAAACGGAAGCTTATAAACAGTTCAAAACACAAAAAGAGAAGAAAATGAAAGGTAATCAGACACAAAGATGTAATTGGTATGAGTCAGTGATTTCATGTAATGTTTTGATGAACACTTGAAAATGTTGATATGTTTGTATAAATACCAAATCATGTGTGGTTACTACTATAGTATAGCAGTTGCCTTGGTTACATAGAAGTTTGTGATTTTATGTACTGTATAGGGTTTAATTCCACAGGCTGTAATAGACAAGTTTATATATATATATATATATATGATCTGTGCTTTATGCAGCATCAATCATAACAGATTTCATAAATATTATATATGTAACATGTATAATAAAGCCTTGTGGCGATTTGATTGGCTAACATGCAGCAAACTGATCTACTTTTCTTCACTACGCATGCATTCTTCATTCGTCTGAAGTTTCTGCGCAAGTATTTGACCTAGTTGGAACAATTTGGTCAACTCAACAGAAAGGAGAATATAAATTCCCATCCCCAGTCTTCAGAAAATGTCATTTAAATTGTATATGTTGGATCATATGATAAAAAGAATCTGTCACAAGTTTCCATTCATATCACATTTATGATACTCGTTATGAATTTACCAATTTTGCTCACCAGAGGCTCGCAAATTGGAAAATTCTAAACTTGTATCATAAATATGACATGAATTGAAAATCGTGACAGATTCTATATTTCTTTGATTCACAGATCAACTGTGAATATTAACACTGCATGTTATAGTTTACAGTAAAATGGTAAATAAGGAATTTAGGGAATGCTTGGAATTTTTCATATGTATTTATAGATACCAATATCATTCCAGGTGCAAATAAAAAGGTTTGTGAACATCTACTATCAGATTTGATTTCAGAAATGCTATTTACAAACGTTTTTTTTCTGCTTACAGCTGATCTAGAAGCAGATGGTCATGGTATGAACAGCTCAATGGATGTAAGTACTAATGCAAGGAATGAAAAGTCAAATAAAGTCATAGGTTTACGAGTTGATGGAACATCAACACAGTTATGTTATGCTAAGTTGTTTATTGGGAACAAGTCAAAGCACATTTTGCAGTATGGGGTTAATAACACATTATATTGACGCAAAATTACACATGTATGTGCATTTCAGCAACATAAACTCAACTTCAAGATTGAAATTTCCAAATCACACTTTTATTTGTATATTTTTGCTTTTTAAAATGACGAAAATATAGTAACAGTTCTCTAAAAAATATAGGTCTGCAAGACTTGTTGAAATATATGCTATTAAAGGTCAGTTCGGCATCCTTTATGAATTTTAAGATATTATAAATTTGCTATATAATGTTACTTTTCAATTATTTTTTACCATTATACTCTTGTGATAGAATTGACTTTAAAAGTGATAGACTGGACTGTTAGCAATTCTTGCGCACAATTAATATGTGAATGATTTTTGGTCAAGGTTCCCTTACTGTGTATTGGCAAGATCTGTCTGTGAAGTTGGAAATAGAAGGTTCATCATTCGTCATTCATTTGATCTTAACTGATGAGAAACTCGCGGCAGTCTTTGAAGTTGGGAAAATGTTTTACATGTACACATATTGACCTAGAGATTTAAGGCTACTGATAGGAAGTATAGCGTAAGGGTATAATACTGCCCTGTCACACAGAAATTTAATATCGATGAAACGATGTTTACAAGCACAAGATTTTATAATCATATCGCTGATCTATGTAATTTGTTGCATAATAAATAAGCCATCAGTACTCACGTTATGCCAAATGTCTGACCCGATTTTTAGTTCCTTTTTTTTGTAAAACCTAACTTTACCGAATTAAAAAGTATTCAGTATACTGAGTGTATTACACCTCATTAAAACTTATGATTGCCATCAACTCTTATCAGTACTTTCAGTACTTTGATTAGGTATAGCTTTTTATATGTTTTTTTTTGTTACTTTAGTGTAGTTTTTAGTCACTCTTCATTTGTCCCTACCAGTCCAGGGGGAGGGGGTAGTTTTGCATTATGTACAGACGTTCTTTGGCTTTTTCCTGGCCATATCTTCCTCATTTATTCAAATAAGATCAACGTATTTGCTGCAGGTATATGTATTAGTAAATGAAGTGTCAAATACCAAAACTCTGCTCCTACCACCTCACCTTTAAGTTATATCTACAATTTTTTGTATGTAAGTAAATAATTGATGTCACATCTGTATTGTTTCTTATCGACAGCTGATACAGGACCAGGAGGAAGACCGAGGGACATTCAACATTCCAATATTTACTGAAGAATTTTTAGACCATAATAAAGGTATGGCCTTGTATCAGCTCTCTGTTGATATTGAAATATTGAGGAATTCTTATAACTAAGTGTATGGAATCATAGCTCAGTAGTCCAAAGGACCCCTTCAGCAATTGTCATATTTTTGTATCTGTGGTCTGTGTTAGCTCATGTATGATTGTTAACTTTCAACTTTCATCTCTGAAACATTCAGACCAGTCAGAACCAAATTTGGCTGGATTGTTTGGTTTTTAAATGTCTATCAGATTCAAAATCAAACATGTCCACTTTGACCTAAAGTGTACTCTTGTTGAAAAAGTTGTTAACTTTTAAACCAGTTGAGCAATACAGGCTCAGGTGAATGATACAAGCTCAGGTGAATGATACAAGCTCAGGTGAGTAATACAAGCTTAAGTGATCGATACAATGTCAGGTAAGTTATATAATCTCAGATGAGTGATACAGACTTACTTGAGCCTCAGTAGTTTCATTTCTTATTGTTGTGATGTGTTCAGGTTCACTGTTTTGTGGACAAGTTCCACTGTTTATTATTCTTGGATGGCAACATTTGATTGGTTTTGATTAGAAATAAATAAGATATAAGTCTGCAAGTCACACCCATGCTATGTAGAATTCTAGCAAAATACAGTTTTACAAGATATTTTGATCTATTCTTTTCATTTTCAGCTCGAGAGGCAGATCTGCGACAGCTTAGAAAACAAACCACAGAGCTGGAGGAACAAAATGCAATATTAAGCAAGCACATAGAAAACATGAAACAAGCAATAGAAAAACTAGAAGTAGAAGCTGTCCAACAACGAAGTACAAATATGGCACTTCAGCGTCATCTAAATGATTTGCGTACCACTCTCACAACTAATTTTGCTTCTGTACCATTGCCAGGTAATTGTGTACTGTGTGTTTGTGTGCTGAACATGTCCTGTGATAAGAAAACTGTTGTTTACACACATAAGGTCATTCCAGTTTTTTTCTATGTTAAGCATCCGCGTGTGCTTTGGTTTAGAACATATTATGTGTAAAAACACACACACACACACACACACAATTGGTAATCCGGGAATGCATATTGTTCCTTACATCACATAGAATGGAAGACATGCAGACATAGAGTTTGGATAAAATAAAGTTAATATAGATCTACCATTAAAAAGATTTACGTACTCTAGCACACTTAGGGTAGTGTAGTGCACACTGATTAGAAGGACCCGTTTACTCAACTTAACTCAATAACCTCAAATATAATTGAAGCGTCTTGATTTTTTGTTCAGGTTGTGTGTGGTTTTTTTCAAATAGTTAGTTAGGTTTTTGAATTACATAGCAAAAACTTGGAATGGCCTAATCACAAAACATACACACATACCAACATACATACACACAAGACTACATAAATACAAACATACATGCAAACACAAGTCTTAATGGACTTTGAGGTACATGTATTAAAATGTATCTGGTAACTCCAATTTATCAGCTAATTTTAAAACACTATTTTACAGCAACAGAATACCTATTTCTTTTTACTTGAATGTTCACATCAACTGTGTACCTCATTTTAACATTTTACAGGAGGTAATGAAACACCGACCCTAGATACTGTAGACAGCTACATGGCGAAGCTACACAGCCTCATTCTGGACTCACCTCAAGATAATGAGAATCTTATATACACAGTCAGAGAGATAATAGGACGGCTAAATATAGAAAGGTTTGGCTTTAATAAGTTGATTTTCTCAATTTTACGAAGTATTGACTGTAATAAAAAAAATTTTGACACATTGTTATGGGTTGTTATGTTATAACAACCTATTATGGGTTTACTTCGACTTTTCATCGAGGGCTATCTTGTTAGCAGTGAAGAGGTCACTGAGGTTGCATTTGTAAAATATAGTCCAACTCAAGATTTCAACTTTTACAGAAAAGTCAAATATTTTGGTGTAAATGAAATTCAATCTAGTTTGAATAATCATTAAATGAAATACAGTAGTCCCCCTGTGAAATGGCCACTCTCTTGAGAGGCCACCCCTTTCTCCCGGCCGATTATTGCTTGCATTAACTTATTTGTGAACAAAATTACCCCTTTTAGAAGGCCACCCCTTCAACGGGTCCAGCGGCCATGGTTTCATTGTTAAAAGTTGAGCTTTCCCCTCTAAAACGGCCGAAATGTTAAAGTCCGATAATCTGGAAGTAGTCAAATTTGACACAGAAGTTCATTACGGGTTAGCCAAAATAAGTGAAACGGCCAACGGTAACCTGAACGGCCATGGAAATTTCCATAAAATCAAATTCTTCCGCCATCCAAAATTTCAAGAACCTCCCCAAAAATGTGACCAAGATGTAAAATCTTCATAATCACTAATCAGCAAACGTCTGGTTTTCAATCGGTTGACACTTTTACAGGTAAATAGCCTGTGGGCATGTTAATTATTGAGGGTGTTAATGATTATATAACACCGTCCCATCCACTGATTGGCAGTTACTTGGTCTTAATTAAGACTTGGTCTAAGTGTGTGTGTGTGTGTCATGACTCATGTGACACACATTGGATCATCGATGATTAGAAGCATGATACCAGCCATCAAAAATAGTTATTACAACATCTTACGGTCTCAAAAGATATTTGTAATGTACTTCAACAACAAAAATGACAAAAAAATTTATCATTTTATTTATAATCAAGCATGCAAAGCATTTACCTCAAGGTCTAAATTGTCACAAAGCACATGTAATGGTAGATGTACTTCCGGAAGTAATATAAGAAACGGAAACGGACCGAAAATAACAGCCCATTTCAGTACTTTCAGTACTTTGATTTGTAATTGATTTCTTTATTGTTTCTTTCATATATTGATTGTACATGTAATAAATTTCTTTATGTTTTCTCTCATACATTGATTGTAATTGATTTTTTATTATTCATCTCATATATTATTTGTAATCGAATTGTTTATCATTTATTTTCAGTGACAAATAAGAAAGAACAATACTCAATACAACAGGAATATTTGTATTTGGTCAAAAGTTATCTCCCTTTGCAAGGCAGTCCTTCATCATTCAATGTTCAGCTTCATTTTATTTTACGGATTTTCTTATGTCCAAGATTCACCAACATCTGTGTGACTAGTACAATAACCGTGTGCATTTTTTTTTTTTTTCCTCCGTAATATGTTCCTCAAATTACATTACATCAAAGACTATGTCTCACTGCAGAGGAAAAACAAATGGAGGAAGTGTATGTAGCACTTTTGAAAAAAGAAAATCTTTGATAATGTGTGAAAAATGAGAGATTAGCACTGATATTTTAAAAGATGAAAATGATTAATGAATATACATAAACAGCTTCATGTTGACAATTTTTATCCTCATTTCTGATAATCTATGGAATATCTTCAATGTCAGCACCACACTCATACAATAAACTATGGAACATCATCACTGTCACCACCAAAGTCATTTGGTCGCAGTTTCAAGCACTAGAGTACTAGGAAGTTCAGCATCCCTATCAACACAGTTTGACTGGTCAATGTCATTGATATAAAGTACATGTAAAGTCCATTGTTTTACAGGGATAGATTTGTACAATCTAAGTGACTTTGTTTTTGATGTTTTGATACATTTTACTGCTGAATTTTGTGAATTGTTTCTTTTTTTCAACTGGAAGGAAAGAGAAGATGCCCAAGTTTGTATCTGAATTCAGTCAAGAGTCGATACTTCAGACATTTAAATATTATGTCTATTATGCTGTATGTTTATGCTAATCATTGTGGCAGTTATGTACTGCCATAGAAATGATAACGATACAAATTGAAATAGGTGGACTGGTATCATGGCAGCACATTATGCTGTATATTTATCATTATGTGACAGTTATGTACTGCCATAGAAATGATAATGATACAAATTGAAATGGGTGGCCCGGTATCATGGCAGCACATTATGCTGTATATTTATCATTATGTGACAGTTATGTACTGCCATAGAAATGATAATGATACAAATTGAAATGGGTGGCCCGGTATCATGGCAGCACATTATGCTGTATGTTAATCATTATGTGGCAGTTATGTACTGCCATAGAAATGATGATACAAACTGAAATACATGACATTTTGCAATATTACAATAAAACATAAATGATACTAAAGCTTTCTTAATTATTTTTTTTATTTATAATGTTAAAATTTTCCTTCACAGACTGTCAAGTTGACATGTCAAATTTTTTTTTCTGTAAATATTCAATTTTGCATAAATCCTTGACTTGTTGAACATAGCTGTATTGACTTAAAAACATTTTAAATATAACTAATTGGCATGTTTCTACATTGGTATCTGTGATTTTTAAATTAAAAACCCATACAGTCAAACCTGCCTTATTGACCAGTGCCGAACAGCTGTGTATAAAGACACCCTGGTCACAGAGACCTTTTTTGCTGTCCCCAATTGCACCATTTGTGTACAAACAACCTCTGTATGATATATATAAAGACTCCCTCCCTATAAAAATTGGTTTTGTTGTGTCCCGAAGGGGGTCCTTATATACAGGTTTCACTTAATCAAAAGAAGGTTCAAGAGACAATTTACAAACTGGGTGAAAAAATGGACACATGGACCTCTGAAAATTGAGAGGTGGGATCTGCTGCCATGGAGGAGTAAGCTTATCCTTTTGAAAGCTGTGAGTCTGCAATATATATAATAAAGATAAAGGATATAGAAAAAGGATATTATTCGTAAATACCTAAGAGGTATGTCTGAATCATATAGGGTAACGGTAAAACACTCTATATTCACAAATTTTCGGCCCCTTGGCCTTTATCAAGTGAAAGTTTATCGATAAACATCTAGAAGCATTTGCCATGAAGCTGTGTATTGTGCAGACTTAATACTATATAACTAATATACATATTGTCTTCTTTCACTTGTTAAAGGCCAAGGGGCCGAAAATTTGTGAAAATTGAGTGTTTTACTGTTTTTTCGTATAACTATACTTCCCTTTGGAGGACATTGAATTTTATTACAACCATCTACCTAAGAGGTATGTCTGAATCATATAGGGTAAGCCTAGGTGAAGAAATGAAACGGATTTGGCTTAGACAAATGAACGTTATAAAGGGAAATAACTCTAAAATTAAGGTTGGTAGGCATACAGTTTTAATGTGACACTTCGTCTTCTCAAGGTGTACACTTGCAACTTATATGGGGAGCCTAGGTGAAGAACATATAACTTAGGTATGGCATGGAAAACTATAATTAAAACGGGAGTAACTCTAAAACATAAGGGAGGTACGGTACATGTATGAACACAATCTGTGTATGAAACACCCTGTCTTAAAATGTATACTTGCCCCAAATAAGGGACACCTAGTTAAGGAATTGAGGAAGACCTGGCCAGACAAAGCAAAAGGACAGGAAGACCAACACAGGACTATCAAGGATGTAGTTTGTAAAGGTTGAAGCAGATTTGCAGGTGTTCCACTCATTATAGCCATCCTTAGATTTGGTGTAATGTTTATCCAGGATATATGTTGGATATAGCATCTACTATGTGGATTTTGTGAGAAATAAAGTGTAAAATTTGAAGTATTTTCAAAACAAATTAATTTTGAACAGAGCCAGAACCATGTCTTGGATACATTGATAAAGGGATAAATACGAAAAACGTCAGGAAAGATAATAATGAGTAATATATATATATGAATGAAAATACTTATTTGTTTCCATGATCTGAAGCCATCAAACCAATAAGACAGAATACTTCTGTTTTGTCCATTTTATGTAGCAAATCGTCCTCCATCCTGATTTATATTAGTATATTTCCTGATAGCTCTACCAAAGATGTTCTAGGAAAGCAATGTAGGCCTATGACAACTTCTGTCTTTGAATCTTTACAACCTCTACATTCTCTTTCTCAGAAAACACTACCGAAACAAGTCTTGAGCTCCTCTGGTTGTTAAGTTGTATCTACATGTAATTGCAATTACGTTTAAGTTTTCTGTGACATAAGGTGCATTTTAAAGTGGGACAGCGTATTATTATGTACCGTGTCCTTATAATGTGACGTTCCATAATGTTCTGATAATCACCCACAATTTTTATTGAATGTTAACATTCCTAATCGCCCAACCCCATCATCGTCAGATTTAATAACTCGCTGATTACACACAAATGGCGGACTATGATGCAGCCCAACTTCATCATCAGGTAGATGCTTCATCGGGTGTTTTGGCGCTTTCTACAACATTATGTTCCTGTTTCAGTTATCCCCTGGGACTGACCAAAAATCCCCTTCATATTACTTTAACAGGTACATGTAGTCACCTAACTTTCCAGCTGGAGCTCAACTGATGAAGTCTTATTGACAGAAACGAATGTCTTGAGCATTATAACTTTGGTATTATGTTTATAATATCCTCATGCCTTCGAAGTTGACCCACGCACCTTGTTTTTTCATAGACACTGCTTTAATTTGTCTGCATTTCTCTTCCATTGATCTTACTTTGTCCCTTCGCTCTCTGCTGTCAGCGTCCTTCCTCATCAAACTTACCATAAGACCCAAAGCTATATATATATATATATATATATATATATATATATATATATATATATATATATATATATATATATATATATATATATATATATATATATATATAGTGTATTCTTGACACTGTGTTTTACTGCTTCTCGAGCCTTCCACTTCCACTTCATTCCTTGAAGTTGTCCGTCAAGTAACTTCGTGCTAGAGACTTTCGGAGACGTACTTTACAGATCAATACATGTAACTGTAAAACTTTTAGTGATTCCTGACCAGCGACGTAAATGCCGGCTGAAAGTCTTCTGAACGTTGTCCACTGTTGACATTGGCACCTTATAAAACTACCAGTGGCCATAGGATACGAGGTAAAATCCCATGCTGGAAATCCCCGGCCTTGAATTTGCCAGGTAAGCCACTTTGTCAACAACTTTCATCCAGTCCTCCAGCTCTCTCTTCACTTTTATGGTGTTATCGGTCAAGGAATCGTCGTACCATTTTTACCCACGCACTTAATTGGCTTCTCAAAAACAGCTCGTTTTTCTTCTTTTCTCATTTTGAATCGTCCCTCCTTCATCTTCCCTCTCTCTAAGACTATACTCCAAAGCTTCATCATTTTGTACTTCATTCTCGCCCATCTCATCATATGCCTCAAAAGTCTTACAATGTACGACGATCGTCTATAACTGAATCTCTTGTAATTGTTTTATCACCCAATGAATGCACGTGTAGAAGGTTGTCTCACAACTGATGACATAAACATGTATCGACTCATCTACTCTGATTCTACAAACTAGTTCATCGCTGCTGAAAAAATTACGGATATTTTGGAACCTCTTAAATTTCTACCTCTAGTGTTTGATACTTTGTAATGAAGTTATTTACTCCGAATCTAGTGTCCAACTGGTTTAAGTAATCCTACAGTAGTGTTCTAATCTTTCTTGATTTATGATATATCTCCAGAATTGCATCTATAACTTTATGAGGAATTGATCTATAAGCATGTTGTCATCCTTTTAGCTAACACTGACAAGAAAAAATAGCATTCAACATATAACAGTGACATTGTTCTAAAAGGTCTCTGAACTTTCCTCCTTTGGCATGAAATCATTTTTCTTCTCTAAACTAACTAAATGTATCTGCTAACTTTCCTCTCCTCCAAATCACTCGAGGTATGCATATGCATGTACATATTTCAAAAGGCGCGGAGGGACTGACATTTGTTCGATTACTTGTGGAGCGGGGATCTGACAGAGCCCGATATTCATAATGTCTCATTCGATGGTCTTCTACAATTTGTCAATCTTTAGTAAGGTCTTCATCATATTCGTACAAAACTATACTTGCTCTCTTTGAGAAAGTTACATGACTTGTGCTACGATGACAGTATGTTTTCAGATACTGATTCTCTAGAGTATCGACTTCAGTGTATCATTCTGGACATCCCATACACAGACGGGAAATTGGCAACAAAGCTATACGACAAACGCGACGATTTCGGCTTTCCCATCGTGAATTATCCACATTTAAGTACATGTAGTAAGATCCCACAGTCACCTGCATATGGAATTTGTATTTCACAAATGATCCGATGTGCCAGGGCGTGTTCAACATATGAACATTTCATATACAGATGTAAACTACTCACTGACAAATTATTGACACAGGGATATCTAAAACCGCGTTTGATGTCAACGTTCCGCAAATTTGACGGTCGGTATAATAGTCTTGTTTGCGATTACTCTGTTTCACTAAGTGAAATGTTGAGTTGCTTTTCCGTTGGCGGTTGTTGAGACGTTTGTACCAATTGTGACGAGGATTCGTTCCTCACGTATTTCATTTGGACTTGACTGTGGACTCACGGCGGGTGTGACCGGTCGACAGGTGATGCTTACTCCTCCATGGCACCTGATCCCACCTCTTGGTTTCCAGAGGTGCGTGTTTGTCCATTTTTACCGGATTTGTATCTGTGTCCTGGACATCCTAAAGATTTATACTTTGGTATCTGAGATGTTTTATATTTTATACAACAGATTATTCAAAACTGTTAGGACCAATGAACATACAACAACAAATAATCGCCCGTTCATCAAGGTCAAATTTGCTAATAAGGGCAATGACGCTTTTATTTAAGCAATAGTGTGAACAAAAAAAAAAAACATCCAAGTTCAGATCCCTTCATACATCCAATACTAGGAGTTTTTATGCATTTCCTATAGCTAGAGGCATTCGTTTGCTTCCAAAATACTCAAGTACAAAACAAGACTGCAGCGGCTCGATTTCCGCAGTTTTTCCCAAACCCTTTAACCTTGCACCTGTTCTATATCAGAGTTCATTTACGCTCCACATTGTACGTAACAAATAAACACTGAGAGATATTTTACGTAAAAGCCGAAGTAGAGGGATTTTGTCTCGTTTACATGGTGCCAGAACTTAAACATGATCATGGATGCATGAGAAGAGTACACCATTCGTCGGGCTAGAGATAAAATGTCAGACTGGACACTCTTTAGGTGAAATTTAAGTCGATTGGGAAGAATTCGACGATTTAAGCATTCCAGACACAAGTCAACTATTGTGATCCCGATGGTCTCAGGGAAATTTCACGTCTCCATGAAAATTATATCATCGTCCCTGCCAATACAGCTTCTAATCTGACAATATCACATTTGACTGCAGGTGATTCTACTTCGGCATTCTAACAATCTAATTCAAAGCAGATCTCTAATCGCTCCTGTTTTCTGATATGTCGCAAACTAACGGACCAACTGCTTACCGTACTAATATTAAGCAAGTTCTTCAGAAGTTCTGTACAACAGCCTACTCAAGAAACGGAGTCAATTAGATATGGACCCTAAAAAGTTCAAAAGAGTTATTGAAACATCTTGGCCCGGTACCATAAAATTTAAGAGTTACTTGAGTCTAAAAATTTTACTCAAGTGTGGCAAATCCTGAAATCTGATTGGCTAAGCAGTTCAATTTGAGAATATTCTCAGACTTGAGTTTTATGGTTCTGGGCCCTGAAGTCTTTAACTCATATACATATTACGGGTACAAGCGTCTGGTGTTTTGAATTTTCGAACATTCACACAACAATTCCTCGCCAGAAACTTAAAAACAGACTTCTATTATATGAAATTACTTTGTAGACAAAAACTGAAATCACAGGAATCGGCCTAGCTCAGTCGGTAGCGCGCTCGACTCTTGATCGTGAGGTCGTGAGTTTGAGTCCAGCCGGCGGCAGGTCTGATTCCTTTCCTTCGGATGAGACAGTAAAAACCGAGGTCTCGTGTCACAGTAGGTGTCGGACGATAAAGAAACCTCTGCTCAATGGTCGTAATTGCCGAGCATAAGCCAAACGCTGAAGCCTTCGCCGGCATTGGTGACGTCTCAATTTGAGTGAAAGATTCTTGAGCGCGACGTTAAACAACAATACAACCAATACAACATTGAAATCACAGATATAGATATTTAGTGTTAGGTCATGAAAAAACATATTTTGTGAAGGAAAACTTTAATTCCAATATTAAGTGCACTAAAGGCGATACCATCAAGATGCTGGAGTTTCTAGTAGAGAGCATCTTCGTATTTTTTTCTCTTTTTTTCTTTCTTTAATTCTTTTTTTCGAGAAAGGTTTCCCAGTAGATAGTCGGCATTACAATGGGTACCAATTGTGCTCCCCTCCTTGCTGACATCTTTTTCTATTCGTATAAAGTGGAACTATTACAGAGTCTGCTCTCCACAGGAAAGAAACAGCATCTCGATTCAGTTTTACTTACAGGTATATTGACGATGTCCTGTCTAGAAATAATCTAGTACTTCAGACCTATCTCTTATTGAGTTTGAGATCAGTTAGACGACGGAGAACAACACATCTGCTTCTTACGTAGATCTACTCCTGTCAATTGGGAATGACGGTCAACTTCACATCTCCCTTTATGACGATTTCAATTTCCATATCACGAATTTCCCGTTCCTGTGTTGTAATATCCATTTTTCTCCTGTCTCTGGCGTTTTCATTTTACAACTTATTCGCCAGGACATGCTACTCTTATTAATATTTTATTCTGAGGGTCAAATGACTAGCTAATAAACTACTTACACAACGTCAGGTTGTTGAACGCCTGAAATCGTCACTAAGGAAGTTTTATGGTCGATACGGGAAACCATGTGAATGAGGTCCTCCTATCAAAAATGTTAGATAATATTCTGGGGCACGACCATATACAAGGACTTCCTTTTGCCAGTCAGATCTAAAACTAGCTGATGACCTTTTTATCGAGCTTGAACTTTTCATCCTACTCGAGATGTTTCCACGGAACATTTGCGAGAGGTGTAGCAAGCTAACAGGGGACGCTGACTCCTTCCGGACACCTGGTCTCATCCTGTTTGGGATTTGCAATTGTTTTTTCATGTTGAGAAATTTTATTTAT
Organism: Atrina japonica; assembly: GCA_030159075.1. Lineage (NCBI taxonomy): Eukaryota > Metazoa > Mollusca > Bivalvia > Pterioida > Pinnidae > Atrina > Atrina japonica. The sequence continues at coordinate 542,185 of BROG01000202.1, forward strand.
ATCCGGGTACAAAGTTGGTGTATGTTTATTCCAAGGACATCACTATGATTAATTCCTAAAATGAAGTGAAATTCAGGGGAGATAAGTCGAGTTCTATTTGTTAGTTCTGGGCCCGAAGTCACCAAATTTTCTCAGTACTCAAGCTCAACGTTTATTTCATTATTTTGACTATAAAATCGTTTGTAAAATGTTTGAGTTTAAATGATTAGGAGGCATATTGTTAATTTTTATCATTCACGTATAAATCATACTCAGGATTTTCCCGTAAAATTGAATAAATATGTTGAGTACGGTACTCAAACAATATTTTAATATTTCTGAAGTTTTTTTTAAATGAGCAGTTATTTTGATCATTATTTACAATTATATGCCATCAGTATACAAACATGTCCAATTTCAGGACAAAAATTTGCGTGTCTTTACCTTAAAATCATGAAAAGTTAGTTGAGCTTGAGTACAGAGTGGTGACTTTGGTCCCTGGAGTGTATTGTTTACTGTAGAATTTTACAAGAGGGAAATTCTAGATGAATGAGAGAAAGTAAATATAAATAATGAGTAATGAAAAGTAAAACTATGGTTATGTATATTAAATAGATAGGATAATTAGGAAATATTAATTAATTATTTAATTAATTAATTAAATCCGACTGCCTTTGCCTCACAATACCTTCAAATTGATACCGACTTCCATTTATAATACGCACTGTTCATGTTATTTTTTCTTTAAATATAGCCTAATAGATAAACAAATGATCCCAAATTGTCTCTTGTTTGCGGAAGAGTTTCGTCATATTATCTATTTAAGTTATCTAAACACAGGATGTTTCATTGTTAAGCCAAACCGCAAAAATGTAAAATGAGTTAAAATCCTGTCATTTTTTTTTTTAGAAATGAGTGCGTCATATAGGTCTCAAGTCCGACAGAGTTTAATGTAAACTGCAGGTACAGCCGATTTACACCGTGAAATGTCAACGATTCAGAAACTGCATTCTAGTTCTCAGTGAAAAAAAAAACTAAGAACATTTGCGAGAGAGAGAGAGAGAGAGAGAGAGAGAGAGAGAGAGAGAGAGAGAGAGAGAGAGAGAGAGAGAGAGAGAGAGAGAGAGAGAGAGAGAGAGAGAGAGAGATTTCGTAAAACTTACAAAAGAATGTAATGTAGTGCGTTGTTTATGTAAAAATGTGTGGGAATATTGTTTACAATATGTTTTTAAAAAGACCCGCAAAAATTAGTAAATACGAATGTTAATAACTATTTCTTTGTAGATTTCATACTTTAAAAATTTCGTATAACCTTACTTTAGTCGAGGTCAATTAAACGAGGAATGAGCCATTGATTTGGGTATATATTTTAGCTAGATCTCGTTCTTATGTAATTTTTACAATTTTTTATCCATTATCAAATCTCTTTTAATACATAATTATCACATTTCATATAAAATTTCATTTGCAACAAATAATTAATGTTTATAGATTTAATTTGAAATAAAGATGAAAAATATGTTGGCGTTTGAACACTTTTAGGATGCCTGCGTTACATAATCACGTGATGAAAACAAAAACAGAAAAGTTCGATAACCCCTTTGCTTATAGATGGCGTTAAACCGCGTTACCTGAATTGAGGGACATAAAGGGGTGATCTTAATCGGTATTTTCTATATAATTCAAATTCTGATAAACTTTGACAACAATGAATTAATAAAGAAAAACATTAGTATGGAATTATGATATTTGCTAGTTATACAATTGAAATTGACTCACTGTTATTATTCATTATTAATACCTGTTTCGTTTTGTATCAAATTTAATTCTGTAAAGTTTATTAACTTGACTTAAACTTTCAAGATGGCGGGCAAATCGGGAGTCTCTCGACTCCTAGCCCGACACAAAGCGTCCCTAATACGTGATCTTGATGTGAACAGGGTATTGCCTCGCCTTATAAGCAAGGAAATAATAAACGAAACTGATGAAAAGATTATTTTGGAAACTCACGATCCAAGAAAGAGGGCAGAAACATTATTAGATATTTTGTCAAAGAAAGGTGTTGGGGCATTCCATGACTTCTGTGCCTGTTTGGAAGATATAGCCCCTCACCTGTTGACGGGATTTTTACTTGACAATCCAGGTAATTATACATATTCTATATGTCTTCTGTGAACTTTTCGTTTTGTGTGACAATTTTATACAAGTGTAACTTTTTGACATAGTTTTCTTACATAAAGGGGGACAACTCAGTCTCACTCTTTAATCTTGTTTTGAAAGGTTTGTCAATTCATTACATCAGTCAAAATGCACATGCACATCACAACACGTGTTTTTGATTAGTGTTTGTGTGTTTTTTGATAGTACTAATTGGTGTATCCTTGTATTTTCAAACGGTATTGTGCAATTTAGATTTCCTAATTTCAATAAAACATTGTTAAAATTCCTAATTCAAAAGGCCCAGGCCCAATTCCCAAAAGAGTGATGAAAATCCCTGACTTGATACACATTGAATATTTTGATAGTTGAAATCCTGATTAGATAGACGATTATAACATTGATGTTTATCCTCAGTTTATACATATGTAGAAGACTACACAGTGTATATACATATATACTGTATTTTTACAAACTGTAGAAAATCAATTACCCCTTTCAGTAAAACATAAACACCACACAACTGTAGCCAGTACTGCAAGTCAAAAGTATCTCAAAATTTAAACCTCTAATAAGTAACATTGTTGGAGTACTGTAGCCAGTAGCCTACATTTTTTATTTATATATAAATACCTTGAGTTTCAAACTGCCAAATAGATGAAGGTACAATGTCAGGGATATCAATAGTAGCTTGTAAAATTATCTACCTACTTTCTCATTTTCACTGTAAACTTTTTCTTGAGAAAAAAAACCTAGCGATTCTGGAATACCAGTAAGGAACTTGATCTGACCTCATTATGAAAATAATGATTCAGAACACTGATTTTCATCTCTAAAATGCCGGAAATGCCATTTCTGGACATCTTAAATTCTAAAGTCTTCCAGTGGGGCATGCTCCTGGACCCCGCTAGAAGAATCGCACCTTTGACGCTCAGTTATTATCTTGCGCCTACTTTTACAGATTTACCTCCTACTTGAAAATTTAATGAAATCCCTACAATGTATAAAGTGGCAAAGAGCACTTGTACAGTGTACATGTAGGTATTGATATGAATTGCCTAATGCTTACACTAACACATTGTTAGACTGAGCATGTACCATTATCCTGTCATTAGCAAGTTGGGGATCTCAGGTTGAAATTACTGCAAAGTCAGGTTTAACAGGAAAAGCTTTCTGATTGAGAATGATAGTCACAAGTACATTGTGTTACAGCATGTAGGATGAGACTCTAAACCAAGGTTCTGTATGAACGTACGTGTACATGTGTCATGTGTCACTGTACCGTCATAGGTTTATACATGTAGCATGTACCGGTATACCTCCGAATAAATGACTGACCTTTCATGGTTCATCCATAGCTGCTTATTTCTTCATGAAAAAATTTAAACAGGGAAAGAATTTGTTATACATGTAGTTGTACAGAACAATAATTATGTTCAGATAATTTAAAAATGAAGAGGGTTAATACAGAATTTATGTACATATATATATATATATTTGGTATTGTTCATAATATGTACAATAACATTTATGTACAAATGTATGTGTACAGTGTAATTAAAATGTATGCTCTGTGTATATTTAAGCATCATTTAATTTTCAGTGTCTCAGGTCTTTTATGGTGTGACGTGGGGTTCTGACATGTATACATGTACAAACTGTCAAAGTTTTGAACATTTCTTTTTTTTGTGTGTCAACATTACACTGAGATCATACATGTAGCAAGCTGGATAACAAAAATTGTGAATTTTGTGTGTTCTTAAGGTAAACAATATGCTCTCTTAAAACTAACATTCAAACTTGTCAGTTGCCATTGATTTCTTTAAATGTATATATTATATGCATCCATACATATACATGTATACAAATGTATGTGTGTAGCTGGAATTTACTGTTGTTTAAAGGCCTTTTGAAAATACATTTAAGTCTTTTTTTCCTGAATTCTAAGTCTTTTTGTCTCTTTTGTTTTGAAGTTTTCCTGATTTAGGAGGAATGGGCACTTTTGAATACATACAGTGCTCCAGATAACTTTCTGCTCACTTGGGTATAATACCCATCATTTCGAAATTCAATGGATATTTTTACTCACAAAATTTCTGTCAAGTGGGTATTTTCCAATTCTGTTGCCATATTACAATTGCCATTGATTTTACTATAACGGTTTGGTTGCTAAATTACCATTAATTAATCTGTATTTAACTGTGGTACAATGTAAGTACACAATTTAAAATTAAACATCTTGGTTTTGGTCAGCTTAACTGCATTATCTCTACAGAGCATTAAGTTTAATACATTTTGACCAAAGATCCATTCAGAACTCAATATTTTATCTCTCAGCAGGTTTCAGATCCAATGTGTTTAATTTTTCAGTTTTTATTTGCATTGGGTATTTTACACATGAATCTTAATTTGCATATTCATTAAATTTATTTTTTTATGCGTAAAATACACAAATGCGCAGCTTATCTGGAGACTAATTATTACGTAGACTATGTTGAAGCTAACATTTGTAGCATCAATAAGATCAAGGATTTGTTTGATTTTGATGAACAATTTACAACCTTTATAAGCTTCTTTAACACTTGTTTAATACAACCCAACCTTGATTTATTCCACCGGGTCAGTTAGTACCGTATGTTTTTCTTTAGGTAGATTTGGATTCTACCATATTATTCATGAGGTCCAACAAATTCCAAATTTATCAGAAAAGAATGAAGAAAATGTAAGATAGTGACTTTTTGTGGCCGTGCTATCTTGCATGTACATGTTTGTAGATTTATCAGCTATTTATTTTGAATTCTTACACTTTGACACAATCCCCGTGCTACTAACATCTAAACAAGTCGGGGTTCCTGATACACTATAATGATCAGGTAGAAAGCTATGTAGCGATGATAGGAAAACTAGGTCACCAAAGCGTGTCTTGAACAGATTTACCTGAGGACTTTTACCTGAACAGGACAGGTAAAACATCACTAAGCTGTCTGCTAGGCTGATGTTAATTGTTCTAAGTCTTCTGCATGTACAGTTTCAGTTTGTTTTTGTTTGTTTTATGATATATACATACAGATGGACTAATTAACTAGGATAACTCAAGACTTCTCCTGAAGCATTTGTTTACGTTTGCTGGTGAGTTTAAGATTCTTGAAGTTGAACCTAAAGTTTCAGGTCATTTGCTGTATGTACTCATAGTTTTACACCAGTTCAATTAAATCTCAGTGTTTTCTTCAAAGGAAAAAAACCCAGTAATGGTTAAACTTGAAGACTTTACATTCTAAAAAGTTTAAGCCTTTAGACTTTATTTATGTTTGTTTTTCATTATCAAAAACGATCAGACACTTAATGATAATGGCAGCATTTTTATCAAATATGTTGAACTTATAGAAAATTTAACCTGAAACTTGTATACATGTATATATGTTATTGTTTGGGTACTTGTAAATTTTGCTCATAAAACTAAGAATTTTTTAAAAATATTCAATGAAATGTAAACTGTGTACTTTTGTATACAATATGTTATAAATGTCACACTTTTTACGTTTAGAGTCAAGCGGAACATTTTCTTGCGCAAAGTAAAGACAGGAAATAGTGGGCCACTGGTTGTAAAACTTTGTTTCAAATTGCCTAGCAACAACTTGCAGAGTATCAGTAATCCACCTCTATTTAGTAGTACATGTATTTACCCTGAAAATACAGTTTTGTTAACTAAACATTTTCTTTGTGGGATGCGACATTGGGCCCAAATTGATCCTTAAATACTTAATCCTAATCGGGGATAGAAATTAAAGTCTGCAATCAAGAAGTCATCTGGGCTCGTATGTCAGGATTTTTTGGAGCCCAGTTGCATGTCTGGAAGCCCAGAAACTTTCTCATAATCCTATAACATGTTGTTTAAAAAATTATACAACGAAAACATTTTAAAGTAGTTCATACATGTACACTAGCTACATTTGTACATGTACTAATTACAAGAATATCAGTTGAAATTTGTGAAAGTGCTGCAAGATATATGTATACCCCCAAATTTTCAGTAGCCACCTGGGCTGTTTTGCCCATAACACTCTGAAATGTAGTAGCCCAGCTTAATTTTTACTTGCCATGGGCTACTGGGCCCTTGCTAATTTCTGTCCCTGTTCATGGTGCTGTTTAATGGTAAAAAGTAACCCTCCTCCATTTCAGGACATCAGGATGTTCTTTTAAAATGCACTCAGACTTTGTAAAAATTTGGCTCAAAATTGGAGAAAAAAAATAGGAAATTTTGCATTGGGAATGGGGCCTTTTACAGGAGTCACTTGTTGAGGATGTTAATCCCTGTACATAGGCACCTTTTGAAGAATAAGTACGTGTAAGAAGAGCAGTTTACAAATTAAGACAGTGTTGGTGTGTGATACTAAAGTCATCGTCAGTGATGCATGCATCAACACATATACATATACTATAGTAATACATGTAAATACGAGTACTGAATTTATAGATCAATAATATAATCGTGAAATAAAATCAGAACCATTCACAGATAAGATCTACTTTATCTTATATCAAGAGATTACACACAAAATACGGCAAGTAATTTGAGTTCTTCAAGATACCTGTGTATAAATTAACAATTACAGGTATATCTACCTGGTTAAATGATTAGTTTTGATTGGCATTAGGTTAATTAAGTGTTTAGAAATTTCACAGAGGTCCTTTAAGTGCATGTACATATATATATATATATATATATATATATATATATATATATATATACATGACATAATTGTCAACTTGGCATTATAAATAACCTTTTTTACTTTATTTATATTCACACAGAAGTTCTGTGTACATGTAAATATCAAATGAAATATGTCTGTATCATTTAATGTAGATGTAATACAGGCCTTTTTCTTTAGTTTCCATGGGGTCATATTTGATGTTGAGTCCAAAACTGTAATGACCAAAAAAAAACTTAATATAAGGGGAAATTCATTTAAAAAGAGATTCAATTACATTTAGATTTCCATTTGTACAAACAATTTTTCCCAATTTGACACAAATTCATGTTAAAGTTCCTAATTGTGTCACCAATGGTATTTTCTCAAAATTGACAGAAAAACTCAAAAAGCCATGTAATGTACATGTAATGTTTGTTTCTCTGTTTCTGTGTTACATGTATGTCCATTTTGTTTTTGCAGAAAAGTTTGACACTTTAATTTTTATGGAAAAAAATAATAAAACAAAGAATATAATAAAGATATCTTTAATCTCTTTCACATTTTTTTTAGTTTCTCTGGTATAGGTAGACCCTGTATTAACTTGTCAACCCCTGAAAAATAATGGACTCTTCTGTAAAGCAATAACTTTGACCAGTCCAAATGTGTCTTTAGGGCAAATGAGTTAAATCTAAAATATTCATATTTAACCCTTTTACCCCTACATCAGTGTACATGTATGTATTTAAGTGTAATGTTCCTACCTATTATATGGTATCTTCCTACATGTATCTATTATATGGTATGTTCCTACCTATTATATGGTATCTTCCTACATGTATCTATTATATGGTATGTTCCTACCTATTATATGGTATCTTCCTATCTATTATATCATATATGGTATGTTCCTATCTATTTTATGGTATGTTCCTATCTATTATATGGTATCTTCCTATCTATTATATGGTATCTTCCTATCTATATGGTGTATTTCTATCTATTATATGGTATGTTCCTACCTATTATATGGTATGTTCCTATCTATTATATGGTATGTTCCTATCTATTTTATGGTATGTTCCTATCTATTATATGGTATGTTCCTATCTATTATATGGTGTCTTCCTATCTATTATATGGTGTCTTCCAATCTATTATATGGTGTCTTCCTATCTATTATATAGTGTCTTCCTATCTATTATATGGTGTCTTCCAATCTATTATATGGTGTCTTCCTATCTATTATATAGTGTCTTCCTATCTATTATATGGTGTCTTCCTATCTATTATATAGTGTCTTCCTATCTATTATATGGTGTCTTCCAATCTATTATATGGTGTCTTCCTATCTATTATATAGTGTCTTCCTATCTATTATATAGTGTCTTCCTATCTATTATATAGTGTCTTCCAATCTATTATATGGTGTCTTCCTATCTATTATATGGTGTCTTCCTATCTATTATATAGTGTCTTCCTATCTATATGGTGTATTCCTATCTATTATATGGTATGTTCCTATCTATTTTATGGTATGTTCCTATCTATTATATGGTATCTTCCTATCTATTATATGGTGTCTTCCTATCTATATGGTATGTTTCTGTCTATTATATGGTATGTTCCTATCTATTTTATGGTATGTTCCTATCTATTTTATGGTATGTTCCTATCTATTATATGGTATCTTCCTATCTATTATATGGTGTCTTCCTATCTATATGGTATGTTTCTGTCTATTATATGGTATGTTCCTATCTATTTTATGGTATGTTCCTATCTATTTTATGGTATGTTCATATCTATTATATGGTATCTTCCTCTTCCTATCTATTATATGGTATTTTTCTATCTTTTATATGGTATCTTCCTATCATATGATATCTTCCTATCATATGGTATCTTTCTATCTAGTATCTATTATATAGTACAATGTATCTTCAGACTTCTTATCTATAATATGGTATCTTCTTATCTATTATATGGCATCTTCTTATCTATTTATGGTGTCTTCCTATCTGTTATATGATATCTTCCTATCAGTATCTATATGGTATGTCCCTATCTAAAATGGTATCTTCTTATCTATTACATGGTATCTTCCTATCTATTATATGGTATCTTCCTATCTCATCTGTATGATATGCCCTTATCTATTATATGGTATGTTCCTATCTATTTTATGGTATGTTCCTATCTATTATATGGTATCTTCCTATTAATTATATGGTATCTTCCTATTTATTATATGGTATTTTTCTGTCTGTTATATGGTATCTTCCTATCATATGGTATCTTCCTATTTATTATATGGTATCTTCCTATCTATTATATGGTATCTTTCTTATCTATATCATATGATATATTCCTACATTATATTTATTATATGGTATCTTACTATGTATTATATGGTATCTTACTATGTATTATATGGTATCTTACTATGTATTATATGGTATCTTACTATGTATTATATGGTATCTTACTATGTATTATATGGTATGTTCCTATCTATATGGTATCTTCCTATCTATTATATGGTATCTTCTTATCTATATCATATGATATATTCCTACATTATATTTATTATATGGTATCTTACTATGTATTATATGGTATCTTACTATGTATTATATGGTATCTTACTATGTATTATATGGTATCCTTACTATGTATTATATGGTATCTTACTATGTATTATATGGTATCTTACTATGTATTATATGGTATCTTACTATGTATTATATGGTATCTTACTATGTATTATATGGTATCTTACTATGTATTATATGGTATCTTACTATGTATTATATGGTATCTTACTATGTATTATATGGTATGTTCTTATCTATATGGTATCTTCCTATCTATTATATGGTATCTTCCTATCTATTATATGGTATCTTCTTATCTATATCATATGATATATTCCTACATTATATTTATTATATGGTATCTTACTATGTATTATATGGTATCTTACTATGTATTATATGGTATCTTACTATGTATTATATGGTATCTTACTATGTATTATATGGTATCTTACTATGTATTATATGGTATCTTACTATGTATTATATGGTATCTTACTATGTATTATATGGTATCTTACTATCTATTACATTCCTAGTTCCTATCTATATGATATTTCCCTATCTGTTATATGGTAGGTCCCTATCTATTATATGGTATGTTCCTATTAATTATATGGTATCTTCCTATTTATTATATGGTATTTTTCTGTCTGTTATATGGTATCTTCCTATCATATGGTATCTTCCTATTTATTATATGGTATCTTCCTATCTATTATATGGTATCTTCTTATCTATATCATATGATATATTCCTACATTATATTTATTATATGGTATCTTACTATGTATTATATGGTATCTTACTATGTATTATATGGTATCTTACTATGTATTATATGGTATCTTACTATGTATTATATGGTATCTTACTATGTATTATATGGTATGTTCCTATCTATATGGTATCTTCCTATCTATTATATGGTATCTTCTTATCTATATCATATGATATATTCCTACATTATATTTATTATATGGTATCTTACTATGTATTATTATGGTATCTTACTATGTATTATATGGTATCTTACTATGTATTATATGGTATCTTACTATGTATTATATGGTATCTTACTATGTATTATATGGTATCTTACTATGTATTATATGTATCTTACTATGTATTATATGGTATCTTACTATGTATTATATGGTATGTTCTTATCTTATGGTATCTTCCTATCTATTATATGGTATTTCCTATCTATTATATGGTATCTTCTTATCTATATCATATGATATATTCCTACATTATATTTATTATATGGTATCTTACTATGTATTATATGGTATCTTACTATGTATTATATGGTATCTTACTATGTATTATATGGTATCTTACTATGTATTATATGGTATCTTACTATCTATTATATGGTATCTTCCTATCTATTATATGGTATCTTACTATCTATTACATTCCTAGTTCCTATCTATATGATATTTCCCTATCTGTTATATGGTAGGTCCCTATCTATTATATGGTATGTTCCTATCTATTATATGGTATGTTCCTATCTATATGATATTTCCCTATCTGTTATATGGTAGGTCCCTATCTATTATATGGTATGTTCCTATCTATTATATGGTATGTTCCTATCTATATGATATTTCCCTATCTGTTATATGGTAGGTCCCTATCTATTATATGGTATGTTTCTATCTATTATATGGTATGTTCCTATCTATATGGTATCTTCCTATCTATTATATGGTATCTTCCTATCTATTATATGGTATCTTCCTATCTATTATATGGTATCTTCCTATCTATTATATGGTATCTTCCTATCTATTATATGGTATCTTCCTATCTATTATATGGTATCTTCCTATGTATTATATGGTATCTTACTATCTATTACATTCCTAGTTCCTATCTATATGATATTTCCCTATCTGTTATATGGTAGGTCCCTATCTATTATATGGTATGTTCCTATCTATTTAAGGTATGTTCCTATCTATTGTGTGGTATGTTCCTATCTATTATATGATATATCCTTATCTATGATATGGTATTTCCTTATCTATTATATGGTATCTTCTTATATTATCTATTGTATGGTATGTTCATATCTATTTAAGATATGTTCCTAACTATTATATGGTATGTTCCTATTTAGTAATATGGTGTGTTCCTATCTATCTATGGTATCTTCCTATCTATTATAAGGTATCTTCCTATCTATTGTCTTAGATCTGATTATTATAATCTGTAGTAATGTAAAGCTTTGAATAAGTTGTTTCTTTTAGAAGTGCTTTACAGAACTTCATGAAATTTGAATTTTTTTTGCTTTGCTATAAGTTACATGTGTATTTAACAAAAAGATATCAATTATTACATTATTTTTAAAATTTCACCCCAATTGAGCCTCTCAGAGGTGAAAAAGGCACTGCAGCATATGAGCCACCAACAAGTTTTAGCTCACCTGGCCTGAAGATAAGTATGATACGTATATATTATAGCACAGGCAAACTGGGTACTTACATGTATCAATGACCCGTTAGTTACACATGTCCTCTCTTGTCCCTGCAGCACAGACAGACTGGGTACTTAAACATGTGTCAATGACCTGTTACTTACACATGTCCTCTCTTGACCCTGCAGCACAGACAGACTGGGTACTTACATGTATCAATGACCCATTAGTTACACATGTCCTCTCTTGACCCTGCAGCACAGACAGACTGGGTACTTACATGTGTCAATGACCCGTTAGTTACACATGTCCTCTCTTGACCCTGCAGCACAGACAGACTGGGTACTTACGTGTATCAATGACCCCTTACTTACACATGTCCTCTCTTGACCCTGCAGCACAGACAGACCGGGTACTTACATGTATCAATGACCCGTTAGTTACACATGTCCTCTCTTGTCCCTGCAGCACAGACAGACCGGGTACTTACATGTATCAATGACCCGTTAGTTACACATGTCCTCTCTTGACCCTGCAGCACAGACAGACCGGGTACTTACATGTATCAATGACCCGTTAGTTACACATGTCCTCTCTTGTCCCTGCAGCACAGACAGACCGGGTACTTACATGTATCAATGACCCCTTAGTTACACATGTCCTCTCTTGACCCTGCAGCACAGACAGACCGGGTACTTACGTGTATCAATGACCCGTTAGTTACACATGTCCTCTCTTGACCCTGCAGCACAGACAGACCGGGTACTTACATGTGTCAATGACCCGTTAGTTACACATGTCCTCTCTTGACTGAGCAGCACAGACAGACCGGGTACTTACATGTATCAATGACCCGTTAGTTACACATGTCCTCTCTTGACCCTGCAGCACAGACAGACTGGGTACTTACATGTATCAATGACCCGTTAGTTACACATGTCCTCTGTTGACCCAGCAGCACAGACAGACTGGGTATTTACATGTGTCAATGACCCCTTAGTTACACATGTCCTCTGTTGACCCAGCAGCACAGACAGACTGGGTACTTACATGTATCAATGACCTGTTAGTTACACATGTCCTCTCTTGACCCTGCAGCACAGACAGACTGGGTACTTACATGTGTCAATGACCCGTTAGTTACACATGTCCTCTCTTGACCCTGCAGCACAGACAGACTGGGTACTTACATGTATCAATGACCCGTTAGTTACACATGTCCTCTCTTGACCCTGCAGCACAGACAGACCGGGTACTTACATGTGTCATTGGTTAAAATACTGTATCTTCTGTGTCAGTCAGACTTATGATAAAAATGTATAAATGGCCATGGCTTTTATAGGCAGTTGCCCTCTATACAGAGGCGGCCTTTAATGCATGTATGGCTGTATATTGTAATTTGATATCATTAGAGCCATTTCTACAGATTTTTTTTCCTTTTTTTGGCGGGGGGGGGTTATGATTTGAGTCATTTCACCCATTTTTAGAATGAAGAGATGTTATGATTCACATAAAATGTTCCTCTTGGATATAAGTGACACCACAACTTATTCCAAAATTTCTATCCAATTCACATTTCAACAGCCACACACTATGCAGGTACATTTGTTAAGGTGTCTCTTGGCGCATATATACCCAACTATCTCAGTTGCTAATTTATAAGTGACCAAAACGAAATAAGAAAAAAGCATTTGTCATGTTTAAAAGTGACAGACAAGTAATCGAACATGTCTCCATTTAATTCTTGGTTAAGTTGTGAGGAAGCTTGATGTACATGTGTGTAGGTATTATCTCTATGTGATAGGTGATAAGTACATGATCTATTGTAAGTTCGAGCTTTCTTCAGCTGTGAGAAAATCTTAAAAGAATCATTCACACCTACTTATAATGATATATCTTCTACCTGTGTGAAGGTAGGTAAATCAAGAACATAGCAATGTACCTGTATTTATTTCTGGGATATACCACTAGGATGAGATTTTCGTGTAATGACACAATTGTTTCACGCTTCACTACTCCCTGAATTGAATCACCTACGAAATTTGACACTCATTTGAGGAGAGAGAGAGCATTATCTCCTTGATTTAATTCTAGGGTACAACATTCTGTTTTCATTTTTTAACCACTTATAATGAGGGATGATATCAAAGGTTTTGAAATTAAATCCGACTGGGCGGTCGTCGCTTGAAATACCTTTATATATATGGATAGATGAGTCATACCTTTTGTACATATGTACATATTTTGTCAAACAAAGGAATGCTTTCTATGACATGATCATAATGTTAGCCATTAAGTGGATTAATAATGCATTCAGTATTTAAATTGGGTTTAATTATAGTGACATTTGTACCACATCAAAAGCTTACATATTTTTATTTTAACTTTATATAATATTTTTAACAAATTGAATCAGATAGAAATATCATTATACATGTATGTGGATACCTACCTTATTTCTTTTTTAAATAAAATAAGATTTGACATTTTGACTTTTTGTGGTATGAACCTTTACAAGGTACGAGATGCTGGCTTTGAGAAAAATTGAAGTTCCTTTTTTTTTTATATCTACCTGAACATGAAATTTGAATGATCTGATACAAAATTTTGTTTGCATTTGCAATTGAAGACGTTTCCTAAATGAGTATATGGTTCTTTACAAAATAAAACAGTTATTACTATTAGGAGGAATAATATGTTGGATTGTTGCTTCATCTTCAATAGACTTGTTCCTGTGGATTAGGCCTATTATCTAATAATGTACAGTACCATAAATTGGGATATTTTGGCCATTGTTTAATTTTGGCCAATTTGGCCGCCCTATTTAAATGGACAAAATTAAACCGTCCGAAATATGTACACAATGTTTCTGCCGGTGAATTTTTAAAATATTTGAGTGTTTTTGATGAACAAGTAAGAGATTTTTAAAATAACAGTATTAACACTGTGTAAATGTTAATCTTAATTAAGTACTACATGTATGTGACATATTAATTCAAATTATTTGGTACTTTTTAATATTTTAATAATATTTCAATCACCTGCAATGTTTGATGGTAGGCCAAATTTAAACATGATATAAACATGAATGGCCAAAATTTGACCAGCCAAAAAATAACCCTTCATTTTATGATCAAAGTGGCCAAATTTTAGATATCCCAGTTTATGATAAATGATGTGCTCAGTGTATTGGGGGTACAGTTACATTACTATATGGAGGGGACACCTCTGCTCCTCTTGCAACCGTATATCTCTCGCAATAGTTCAAAACAAATCATTATTACATGTATGGTAAAGCCATTTTTACTGTATGATGTAACGACCTGCAAACATTATACATTGTAATGTGACAGCACCTGGTCACCGTTACTAAATCATTGGATTTTATTATGCATTAATTCATTATTTATAGCCAATCTCTGTCCACCTACATGCTCAGCATAACAAATTTGTGCCAAATGATGTCTAAGTGCAGACCACACCACTGCACTGACGCGTGGAGTATGATTATAATAATTAAGGTACAAATATTAAGCCCATTGTTTTACCTTGTTGCGAGGTGTTAGTTATGGGACATACCTGGATGTTCATAATGTGATGATGCTGTTGACACATCAGTTTCATTCATAGGTATGTATGTATATAGGTGTACTAGTCTGAAACTTTGAAGTAGTGATGACAAATGGAAATGTAAATTGATTTACATGTTTTAGGGTAGTAAGGGGAGTAGAGATTAGGGTAATTATTTCTTAAGGTAGTGATGACAAATGGAAGTGTAAATTGATTTACATGATTGGGGTTGTAAGGGGAGTAGAGGTTAGGGTAATTATTTCTTAAGGTAGTGATGACAAATGGAAGTGTAAATTGATTTACATGATATAGGGTAGTAAGGGGAGTAGAGATTAGGGTAATTATTTCTTAAGGTAGTGATGACAAATGGAAGTGTAAATTGATTTACATGATTGGGGTTGTAAGGGGAGTAGAGGTTAGGGTAATTATTTCTTAAGGTAGTGATGACAAATGGAAGTGTAAATTGATTTACATGATATAGGGTAATAAGGGGTGTAGAGGTTAGGGTAATTATTTCTTAAGGTAGTGATGACAAATGGAAATGTAAATTGATTTACATGATATAGGGTAGTAAGTTGAGTAGAGGTTAGGGTAATTATTTCTTAAGGTAGTGATGACAAATGGAAATGTAAATTGATTTACATGATATAGGGTAGTAAGTTGAGTAGAGGTTAGGGTAATTATTTCTTAAGGTAGTGATGACAAATGGAAATGTAAATTGATTTACATGATATAGGGTAGTAAGTTGAGTAGAGGTTAGGGTAATTATTTCTTAAGGTAGTGATGACAAATGGAAATGGAAATTGATTTACATGATATAGGGTAGTAAGTTGAGTAGAGGTTAGGGTAATTATTTCTTAAGGTAGTGATGACAAATGGAAGTGTAAATTGATTTACATGATTGGGGTTGTAAGGGGAGTAGAGGTTAGGGTAATTATTTCTTAAGGTAGTGATGACAAATGGAAATGTAAATTGATTTACATGATATAGGGTAGTAAGTTGAGTAGAGGTTAGGGTAATTATTTCTTAAGGTAGTGATGACAAATGGAAATGTAAATTGATTTACATGATATAGGATAGTAAGGTGAGTAGAGGTTAGGGTAATTATTTCTTAAGGTAGTGATGACAAATGGAAATGGAAATTGATTTACATGATATAGGGTAGTAAGTTGAGTAGAGGTTAGGGTAATTATTTCTTAAGGTAGTGATGACAAATGGAAATGGAAATTGATTTACATGATATAGGGTAGTAAGTTGAGTAGAGGTTAGGGTAATTATTTCTTAAGGTAGTGATGACAAATGGAAATGGAAATTGATTTACATGATTGGGGTAGTAAAGGGAGTAGAGGTTAGGGTAATTATTCTTAAGGTAGTGATGATATACATGTATTGTATTAGAGGGACCAAGATTATGAGGAGGAGTTGAAATTAGGGTAAGTATTTTTAAAGTTACATGTACATGTAGCTATGATAAAGTAGCAGAGCCATGATTTGGAGGTTATGATTATGGTATTTCTTTAGGTAGCGATGATAAAGTAGCAGAGCCAGGATTAGGAGGGAATTCAAATAGTGGTAGTAGTCAGATACCGATAGCTATGATAAATGTGAGGGATCATTATAGGAGTAGAAGGAGAAGGGGAAATAAAGGTTGTAATGTTAAGAACAGGAACTGAGAAATGATAGGAAGGTTAGCATCAAACTTATTTATTTCTATCTTTAGCATAAGTTGTAGACTTGTACAGTCAAACTTGTCTACAGAGGCCACTCAAGGGAACTGACAAAAGACATTGTTATAGACGGGTGACCTTTATATAGAGGTTTATCATTATAAAAAGGTTATGTTTGAAGGATCTTTATAGGCAAGTGCCCTTTATACAGAGTTTGCCTTAAGTTTGTATGTCATCGTTTAGGTAAAAGAAGAAAGAAAATCTTTGACTGTAACACTTTTATGTTCTCTTTACAGAGACAATTACTGATGAAAAAACACCAACACAAGCCTTACAACTGGGGTTTAAATTAGCCCTCAAGGAAAGAGATGCAGTTCTGAGGGAAAATGCCAAGGCTCTTGAAGAGAGGGACCAAGCTATACGCCAGTTAGAACTCCTTAAAAGTGAAAGAGATAGTGCCTTAGCAAGCCTTGAAAATATCACAGGGAAACCATCCAAAAATACAAACTCGTAAGTGGATTACATGAAGACTGACATTTAAGATATATGATACATGTATGTAAATTTTAACAGGATGCTAATGTTTGAGTAATTTTGACAAAATTGATCGAGAAATGTCATGGCTCTGCCGTAGAGTGCTCAATTCGCAGAGTTTCTCAGGTTCGAGCCTTGGTGGAGACGGCTGGCTTTTCCTGCTGATTAGGATGAGACAGTAAAATCGCGGTCCCCTTTGACTGTCGCAGTAGGTTTTGGCACGTTGAAGAACCCTCACTGTTCAATGGCCGTAAATGCCAAGCACAGGCCAAAATTTGAAGCCCTTTACTGGCATTTGGTGACATCTCCATATAAGTGAAAGATTCTGTAGTGGGACGTTAAACAACAATACAAGAACAAGAAAAAAACTGATCAGTAATTGACCAAGAGTAAAAGAATGACTTTAATATAAGTTTCATCTGATTTAAATCAAATGAAAATTTATGATAAATTACAAAGAATTCCTGATGTTTTTTTGTAGTTAATAATTTCTTATTCACTGTTCATCATTTGCATCATTTCGATTTTATTACGAAGGTTTTAGGAAGTCCTTGAAGAATCCTTGAGTTTTCTCTGAGACATTGTACACTTTTGTATGACCTCTGTTTCACAATATGTTGCATACGACAGTTGACAGTTTTGTTCTGTGTAAAATGCGTGTTTTTCTTTACAAGATAAATTTACCTGTCAGTTTTTTACCTGTCTTTTAATGTTGTTCCATTCCTGCCTTACATTCAATGTTTACTACAGTAACTTTTACCTCTCTATTTCTCTCTAGATAACATGTTTATTTATGTGGTCGTCTTTGACGTGTACATACAGTGTAAGTTACAGGACAAACTGAGGTATATACAATATCATGATGAAGTTTACCTCTATCAAATTTCTATTTTCATCTGACAAGTAGATGACCAAATTTCTGAAGTCCAAGGTCACTTGGCTGTGACTTTGAAGAATTTCTTTTGTCCATGTTTCGGTAATTTGTCATCAGGATCTTCAAGGTAGATTATTGTTTACGTCCTTGAAGCAAAGTCACTTAATAAGCTTCTTACAGAAAGGCAGCCCTGCCGGGTGATGTTGTTGTTCATACATACAACACAATACAATGGCTACTGCTAAATAAATGAACTTGACTTGTTTTACAACTTACATATTAATGTCTCTTGTTGGCACAGATGTTGATGTGAGGGATGGTTACTGTGGGATGTTTTACAACTTACATATTAATGTCTCTTGTTGGCACTGATGTTGATATGAGGGATGGTTACTGTGGGAGGTAACTGGAGTATCCAGAGAAAACCCACGGGTCCAAATTGTTGGTGACTGCCATACCGTCTGCTATGTACTATGACAGTTACAAGTTTTGGTAAAGCTTATGACAAAGTTTTACCAGATTTACCAAATAATTGATCTTTTAAAATTTTTGAATTTCAAGAGAAAAATCTCAAGTTGAGTTAAAAAAAAATTGGAGTTACCCATGTTGCCATGAAATTAGGGAGCCTCTGAGTTTTATTTCCCTCATATCAAGCACTAACAGTAATTAATATATATACATATATATACATTAAAACCTGCTATAGTAGTCACCTCTATATAAGGATCACCTGTCTATAAAGGCCAGTTTTGAAAAGTACCAGACTGTATACTTCAACTAAATTAAACCTGTGTATAAGGGTCATCTGCACATAAAGGCCAATATTTTCTGGTCCCTTGGGTGGCCCTTATATACAGGTTTTACTGTATATATATATATATATGTATATAATGGCACTTTAGTTACAATATACCTGTACAAATGTACATTGATGTGGTTCCCTCCTTGTAATTTAATTTCTTTTCTCTCACACATTGACTGACAGTAAGGCAGAAATTTTAATTTTCATGTTAACTTATGGTTTGGGGCAGAAGATGAGTTGAACTTGCATGTAAATACCGGTATACTGTATACAGGGTTATTTTCACCCTAATGCACTTGCAAACGGTTTCGCCCTGTTTTAAATTTGCCCAGACTTTTATTATTAAAAATAGATGAATTTACCATTTTGAGTTCGCCCACTGATGATGAGGGCGAAAGGGGTGAAAATAAAACACGAGCGAAAATTTCCCTGTATAAAGTATATCATTCAATTTCAAGGATAATAACTACATTTCAACATGTAAATCATGGGTTTATAAAGAATTGACAAAGCCTCTTAAATGCTAAAACTCAGTTGTTCACCCCTGATGGGCCCTGTGCATCATACTGAGTTACAGTATTTTTGGTGTACTGGTGTAATACTACATGTAACTTGATATATGTAAATACTGTATATCTGTAAATTTTTGCCCTTAGATGAGAGGGCGAATTGAACACAAAATGAAATTTTCAAGCTTTTTGCCCTTACGTGTAGATGAGAGAGTGAATTGAACACAAAATGAAATTTTCAACTTTTTTGCCCATAGATGAGAGGGCGAATTGAACACAAAATGAAATTTTCAACCTTTTTGCGCTTAGATGAGAGGGCAAATTGAACACAAAATGAAATTTTCAACCTTTTTCCCCTTATATGAGAGGGCAAATTGAACACAAAATGAAATTTTCAAGCTAAATAATTGAAGTGTGGAAATACAGTATGGTGATTTAGGACAAATTTAAGATAAGGTGAATATATTTTTTTTTTGTCATGAAGGAGCAAAAATAATCAGTAGGAAAAATTTGCAGCTATACAGTCATTTTTCATCTGCACATCATATTTCAGAATAAACTAACACAAATGTAATTTTACCATTTTTTTGACTTGTGGAAATATGAAAGTACCATTACTTTAGATGCCAGGTACACCTGCTGGAGTGGTACCAAGTATAAAAGGAAGTGTACTGATCAGAATCTGTACAGGTCTTGCATTTACGTGGTGTTTTTTCCTTAAAGTACATGTATATATTTGTTTACCATTTTTAAGGCCATCCTTAAAATATTGTCTTTGCTGTAACATAACTCAGATTTTTTACTGTGAGTAGGTAGGTAGGATTTTTTTTTTTTTTTTTCTGGAAAACTGTAAACCATATATATACATGTACATTGTCAGCAATGGGAAAATATTGGAAGATTGATGAAATAAAAAAATTCCTGGAATGGCAATAATCTGCCTCGCAGGGTTTTGAGTGAGTAGGTCCCGCTACAGCAAACCAACAATTTTTTGTGGATGACCTAATGATTTTGATACTGTCTTTATGCTCAGTCTGTCAAAAAACGAAAAATTGTTTTGAATTTTACAGTACTGCAGGAAAATTGATCATCTGTAATATAGTGCCTGTTGTCAGATAAAGTCATCCATTGTCAAGTGAAGTGGATATTACATCGATTAGACAACATGTATTTAACTTATTAAAATCTTAGATGCTAAAATATGTTGTACTGCAGTATAAATATTGTTTTAATACAGAAAAGCGGCAGCCGAGGCAAGCCCCTCCATAGACAGAAGAGCTAAGTCACCTACTCGGAAAAGTCGAGAGAAAGAGCGAAATAAAATGATAGAAAGTGATAACGAGCTAGATGAGGTAAATAATTAATTAACTTGCTTTACATGAAATTATCCTATGACCCCATTGGTAGGCAGGGTTCTTTTAAAAAAATTATTAACCCTTTGTGATTTCAACCATATTGTCCTTTAACTGACACCTAACATGTATGTGACATTTTTATGCAAATCTGTGAGGTCTCTTCAACAGTAGAACAGAACTTTCTGATATAATTTTATGGCCTTGTTTAAAAGCAAATACAAGTCTACTGATTGATGTCTGTCTGTCTGTCAGTCAACAATCTCTGTTGTGAGAAGTACAGTTCTTCACATTTCAACCTTACCAACTTCTGCAGTTATGCAGCACCAGATTTGTAAACCAGTGGTACCACATTTGAATCCTGACAGAGAAAAAGGCCAAAATTGTGCTACGGTTACAAATGTATCATATTGAACAAGGAGAAAAGATATACACAAATACAATAGAACATCATTGAGTTGAACTTCAGTGAATGAAATATCTCGATGTATTGAACTATTGACAAAGTAATGAATAATGTTATTTAACGCTTCCAATAAACAATTTATAATTCAAAATTTTTTATGAGTTGAGTTTCTCGATGTTTCGAATAAATTTTTGAGCTGGGCTAGTAAAGTAGATTTCACAGTGTTTTAGCACAGGTCACTACAAAAAATGGGGGGGGGGATATCTGGCACTTTCACACATTGCAACTGATATTCTTGTAAACTGAGTATACAATGTACAAGTTCCTTGCTACATGTAGCTAGTGTATGAACTACTTCAAAATATGTTTCTGTAGTAAGATTGTTTTTAAATAGCATGTTATAGGAAGAGCAAGTTAATGGGCTTCCAGATATGTAACTGGGCTCTAAAAATTCCTGACATACGGGCCCACATGGCTCCTTGATTACAGAGTCTTAATTTCTATCCCCGAAAGGCCCATTTTACGAAAGGTCGCAAGTCTTAGACTTGATCGCAGGACCACAGTCATGACTTGCAACCATTTTGCAAAAACTTAAGACGTGTGACTTACGACCAAATCAGGTCTGGTATTTATGACTACCTAGAGGTAGTGCATAGACCCAAGTTACTTTTGTATATATCACAGTATATCTATGGTAACAAACAAAAGTGTTTATAGTGTATAGACCCAAGTTACTTTTGTATATATCACAGTATATCTATGGTAAAACAAACAAAAGTGTTTATAGTGTATAGACCCAAGTTACTTTTGTATATATCACAGTATATCTATGGTAGCAAACAAAAGTGTTTATAGTGTATAGACCCAAGTTACTTTTGTATATATCACAATATATCTATGGTAGCAAACAAAAGTGTTTATAGTGTATAGACCCAAGTTACTTTTGTATATATCACAATATATCTATGGTAGCAAACAAAAGTGTTCATAATCTTTCGTTATTATAATTGAAGATATGCAAATATACCTGAAGACTTTAGTAAGGGTAATGTTGATAAAAAGGGTCCTAACTTTGGTCTTAAGATCAAATAACTTAGGACTTAGGACTTATATCTTCTTGATTAAATGGTCCCAAGGATCATAGTCTAATACATCTTATAGAAGGAAAGTCTGAAACTAAAAATCTATGATTCTTGGTTACAATTCAAATCCTGATGTTTCAAACTTTTTAACATAAGTCAAACAAAAATCTGTATAACTGAGAAATGAGTGGGTATATATATTATTTATTCTTGACGATAAAAACCGAGGTCACGTGTCACAGTAGGAGTCGGCACGTTAAAGAACCCTCACTGCTCAATGACCGTAAGTGCCAAGCATAGGCCAAAATTTGAAGCCCTTCACCGGCATTTGGTGACGTCTCCATATGAGTGAAATATTCTTGAGTGGGACGTTAAGCAAAAATACAACAATAAAGTATTCTTGATTCTAAAATCACATGGTCTCTGGTTTGTCCATTTTCCCCAAAATTGTTGATCAACACAGTCCCAGTTGTAAAATGAAGCTAAGACATTTGCTCAAAGTCAAAGCATATTCTTACAGGTAATTAGGGCTTATTAGCCAATCAGATTTCAGGATAAGCTGAATTTCAGTAAAATTTTAGACATAAGTAAATTACTTTAAAAAGTTTTTTGCAAGTTGGCTATTGTGAAACCTACATTTGATATTTCCAAGTAAGCGTAGTATTTCATTAGTTACATGTATGTGGGGGTATATAGTCTTCAGTGTGCATATCTGTAATTAGAGGATCTGATGGTCTAGATGTATTTGCCAGATTAATTGACCTGTGGATTGTAAATGTTGACAGATTTATTATTTTTACTACATAATAAGGATAAAAATAGTGTGCCCCATTTTTACTACTGCAATACCTATTAATCATTTATAGAGAGTAACTATATATATAAATATATATCTCCATAGTAACTAATAATTAGTGCCCCATATTAAATATTAGAAAAATAAAGGAAGCAAAACTAAGTTTTCAAAATTTTCATTACACAGGTCTAGAAGATGTAATTAAAGCACTTGCATTTTTGTAAACTTGCCTGTTGCTCTCTTTATTTTTCATATACACTCGCATACACATACCACACACATGCATACACACTCATGCATGCACAAACGTACACACACATACATGTACTCAAATACACAGACAAACATGCACTCATACACAGACACACAATAACATATTCACATGCTCACACACACACACACACACACACACACACACACACACCCCTGATATTTTAACACAGTTTATCCTGTATGTCATTAGTTATCATACTGATGACATATTTATTATAACATCTAATTACAGACTTCTCTCATTGTGTATGTGTGTGGTTTTATTTTTGTGTTCCGTTTCTCGTAAATTCTTAAACATATATATCTAGTATGACGGAGGGTTCTTGCTATTTTATAGTGGTCAGACAAGTCATTAGTTTGTATGAATTAGTCGCGACGTCGCATGATTAATTAAAGTATTAAATGAGTCATCCCTACTGGATTTTAGTACTACATGTAAGTTTCCCCCAAAACGTACACGTGTCAACAAGATTGGTGTATTTTATCTTACATATTTTGTCAGAACAAAAGGAAAATTAAATGGTTTGGGAATGAATTCTCTTACCATGTGCATATAAATGCACACATAAGATATCACATGTATATACACAGTTACTTTATACACACAGATACCATATAGATTTATATCAAATACATACACACAGATACCATAGATCTACACAGATATCAAATGTACATACACACAGATACCATATAGATTTATATCAAATACATACACACAGATACCATAGATCTATACAGATATCAAATACATACACTCAGATACCATAGATCTATACAGATATCAAATGTACATACACACAGATACCATATAGATTTATATCAAATACATACACACAGATATCATAGATCTATACAGATATCAAATGTACATACACTCAGATACCATAGATCTATACAGATATCAAATGTACATACACACAGATACCATATAGATTTATATCAAATACATACACACAGATATCATAGATCTATACAGATATCAAATGTACATACACTCAGATACCCATAGATCTATACAGATATTCAAATGTGTACTTACACACAGATACCATATAGAATTTATATCAAATACATACACATAGATACCATAGATCTATACAGATATCAAATACATACATTCAGATACCATAGATCTATACAGATATCAAATGTACATACACACATACCATATAGATTTATATCAAAAACATACACACAGATACCATAGATCTATACAGATATCAAATGTACATACACACAGATACCATATAGATTTATATCAAATACATACACACAGATACCATAGATCTATACAGATATCAAATGTGCATACACACAGATACCATATAGATTTATATCAAATACATACACACAGATACCATAGATCTATACAGATATCAAATACATACACACAGATACCATATAGATTTATATCAAATACATACATGTACACACAGATACCATAGATCTATACAGATATCAAATACATACACAGTTACCATATATGCAGATATCAAATACATACACACAGATATCATATACACATATTAATCACACATACAAATATTCACATACATGTACACGGACAGAAAACATTTGTACAAATGCATACACATACTTAAGTGCCCTCCAGGTCTTGATTTCTTTACTGAGGATAATTCTGAAAATGTCTGTTTCTGGTATGTTTTCTTCTTGTTTATCTGTTGGTTAGAACATTTACACTTAAGTTGTGTATGGTAGGGTTTCAAATTTCATATTTATTTTCGGTGTCACAATACATCTTCAGGGATATTTTATATCATATTGCTAACCCTGTGACTTTGAATTCCATGGTGGCTTTTGTCCTGCTTTAAACTTGGTTCCTATCTCGGTTTTGTCATCTTTTTGGAGATAGGAACGGTAGTCAGTGTTTTGTAACCAAACTTCTCTTTACGACAGATTGTCTCTAAAAAGGTTTGAGGATATATAACTCCTTCATCCCTATATCCTTGAATGGACTGGACTGACTGGAAGTCAAGTCTATTGTCTATCAAGGTTGGACTGGTTTTCAGTGTTTTTCTGAAACTGTTTCTCCGTATAGGTTACATGACACATGTGTATATAAAGGGGAAAACAACTTTTTTTCATATACATGTACAGGTCTTCTTCCATGGTAAAGTGGCTTATCCGGCTTCTGGCAAAATCCAAAGTGAAATGGTCTATTTTCCAAAAATAGGAATGCAAAGGTTAACTCATTCATCCCTAAAGACACATTTGGACTAGGCGAAGTACTTGATTTACAGAAGAGTCCATTGTTTTTGAGGGGTTGATGAGTTAAAGATGACTCCATGTATTACTGTAGCTGTAATTTTTTGTTGCTGAAAACGAATTTTGTCACCCCTGTTATGATTCACTTTACACTCATTGTGTTGGTAAACATGTGAAACATGTGCCAATTTACCTTGGTAGGCATTCATGTATACATGTGTGGAATTAGTCTGGCAGAGTTATCTCTCTTTGTTTGATGATCATGTCCAGTAACAAGTGTAAGGTATATGTGTATCCTTGTGTAAACAATGGCTGTAAACAAAGTCAGTTACACATTATAGCTTTGAGATAACTTTAAAAGCTTCTGACCATTTTAAACTTCTTAACTGCGTCCCCAGAAAATGAATACCTGAGATAAACAGGTAAACAATATCTTACCTGGAAACTGTATACATGTATGTATGCGCCAATGATAATAATCAACTGACTCTATTTGTCATGAAGGCATTCCATAAGTTCCACAAAAAAACGAAGGTAAGAGCAAGATTTTTACAACAATTTTATCAATTTCCGCATGCAGCTGGTCTTTTTGTTATTTGTTTTGAGGTTTTGCATGTGTTTGCTTGTGTTGTATTTAATATCTTTTACTTTGATAGTTAAATACCAACCTGCTCAGGTATACAGGTGGCAGGTCACTGTGTGCAGTTCTGTATCAATTGTTGTATTCTAGTTTGTTGTGACAGCAGTAATTGAATGTCGTTTGCCATATATATGATAGTTATAGCATTTTTACTAAATAGTTCATTAAATTGAAAATTCTACAATACTGGTTGTCCTGATTTGGTTTAATTTCTTTTTATTTGTTTTCTTAACTTGTTTACCCCTAAAGACACATTTGAACTGGTCTAATTGATTTACGGAAGAGTCCATTGTCTTTCAGGGGTTGATGAGTTACATTATGTGAATATATTGTATATGTATTTGAGCTTATTTATAAGAGAAATGATATTGTGCTTCTCTCCCTTTAGACCCTCATCAAATGAGACTTTGCTGATCTCAATTTTGTTGAAGAATTTCTTTAATGTAATATTTGTGGTGTTTTATAATTATTGCTTCAGAATTTTGCATCGAAAGATGTATGCAACTAATTTCCTTGTATCTTTATATGTGCATATTTGAGATTAAGCATTCTATGATGTCCTCCCTGCAGACCCTCATCAGAAGATGTGTTTGTGGCTTTTTGATTTGTTGAAGTGTTTTTCTCTTCTATCATACACCAGCATGACCAGGGTGGCCCAGGATTGTTATTTTGCATCTATCCATCCATTGGTTAAGGTTTTGGTTAAAGTTTGTAATTCACCTGATTATGGTTACATAGGAAGGTGACAGTTATACATTCATCATTACTCTCAGAATACTTCAGTTAGGGGACATCATTACTCTCAGAATACTTCAGTTAGGGGACATCATTACTCTCAGAATACTTCAGTTAGGGGACATCATTACTCTCAGAATACTTCAGTTAGGGGACATCATTACTCTCAGAATACTTCAGTTAGGGGACATATATTAACTCATTCACCCCTAATGACACATTTGAACCAGTCTGAGTCATTGATTTACAGAAGAGTCCACTTATTTTTTAGGGTTGATGAGTTAATTCTTCATTACTCTCGGAATGCTTCACAGTTAGGGGACATCATTACTCTCAGAATGCTTCACAGTTAGGGGACATCATTACTCTCAGAATGCTTCACAGTTAGGGGACATCATTACTCTCAGAATGCTTCACAGTTAGGGGACATCTATTAATTCATCATTACTCTCAGAATGCTAGTTTGTATTGTGAAGTGTGTGGTGTATAACATTGTATGATATGAAATTTGTGATTTGTCTGAGAATGCAAAACTTAAATGTTAAATAGACATTGCCATCATTTGGTTGCTGTGTTACTGATAGTTATACATAAGTTAAAATTACTAACAGGTACAGATTTGAGGTCATTTATCATCACCTCATCGTGGTTCATTTACAGAGTGTCTTGTTACGAGGTCAAACATCAACTTTAACTTATCAACCCCTGCATTCACATTTAGACTCACCCGGATCAATAAATAGTATGGTCTAATGTCATAATTCAGGAGTGAACAAGTTCATATTAAATGTAAAATTATTATAGAATTTTCATTCTAAATAATACACCCTGAATTCTGACAGTGGACTCTATGGTTTTTTTTAATGGGAGAGTCCAATTGTGGCTTTAGGGGTCAGTGAGTTAAATAGTATATTATAAACTACCAGTACTAAAAATACAGAGGAACCTCTTTATCAAAACCAACTGACTGACTCAAAGTGATCTGATTAGCAAAGTGGTCCCATAAGTGAGGGTCGGGACTCATTTACTAATTGTTAGTTCACAAAAGACAAAATATTTGTGGTCTTAAATGTAGCTTTGAGGTAGTCTCCTAAGAGAGGAGGACTTAAGATGAGGTCACACTGTACACTCAGGCCTTTTTCTATAGTTTCCACAGGGTCGAAATTGGGCCCCATTCTCAATGCAAAATACAGTGAAACCTTACTTTGAAGACCACCTAACTGACTGACTCAAAGAGGTCTGATTAGTGAGGTGGTCTCTGAAGTGAGGTGTACTGATTTAATATTAAGAAAAAGACTCAGAATTCATGGTCTTAATTGTGAGGTGGTCTCCTAAGTGAGGTGGTCTTTTAAGTGAGGTGTACTGATTTAATATTAAGAAAGAGACTGGGAATTCATGGTTTTAATTGTGAGGTGGTCTCCTAAGTGAGGTGGTCTTTAGGTGAGGTTCCACTGTACATGTATTTTTTCCCAATTTGATAAAAGAAATTCCCAATGTGATGTTGAGGCCAATGAAAAATCAATTAATGTAAGGGGAAATGCATTTAAAAGAAAAGATTCCATTGCATTTGGAATTCCATCTGTGAAAGCAGTTTTTCCCAATTTGACTCAAATTCATGTTAGAAACCCCAGTAGTGTCGCCAATGGCATTTTCCCAAAATTGACAGAAAAAGCATGATACTGTACAAGAGGAAAAAAACTTGAGGCATTAATACAGTGAATCTTATAATAAAGATCCCCTTAGGAACACAACAAAACCAGTCTTTAAAGGGAGGTAGTCTTTATACGGTATAGAGGTTGATTTGTACACAAATGGTACTATTGGGGACAGCAGATCTTTGTGACCAGGTGGTCTTTATACACAGGTGGTCTTTATACACAGGTGGTCTTTATACACAGGTGGTCGCTAAACCAGTTTTTTTTCTGTATTTGCTATATACATGTGCGCTGTGTTGATGAATCTGTGAATTTAAGAAACAGTAAATAAGTTTTTAGTTATATTTTATATTTACCGTACATATATTATACTAACAGCTATTTTGTAGGACCTGACATTATTCTATGCTACTTCCGATCTGCAACTATATTGACCCCTGCTACATGTATTTCTGGAACCATGTTGGAAAATTAACATCTATTAATTTAAATTTTATTTATTTTACAATGATTGACACACAAGTTATGTCAACTTATATTAATGTTTCTTGTTGGCCCTGATGTTGGTGTGCGGGGGTCCTTGCCGTGGGAGGAAACCGGAGTACCTGGAGAAAACCCCCTTGGCAACCCCAAGACAATCTCACATGTCCGACCTGGCGACCCCAAGACAATCTCACATGTCCGACCTGGCGACCCCAAGACAATCTCACGTGTCCAATTTGGCGACCCCAAGACAATCTCACGTGTCCAACTTGGCGACCCCAAGACAATCTTACGTGTCCAATTTGGCGACCCCAAGACCAATCTCACGTGTCGCCAATTTGGCGACCCCAAGACAATCTCACGTGTCCAACTTGGCAACCCCAAGACAATCTCACGTGTCCAACTTGGCGACCCCAAGACAATCTCACGTGTCCAACTTGGCAACCCCAAGACAATCTCACGTGTCCAACTTGGCAACCCCAAGACAATCTCACGTGTCCAACTTGGCGACCCCAAGACAATCTCACGTGTCCAACTTGGCGACCCCAAAGAACCAATCTCACGTGTCCAACTTGGCAACCCAAGACCCAATCTCACGTGTCCAACTTGGCAACCCCAAGACAATCTCACGTGTCCAACTTGGCGACCCCAAGACAATCTCACGTGTCCAACTTGGCGACCCCAGGACAATCTCACATACTCCCCTGTCAAATCCATGGATCAAACCAGGATGGCATTGGTGAGAAGCAAGCATGCTACTCACTGCGCTACTCGGACTCCCCTAAATTGACATTTATTGGAGAAGCCAGTCTTTTTCCTTGTTACACTACATGTACTTTATAATTAGCGATCTCCTCCACCATTAAAAACTGGACAGCGCCATTTAACTGAAGAAAATTTATGGAGTGTGTCATAAAACATCAGTAATTAAAACACAACAGATGATGATAAATAAAACACAACAGATGATGATAAATAAAACACAACAGATGATGATAAATGAAAAATCTATAGGAGGAATTTATGTAAATAAACAAACTTACAAACTAATCAAGTTATAATAGGTTAAGACAACACCCATTGATAAACAAATGAAGTGAAAATGAAGTGAAAATGGTGATTTAGATTCCATTCATAGTGATCATACCCACTCACTTGTGACTTACTGGTAAAGAGATGGGGTTCCCCACAGGGTATTTACATAATTAGTTTTTAGGACTATATTTCAGTGTTTTCTAATTACCGATAGTTTTAGCTTTTGATAAAAATATCCTCATCTCTAAAATTAAGTCATTTCTGTACATCAAGAAGGTACCATGGATTGCCTTTTATAAGCTCACCCTAATAAACTTCAGGTAATCAGGTAAACATCAGATAGATATCAGGTAGACATCATAGTATCAGGTAAACATCAGGTAGATATCAGGTAATCAGGTAAACATCAGGTAGACATCAGGTAATCAGGTAAACATTAGGTAGACATCAGGTAATCATCAGGTAGACATCAGATAAACATCAGGTAGACATCAGGTAATTGGGTAAACATCAGATAATCAGGTAAATATCAGGTAGTTAAATAGACATCAGGTGGTCAGATAGACATCAGATACATGTAGTCAGGAAGACTTCAGATAGTCAGGTAGATATTAGGTAGTCAGATAGACTTCAGGTAGTCAGGTATACATCAGGTAGATATAAAGTAGTCAGGTAGACATCAGGTAGTCAGATAGATATAAAGTAGTCAGGTAGACATCAGGTAGTCAGGTAGATATAAAGTAGTCAGGTAGATATCAGGTAGTCAGATAGACTTCAGGTAGTTAGGTAAACAAGGTAATCAGGTAGATATCAGGTAGTCGGGCAGACATAAGGTAATCAGATAGACATTAGATAGTCAGGTAGACTTCAGCTAAACATCAGGTAGTAAGATAGACATCAGGTAGTCAGGTAGACATCAGGTAGATATAAGGTAGTCAGGTACGCATTTTATTTTCCTGTAAAATTATGGTCACGGTAATAATTTGATGAGTTGAACATTAATTTTTAAAGCATGCACACATGCAATTCCTGCATTGGCATGAGTGTAAAGGTCTAATCAATAATTGTGGTATTTAATCTGATAATGTCGTCACAAATACATGTATATGAGGAACATATTTTGGCTGACTCTTTAAAGTAACATGAGATAAACACTTTTAACAATATTACTTCAGAATCAAGCCATTATGTAACATACTATAAAACTGACGTAGATGTATTTTAGTGCACATTTCATATTGGCGATTTTCCCTTTAAAACTTAACACTTTTCACAATATCACTTCAGAATCAAGCCATTATGTAACATACTATTAAACTGATGTACATGTATTTTAGTGCACATTTCATATTAGCGATTTTCCCTTAAAAACTGAAATGCATAAATTTTCTACATACATTTAAGTCAGTTCACTGTATATGCTTTACTTTGAGTATGAAGACAAATGTTTAACATATTGCAGTGTAATTGGTCACCTATGTGAAAAGCGTGAACTTTTAACTGTGTGAAACCACTTGTGGTGGTCTAGAGGTACATGTAAAGTGTTTGACTCACACGCAGAAGGTCTCAGGTATCAATTCCTGGTACCAGATCATATCAGACACAAAAAATGGTACTGACTGTTCCCAGGTATCAATTCCTGGTACCAGATCATATCAGACACAAAAAATGGTACTGACTGTTCCCAGGTATCAATTCCTGGTACCAGATCATATCAGACACAACAAATGGTACTGACTGTTCCCAGGTATCAATTCCTGGTACCAGATCATATCAGACACAGAATGGTACTGACTGTTCCCAGGTATCAATTCCTGGTACCAGATCATATCAGACACAAAAAATGGTACTGACTGTTCCCAGGTATCAATTCCTGGTACCAGATCATATCAGACACAAAAAATGGTACTGACTGTTCCCAGGTATCATTTCCTGGTACCAGATCATATCATACACACAAAATGGTACTGACTGTTCCCAGGTATCATTTCCTGGTACCAGATCATATCAGACACAAAAAATGGTACTGACTGTTCAACCGTCAAGCGCTTGACATAGGAAGTGAATTTTACAGGACTTCA
Organism: Atrina japonica; assembly: GCA_030159075.1. NCBI lineage: Eukaryota > Metazoa > Mollusca > Bivalvia > Pterioida > Pinnidae > Atrina > Atrina japonica. The sequence continues at coordinate 574,763 of BROG01000202.1, forward strand.
GGGTGAGACTTGAAATCTTGTTTTACAAATGACATGTCACCTATAAGAATCCTCACTACATTGGCATCAATCTATAGCTCAGACCAAAATTTGCGGTACTTGGCCTGAAGCTGGTGACATCTCGGTATAAGTGAAAAAACATGGCAGGATGTACAAATGTAAAATAACAATCGAACAAAATAAGTGAACATTTCCCGTAGAGGGCTAAATATTGTGTGCCAAATAAAATTGTTTTACAGTACATATATCAACTTTTAGAGGGCTAAATATTGTGCCCCCCAGAAAATTGTTTTACAGTACATATATCAGCTTTTAGAGGGCTAAATATTGTGCCCCCCCAAAAAAAATTGTTTTACAGTACATATATCAGCTTTTAGAGGGCTAAATATTGTGCCCCCCAAAAATTGTTTTACAGTACATATACATGTATCAGCATTTAGAGGGCTAAATATTGTTCCAAATAAGATTGCTTTACAGTACATATATCAGGGGTTGAAAAGTGATAAAGTTTATGTCTACATACTCTAAAAATGTGAACTTGTGTTGGGATAGACCATAGTTCTATAATTAGAAGTAGTCATCAACTTAAAAGTATTGTAGCTATGAAACTGAATTATTACTTCTATAAGATAAACACACTAATAGGGGTGTGACACTCTCAGTAATACTTTTATCTGTTATTCCAATTCTGAACATGGACATTATGATATGTGATAGTTATGAAATATTTTTTACACGGATAGGTATTACCATATATCATGTGATATTTTATAGTAGGTATTACCATATATCATGTGATATTTTATGATAGGTATTACCATATATCATGTGATATTTTATGATAGGTATTACCATATATCATGTGATATTTTATGATAGGTATTACCATATATCATGTGATATTTTATGATAGGTATTACCATATATCATGTGATATTTTATGATAGGTATTATGGTATATCATGTGATATTTTATGATAGGTATTACCATATATCATATGATATTTTATGATAGGTATTACCGTATTACATGTGATATTTTATGATAGGTATTACCATATATCATGTGATATTTTATGATAGGCATTACTGTATATCATGTGATATTTTATGATAGGTATTACGGTATATCAAGTGATATTTTATGAAATTCTGTGATAGAGCTAATGGAAGATTTGGATTTTAAGAACAGTTTATCTAATAGTAAACCGCTTGCGGTGGTTTAGTGGTAGAACGTTTGACTCGCAAGCAGAAGGTACAGGGTTTGATTCCCGGTACCAGGTCACACCAAAGATTTTAAAAATGGTAGTGACTGTTCCTACACCGAACACTCAGTGAAATGAAAGTCATAGGTCTTTCCAATGAGACTTAAAACTGAGGTCCCTTGTCATGGCATACTTAGCACTTAAAAGAACACTCGCTTCATTGATGTCAGTCCATAGCACAAGTCAAAATTTGTAGCACTTCCTCTAAAGCTGGCGACACCTCAGTATAAGTGAAAAATTCTTGATGGGATGTAAAACAATAAACAAACAGACAAACAAGCAAATCTAATGGTAAAATTGTTGTTCATGCACGACGACCTCTGCACACTTGCTTAAACATAAAAATAGTTTTAAGTTTTAACCTGGCCTGTTCAGCCAATCAGATTTCAAGAGTATTAGAAGTTAGGTAAATTTCTCAGATTTTAGTAACACTCAAGTTTTGACTGGACTTCCTCGGGGTGAGTGTCCCTTTGAACCATGTAGACTCTCACTACTGGTCAGCACAGGTTGACCCCTGCTGGAACCTCAGCTGATTTGTGTGAGAAAGTGTGCCAGTTTACTTGTGGGAGGCCGGTGGTCTCTTCCCGGGTACATTGTAACCAGGTTCTCTCCTCCACCAATAAAAGCATGAAAACTGGCTGTCACCAGTATATAACTGATAAATTGTTGAGTGTGGCATGAAATACTATTCAAAATTCAAAAATTTCAATTTTTGAGCAAGTGTGGTCTTTAATAAAATTTAAGAATGTTCTTATAGATGAACCGGTGAATTTTCTCATTTTACCTTCTCGGTCAATTAGATTTCGGAATTAGCAAAAATATTTCTAGATTTTGGTGATTTGGTGACCCTTGTGAGTGTTCTTGGCAGTCTATGCAACAATTAGCCGTTACATTTGTACATGCATTGTTTATCATAAGTTATTTACACTATTTCAATTGTAATGGAAACCATATAATTAGTGCTATCAAAAAATTCAATTATGTATTGTTCAGCTTGGCTACACGATAAGATTCAAATTCTTGTTTTGTTTGATATCAAAAGTTTACTTAATATGTAGGACATGAAAATTGTATATATGTGATATCATGTATGACCGAATACAGTGAATTCTATGTAAGTGAATCCATATACTTTAGAGACCACCAAACTTCAGCTTTTACCAGATGACTTAAGTAGAGACCACCAAACTTCAGCTTTTACCAGATGACTTAAGTAGAGACCATCATACTGCAGCTTTTACCAGATGACTTAAGTAGAGAACACCAAACTTCAGCTTTTACCAGATGACTTAAGTAGAGACCACCAAACTTCAGTTTTTACCAGATGACTTAAGTAGAGATCATCATACTGCAGTTTTTACCAGATGACTTAAGTAGAGACCACCAAACTTCAGCTTTTACCAGATGACTTAAGTAGAGATCACCAAACTTCAGTTTTTACCAGATGACTTAAGTAGAGACCACCAAACTTCAGTTTTTACCAGATGACTTAAGTAGAGATCATCATACTGCAGTTTTTACCAGATGACTTAAGTAGAGACCACCAAACTTCAGCTTTTACCAGATGACTTAAGTAGAGATCATCATACTGCAGTTTTTACCAGATGACTTAAGTAGAGACCACCAAACTTCAGCTTTTACCAGATGACTTAAGTAGAGACCACCAAACTTCAGTTTTTACCAGATGACTTAAGTAGAGACCATCATACTTCAGTTTTTACCAGATGGCATAAGGAGAGACCATCATACTTCAGCTTTTACCAGATGACTTAAGTAGAAACCATCATACTTCAGCTTTTACCTGATGACTTTAAGTAGAGACTTTCCTAACCTTCAGCTGTTATCAGGTGACTTAAGTAGAAACCATCATACTTCAGCTGTTACCAGATGACTTAAGTATAAACCATCACATTTCAGCCTTGACCAGCTGATTTAAGTAGAAACCAGAGACTTCAGCTTTTACCAGCCAACTTTAGTACATGTATAGACCATCACACTTCAGAAAGCATTTGATACTTGACTAGAGACAGCCTGACTTAGTGAAAGTGTTTGTAAATATGTCCACTTTTCTCTGAAGACACCAGGGCCCGGCACCATAAAACTTGAGAATTTACTCAAGTCTGAGAACATTCTCAAATTGGCCTGCTCAGCCAATCAGGTTTCAGGATTTGCCACACTTGAGTAAAATTTCTAGACTTAAGTAATTCTTAAGCTTTATGGTGCTGGGCCCAGTTGTTCTTCTTCATGCAGTATGTTAGAATCATAAGTTTGGTCAGGTCATCTTGATCATATGAAATCAGCAGCATGACATTAACTCATACACCCCTACAGACACATTTGGACTGATCTGTGTCATTCATTTTCAGAAGAGTCCATTATTATTAGGAGTAGATGGGTTAAATTGCCTTCAACTTGGTTCATACACCAATAGACCTGATCGTGTGAGATGTGACATTTCTTTGTATACTTGAAATACTTTAACACAAAAGTCATTCATTCACAGTAACCATGACCTCTTGACCTACATGTACTTCTATTAAAAGGGGAGGCTATTTGTTTTTCTCAGTGGAAACAGTTCTTTCAAAAATTAAATTTCAAATACCATATGTGTGTTTGATAAGCAGAAATGTAAACCTAAAATAGAAAATACAAAACCAATCTTACAGTCCATGTTAACATGTTGATAAAGGAACTTGAGGTGTGTCCAGCCCATAATTACACGATAATTATTAACTGTGACACTTTTATCAGTCATCTTGTTATAAGCTTTAGTGTTATCAGCATTAATTATAGACAAAATTTGATTTAGAAATAAGTTATATGGAGATAGTATTACACACATAAGTCTGATGTTGAGGTTTGCGATGGGGGATTTTTTTTAAAAAGAATTCTGTTGCTTGTTTTTTATGCTAATTTTTTTTTTTTTTTTTTTTAATGTATTCAATCACAGACTTTTGGTTAATAATGCCAAACTTCTATTTTTACTGCAACTTATATTTGAACCTGTCTTGAGAGACCACTGTCATGAAATAACACCTGACTTTTGAGACCACTCTCATGAAATACCACCTGACTTTTGAGACCACTCTCATTAAATACCACCTGACTTTTGAGACCACTCTCATGAAATACCACCTGACTATTGAGACCACTCTCGTGAATTACCACCTGACTTTTGAGACCGCAATCTGAAAACCACTTGATTAGATAATCCTTTAATTAATACCTCTTTTGAGAGACCACCTGTCTTGAGAGACCACCTGTCTTCAGAGACTACAGTTTAGAGGCTGATGGTGTGGTCTCTCAAGACAGGGTCCTCTGATGATTCAAATATAAATTTAAAATGTAAACAATATTTACCACCCAATCTGAATGAGACTGTATGATGCATGTCCACTTCAAAAAAGTAAAGATTTTTATAATATGGATCCTAATTAGAAATGGCATAAAAAAAAATCTGCTAAGCCTAAATATATTAGTTATCATTTATCATAATCTGTTTATCCTATTCTTTTCCTTATCATCCAATGTGTTACAAAATAGAATTTCTACCTGAAAGTGTTTGATGTTATAAAATCATAACAGAGTTGTGTCCCTTTATGTATGTATATTATATATATATATATAAAGTCCTCTAACTTTATATAATAAGGAAATAGATTTGTCATGACTTGACATAAATTAACTCATGACAAGGTCAATTAGTTGCCCACAGCTTGTGCATAATTTTATAACATGTGTAAATCCATGTGGAGTTCTTCAGGTGTACTGCTGTTTTCTATCCCTCGGGGAGCCTCAAGTTAAATGTATCAGTTTCTCTCTTGAAAAATGACAGGCCGAGTAGAGGGTTTTCTGAGCTGTCCATTTACTTGTTAAAAGTCTTCTGCCTGGCTTGGCTAGCCCTCAAATTAGCGGATTTAGGTTGATTTCACCTCAGATTTTCACTCCAATACAAGTGGACATGCATTTAACTTACGTGTAGATAGAGTTTCACATTCGCTTGTGTGCCTAATCTTCAATTACATAGAAAAACATGGGATTTAAAAACTAAAAACATGTGTGAACTTGACATTTTTACGTTGAATACACTATAAACATAACGTGGTCCAGTGCAAGTGTTTCCTCAACTTTTAGCCGTGTCAGGTGAATATCAAGATTTTCAGCTTTACCTGTATAACCTACAGGTATGATTGTTTTCAAATTCCAATGTGATGATATAGATATTTCTTTGTTATGGAGCTTTGACACTTACTGAATTAGTCGAGAGTTTAAAGACATTTACAGTTCGTATTAGTATGTAGCTGTGATATGGATTTTGATATACAAACATGGGTATGTTTAACTGAAGTGAAACAACAACATTATCTTCTGTGATAGAGTCCACAGAGAAAGGTGTAATCTCTACCCAGGTATCCACAGGTATTTTCCAGGTATTCAGGATTGGATGTCATACAAGTTGACTATTTAATTATCATTATACATTATATACATCATAACATTAAGCTTGAGAGGATACTTGTATGATGTAGTTTTCGGCAAGTTTTTGTTGTTCGAGATAAAAGGAATTTCTTTTTTTACAATTTGAGAAAGCAATTGTGTATTGCATTTGTTCCACACAATTGATCGTTGCAAAATATTTGAATTACGATGGATGTATTGTTGACAGTGCCAAGGAACTTTCAGTTTAACTTTTGAATGAGATTAGCCGACTTTTGATCCAGTTTGAAGTTTTGTTCAAATACATTTGTACAGGACAGATTTAAACATTCTGACAGACTATAAAGAATGACAGATTCGAGATGCATAGAAAATACAACAGCAAAAAATAGCTTGTTTTGGCAAAGTGAAGTAAGAGAAAAAAACTGTTATTGAAAGAAAGGTGAAGTTGACATTTTATAAAGTGCACAATTTGGATTGTAAATTACGGAAAATATTTTGAAATGTATAGACGAGATCCTCTTCGCTGGTCAAAGAGTCTAAATGACCTACGGGCCAGGAATATCAATTTCTGGCATAATGTCTTTGACACTCAGGTGAGTTAAATTTTCTATGTATCATATTTTTTCCTGCAATTTTTTTTTTATATTGTGTTTTTGTTGTGGTTTTGATTTTGGCTCTTATTTACTTTCTATAGAATAAAATAGGTAAACACAATTTTGCCCAGTTTTTACAGTAATCATGAAGACTTCTTATTTTTTTTTTGTACAAAACAGAATTGAAATACATGAATTTGTGTATAATACATTGTACCTTCTTCTTCCTGATATGAATGGAAAAAAAATAACAACAAAAAGCATAACAGTGGCCTAGGAAGCAAATCAAAAGGGGCCAACATTACTTTTTTAGATACAATTACATTTGAAACAATTTGCTTACATGTTGATGGTATAAATATTGATGTGAAAAAGTGGGTACCAGCTCCCCCTCCACCCCAGTCCCTTGGGTCATACTCCTATGCATAATACAGTATTCTGCATTATTGCTTTAGAATAAAGTAAGAAAGCTATTGGTTTATCTTGTTTGGTATATATTTTTTTTTACAGATTTTCTTATTTTATTTCCCGAGAAGTGTGTAAAAATCATTCTGATATTTCTTAATCTCAGGAATCTGATCAGGTTAACAAGCTCCGACATTTTGATGATATCAACGGGGGTGATTTGTCACAGATTTCCTTGCCATTATGTCAGATAGGCTCGGTCATAGTTTGATCAGCATCTGGTGACAGACAGATTTAGCTGCAGGCTATGTTTTGATTGGTCAATTTTATGGTTGGACATGTATATAAAATATTTGGTAGTACACCTACTTTTATAGCTGTAGTTACCAGTATATGTATTACACCTATATGTTCTACTAATGCTCGTTTGTTGCCGTATCTGTTTAGAGACCGTTCAATTGTTTTCTGAGGTTAATTAAAGTTCGGGTCATTGTGTTACACTGGGTAATTAGCAGGTGCTTTTATTGGCAGGATTAAATATTAATACCATTAACTGACATTTATGTATTCATATAAAACTTATTTATCAACATAATTAAACCATGTCATTTTTGTAGGAAAACATCTGGGCCTACAGATAAATATTTTCAAGAAGCATTATTGATCTATTTTTAAAAAGATTTTCTTATATCTAACTTATTAGATAAACACACCAGGTAAACACATCAGCTATCATTGTAAAGTTTTCTTTATATCTTACCTTACAGTACATTTGTGGAATGACAATATGGATTTTTCAATTGCTAGGAACTAGTGTTTGAAATATTTTTTTCTTCAAATTATTTATTTGGCATTTTAAGTATCAAAGTTAAATTTAAACAAACAAATTAAATTTTTTGTTTGCTATTTTAGGCTCTTTTGATGTCGCAGAATGACATTCTGATAAAATCTTGTTTATATCCATGCTTTCCCCCCAAAACAAACTTAGACTCTTCTATGTTTTGATCTTATGTAGAGTCCATTATTTCTTAATGTTATATGTAGGTTTATGTAAATTATTTTAATCTGTTTTTATGTTGTCATCTAAGGTCAGGGTGACCCAGAATTCTCCATATTATAAATAAGAAAGATCACTTCTTGACATAAATAATTTGACTATTATAATTGCCCGATTTTTAAACTTTCAACTTTTTGCTCGCAAATGTCACTAATATTTCCTTACATGACAATTTTAAGGATTCAAATTGTTTTTTGATCTTTAATTTATCATCCATGATTTTTTTTCAAAAACATTTCGGTAAAGAAGATATAAATTTGTTGCATTATTCAGCTAAAGAGAGGGCACTGTGTTCATGTGCTCTAGGTATATTTGAAGCACTGTTCAGTGGCACCTGTCTTAAGAGACCACCTAATCAGAAACAGAAATGTGGTCTTTCAATACAGGTGGTCTCTCAACAGAGGTTTTGTTTAAAGGTTTTTTGTTTTTTTTAACCAAGTGGTTTTTAGAATTTGGTCTCAAAAGACAGGTGGTCTTTACCCGGGTAACCGGGGTTTCTCTTCCACCAATAAAAACTGGACGCCATCATATGACTGAAAGATTGTTGAGTATGGCATTAAAGAAAATATCAAATCAAAATCAAATCAAAAGACAGGTTGTTTTTGACGAGAGTGGTCTTTGAAGACAGGTCCCACCATACTACCAACGTAAACGTTCTTTTTGTACTGTAAACATTACCCTGAGTCAGACTTGTGGGTTTACATTATAATTTGTCATTAATTACACATACATGTGTTCTAAAGAATTAAATACATTTCCTTTGGTACTTATATCAGATAACGCTATGGGCTTACCGTAATAAGTTTAAAATCATGTTATACATGTACACCTATTCAGAACAACACTTCAGTTTACTATAATAGGTTTAAGTCATGCAATATATCATAATATGGACTTAACGACAAGAGTTTTTATCTCCTATGACTATAAGGGCATGCAATAAAAGTGTTATTGGTCAGCATTGTCCACTTACAGAGATATCTTGTGTTTGCACTGTAATGTTTAGACAGTGTTGGAATTTATAAAATTCTAAATAAACCAAAGACTGCTTATATTATCTGTGTGTTTAAAGACTTTTCTGGATGCATATTTAAGCAGCACTTATGGATTCCTGGCCAGAAAAAAGTGTAGAATACTGTTATAAATGTATATTCTTTTGTAGTTTTAAAGAAAAATATTATTGTATATTTTTCATAATCCAAGTCTTTATTGAGCTCTACCCTTGGCAACAGTTTACTTCAATGCTGGAAACACAAACTTTCTAGCATTTATGGAAAACCTTATCTACTATGTCTATATAACCAGTTCATTTTTATCAGACTACATGTATATGATTTCTGTTAAAACTGAGGAGTTAACATTCCTTTTTTTTCCCCAGTTTTATAATTACCTAGTTTTACTATTTGATGTGGTTCATTATGGGTTTATTGGCCGACATTTATCAGCTCATATTTTTATGACTTTGGTTTTGTGGCGGTCTGTAGTCTCAGAGAGAAATACAGTGTGACTGTTAGTTTGTTTTGATACCGGTAATAATACAACAAATAAAACTGTCCAAAATAAAGTTATCTTTTCTTTTGATCCTTTTACCCTAAAATATCTATATGGTATATTCTATTCTACTGCCTTAGATTAGTCTATAATGCTTTGTAGGGTTGTCAGGACAAAACCTTCCAGATGAAAGTTAGGGAGACTTATTTAGGGAGGCTTGCTTATTGGTCAGTAATGGTAGTGATGGTGTAGATTGACCACTCAGACCACTGCTGTAGCACCTCATTGAGTGGATGTAAAAATTTCATCTTTTGATGATCACTGATGATTGATTACTCTTTTCAGATGTTCATATAAAATTATGTAAATAACTCAAAAACACAAATCAAGTTTTTCTGGTACTCTTCTAGAGTTACACCCCTTAATAGGATGTCACTCTCACCCACCCCTCATTCATTATCACACAAGATAAGAAAATATTTGTTAACTCAATCACCCCTAAAGATACATTTGGACTGGTCTCAGTCATTGGATTACATAATAGTCCATTGTTTTTCAAGGGTTGGTGAGTGTTAAAATGGGCTTTATACCTCTGATACTTTTCTGGTATGCTTATTCTATGTTTAACACATTTTCTATATTATCTGTGTATTTAACGACAGAATTAAGAATAAAAAGAGTTGCTGTCCCTGATAAAATGAAAATTTTAATGAGGTTTCATCATATCAGGGGCAGCAACTCCCCTAAAAGTTATTAAATAATGTGGACTCTAAAACATTTAAGCAGATACCATAGTATCAATTACAAATAGCCTTGGACTGAGTGGAGAGGTGTTTACAAGATTTCAATATAACAGTATGTGTTTGAGAAACATGAACCTGATAAGGTTCCCAATGTGTAAATCTTGGAGATTTTGTAAGTCCCATAACTCTGGCAGATATTGCCAAATGTTGACAATAACCACACTTATTCTAGATCCCATTGATAAAAAGCAACATGATAAATTTTGTTAAAATTCTAGTGAAGATGCATCAGTGTAAACAAGTAAAGTCAAGTTATTCGGTAGAAACTAAAATCTCCCAAGCAGACAAAAGGATCTTTGATCTCAGGGGTAAAAATGTATTATCGACAAATAAATCAAAATTCTGTGAATCAGCAGGAATTTGGAGATTTTGTTAACTCACCAACCCCTGAAAAACATTGGACTCTTCTGTAAATCAATGACTTGGACCAGTCCAAATCTGTCTTTAGGGCGAGTAAGTTAAATGCTTGGCATGTTTTCTTCTAGACTGCTTTTGGTTACTTACATGTAAATTAATTTGTATTCCTGGTCATGATTGACCAGGGCAAGTATAATTTGTTTAATCTGGGGAAAGTAATTGTTTTAGTTACTTTAGATTTGATGCAAATTTTTACCAAGATGAATATCTGTGTGTTATATTATAGTCTTATTGTATACCTTTCAACCCTACAGACCATAATAGACAAGTGTAAGACAATAGAAAAGAACATACCATTTAGGTAGTTAGGGTGGAAAGGATAGAAAATAAACAAGAAATGATGTTATGGTTGATTTCTGATCAATACAGTGGAATCTCACTATTAACTGACCAACCCTTGAAAAACAATGAACTCTTCTGTAAATCAATGATTTAGGCCATTCCAAATGTGTCATTAGGGGTGAATGAGTTAACATCACTTAATTGGCTAACTCAAATGATCTGATTAGCAAGGTTGTCTCTTAAGTGAAGTTCTGTGCTTGTCCAATGTTTTGAATCATGTCATCTGATGACCATTTTTGTTCGGGAAAAAATCCCACAAAACTAATTCAGGGTAGATATATATATATATACTGATTTAGTCAATTGAAGTAATCTGTATCTTAAATAGAACTTGTGTAATGGACGCTTACGGTGTCATTGTCGAGAAATGAAGAAAACCTAAATGTGGAAATAGTCCTTTAATTGATTGAACATTTCAGTAACTGTTATGTATGTTGGCCTGTATAATTGTAAGGAATTATATTAATTGTATCTATCACAGACACCAGAAAGTATTTAAAGTCAGGCACTTATATTTATTTACCTTTCAAGATTCTAGATTGCATAATCATCCTATAGCTGAGTACATGTACCTCGTAAATTCTACTTGATTACATAAAAATTGTAATTTTAGTAAAAATCTATTTAATTTACTTAAGTGTGTCAAAGTGTTGAATATGATTTATATGATACAGATATCTGTGTTACTGCAATCACCCACCCTTAAAATAAATGGACTCAACTGCACAACATTGGTTATTTTGTGATAACCTACATTGTAACATGAAATTGATGCTCTGATTTTGTTTTCATTTTGAACATATGGACACAGACATTTCTACAAATGGAAAGATATAATCTGTTACTACACACATTCCTAGGTCACTCAAATGAATACTTTCCTATTGTTTCCACAAGTGTATCAGGAGAATCTCAGAATTTCTTTTCTTTGTATTTATTTCCTGAGGGAATTCCTGGAGTCCTTTGTAATATGTGTCTTTTTTATTGATACGCTTGTATTAGCAGCTAATACCTGATCGGGAAGGTGTGGATATATGATTTTATGGTTTTGTCGACAGCATGTCGGTCTTGTTGACATTTTTACGGTTCAATTAACTCTTTGTCATTGCTGCTCTGGCCATGATCAACACAGGTAATTCTTTTATATACAAATGCATGTTTTATGAGCCATTATTTTTAGATTTGTCATACCTGGTTGTGAAAGGTGTACAAGCTCTCTGATCTAAAAGCTTTGTAATCAGTTTTCAATAAGATACAATGGAACCTGTCTTGGGAGACAACTGTCACAAAAGACCACCTGTCTTGGGAGACCACTGTCAGAAAGGCCATCTGTCTTGGGAGACCACTGTTGTAAAAAGCCACCTGTCTTAGGAGACCACTGTCAGAAATGTCACCTGTCTTGGGAGACCACTGTCATAAAAAGCCACCTGTCTTAGGAGACCACTATCATAAAGGGTCACCTGTCTTGGGAGACCACTATCATAAAGGGTCACCTGTCTTTGCAGACCACTGTCATAAAAGGCTTGTAACTTATCAACCCCTGAAAAACAATGGATTCTTCTGTAAATCAATGACTAAGCCAGTCCAAATGTTTCTTTAGAGGTGAATGGGTTAATAAAAATGGTTAGGTTATATGACTTTTCAATTTCATTTTCATACATTGTACTTGGTTGCAAATCTAAATTTTATGTAAATGTATATGCAAATTTCCGTTAGATAACATATATCGTATATTGACGTGTTTGGCAGTGGCAGAGGGTATTGTAAAATCATATATTGGCGTGTTTGGCGGGATTAATTCTTATTTTATTGATGATTAATTTATTTTGGTTTCTAATTTATCATAATGAATTTTCAAATATTGTACATGTGTTTCTGATAACTTGATCTAGCAAATAGCAGTGACTGTGTATTATAATTATTAATATTTATAAATACTTAAAATAACACATGCTTTTAGTAAACATGTCTTATATAATATAATCAAACTATTTGTGAGAGAATAAATACACCAAATTTAATAATACATGTACATCCTGGGAAGTGATGTAAAGAATTTCTTTTTTCAATTTGTTCTGTAAAAATTTTAAATATTTTGCCTATTTGAAATTTTAGCAATACAAACACACAAACACATACTTAAATGATTCAGATTGGTATATACATGTATATGTCGTCAGCTTGATTCTACGTGTTCTATTAGAGAACTCTGTATTGTGGATTTTATTTTAAGATAAGATTTTTTTTTTTTTTTTTTACAATTTATGATTTTTTTTCAATGACTTCTATTAATGTGATATGTTTTTCATAGTGATATACATATATGTAAACACACACTCACATCAATACCATACCAAGGGAGATAACTGTTTAAATACCACAACAATAAATCAAACTGACAGTTACAATATGTATGTGGTGCTGTACCTGAAGATAATCTTGTGTATGCAGTGAGTTAGTCTCTAATTCATTCACCCATAAAATTATTTTGGACTGCACTATACCATTGATCAAAGTAGAGTCTATCTTATCTCAGGGGTGGGTGGGTGGGTGATGGTGACATACTAGATGTTGACGGTCACCTTGAGAGTATACATCGGCGCTCTTGAGTTTTCCTAGGTGACCCCAATTTTTTAATTATGTACAGGTAAATACGATTTTAACATTCTTCAATTACTTATCACAAAAGACATAAGATTATTGCTTAGAAGAAAGCAATGTCACCTTGGGGTACATTAAGCTGTGTATATGTACCCGGTTAATATTAGCTGTGTATATCTACCCTGTTAATATTGTATTACTCTCATCAATCTGTTGTATAGGGTTAAAGGTATGAGTATCAGTGCACTTGTATTTCAGATATTTCTATTTTTTTCACTTCTACATCTTGTTCTGGATTTTAAAGTCTTGACATTTTACAGAGCATGAAACCAATATATTCCTAATTCATTGCGTCCATCTTTCTGTCTGTCACCAGTTTTTGTATTAGCATTCTCATGTCTACATTTTTCTATGAATTTCATCCAAACTGATGTGGAGTTTTATATGTGTAATACCGGTAGCTTGATTAAGTTTCACAGGTTGTCTTTGTGCACTTTAAACAAGGAACTCGGGTTCACCCCTCCCATCTTAACTGAAAATGAATTTTTAAAATAGTGTAATGATGGTATTTTTCAATGATTGAGAACATTTTGTGTTAGAGAAAATAGCATTGAAGATTCATTAAAATTTCGGGCTTTAGTGGACGAGTGGTTAGAGCATTGCGCTTTGAATCATGAAGTCTCTCACTTCTGGTCAGTGCAGGTTCGAGCTCCACTGGAACCTAAGCTGATATTTGTGAGAAAGTTTGCCAGTTTACGTACAGAAAGCCGATGGTCTCTTCCAGGATACATTATAACAGGGTTCTCTCCTCCACCATTATAAGCTGGATGCCACCATATAAGTGAAAAGTTGTTGAGTGTGGCTTAAAACACTTTTCAAAATAAAATAAAAAATCAATGAAATTTGGTGCAAAAACAGTCACTACTAGAGACAATCACAGCACTTTTATGATGCCTTAACACTAGCTAAAATTTGTGACATTTCACCTTAAGTTAGTGACATCTCCACACAATTGAAAAATCCCTGATGGAATGAAAAACAACAAACCATTTTATCTGTTGCACTACTAAGAATTATATATGTATTGTCTGAAATAGAGTTACCCCCCTTCTTTTCTATTGTAGCTGGTATACTTGTTACAGGTGATGATTAGAGGTGTTGATTGGAAGATTATTAAATGGCTGTTTTGTGAAACTTGAATAAGCACTTGCCAAAGTTGATACGTAATTTAAAAGCAACAGACCTGATGATATACGATAAAACAAAATATATTTCAATATGTTACAAAGGATATTGGGTAGAATCAGATGGGGTACCAGTTAGGGATATCCACATAATTTTTGATAATTAAATTGAGGAAATGTAAGAATGTTTATTTTTTAACATAATTTTTTATCTCCTTTATGCTGTGAACCAAATGCCTTGAGGTCTTATAGAATTTAAACTTTTTTCTGCTCACTTCCTTCAATTTCTTTCTGGCACCCTAAGATAAGATAAATAGTTGTTAAAAAGTATTCGCTCTCTCTCTCTCTCTCTCTCTCTCTCTCTCTCTCTCTTTCTCATTCCACACAAATCCACCTAATCAATTTAAAAGCCAATTTATTACAATAAACAAGTATGCTAATTTAACTAATTACATCAATTTGTGACCTATAACATGTCTGACTTGTCACTATTATAATTTGTCATTAAACTGTCACAGGTGTGTTCAAGGCTATTGCCCCTTTCTTGGGCCTCTAAATTTTCAAATGTGAAAAATATCACTTTACATAGTTTAGGTTAGATATAGACAGCACAAAGATTTAGTGAAGTTGTTGGTTTTTGTGAATTATATATAGGATTTACCTGAAGCAGATTTTACAGGTGAGAATTATTATCAAAAAATCATTTGATAGACTGACCAACTAGTGAAATATATCAGGAAAAAAAAATTGTCATTAAAAACATCATATTATCAAGTTAACCTGCCTTTGATAAATCACATGCAAATTTACAGAAATTGACACCAGGTATTTCATGTTTTGTTAGTAATTTCACCATTTTCTGTATGCCCTCATAAATTTTTGTTGTGATGCCCCATGTTTGCGAAGGTAATAGCAAAGTTCAAAAAAGTTTCCTTAACTTGAATTTATTTCTGATACTTTTTTTTTAAAGTGCATTTGATATCTGTTACCTCAGATTACTCCTTATGGCAAAAATTTGAAACTGTTTGTACTTTTACACATTTACCCCTCAAGACACATTTTGACTAGTCCATTTCAATAATTTACAGAAGAGTCCATTGTTTTTCAGGGGTTGATGAATCAAATAAAGGGACTTAGATTTGTTTTCCTCTTTATTTCCCGTTTATTTTCAAAGTAAAAAATAAAACTTACCTGAATTTATTCACCCCTGTACATTATAGATTCAAATGGAATGGTCTATATCTATATCATTGATCTAGGCATAGTCCATAATGTTTCATGGGTTATTCAGTTACTCTACCAGAAAGATAAAGTTACACATTGAATCCTGTTATACTTTTAATCTTCTTGCTGTTCAAAAACTTTAAAGAAGATCTATAGTTTTGCTGCACTGTAAGAAGAAATGCTTTATCAAAGTGATTGAGATATGGAATGCTATAGTTTTATAGGGTTCTGATACAGATGTATCTGAGGCTTATTTTATTCAAATGTTACTTGTGTGTTGATGATAACAGTGCATGTGTCTGTGAGTGTGTGTGTGTCTGTGTCTTTGTGTGTGTATGTGTATGTGTGTTTATGTGTATGAGTGTGTGTGTGTGTGTGTCTGTGAGTATGTGTTTATATGTGTGTTTGTGAGTGTGTGTGTATGTGTCTTTGTGTTTGCCTGTGTATGTGTGTTTTTGTAATATTATGGATACTACTATTCTATAGAGGTTGATTTGATTAATTTACCAGTAACACGCTACTTCACATACTTATACATAGTTTGTTTATTCTACATAAAATAATATAATTATTCAACACACACACACACACACACACCAGTGATTAGTTATCAAAACAAGGAAATTATCTCCCTTGAATTTGTAAAGTTGTCAATTAAGTGAGTTTTTTGACATGATCATACATTCAGGTATGTTGACTATGTTGTTAGTATTCATCAATCAAGTAATTTTGTAACACCTGAGAGATGTGTGTGTCTCTTCATTTGGATACTCGCCAGCAGGCTCTAAAATCTGAGGGGCACACAAAGGGGCATTATTACCACTAAGGATGAAATATTTCTAAAGCATTCATGTCTTGTGAAGAAATGTTATTATGGTTGATGTTATAAGTTAGGATTCTGTTTCTAAAGAGATACATGTTCTGGTAAATGTGGGTCCTGAAACATGATCCATATTTGTTTATTCAATTAATACCTTACAAGTCTATATCTATTAAGCACATAAAAACATTTTTTTTTTTTAAAGTATTTTTTATTTATCTGAAAGTGTAAGCCTTTACTTCAACTGGTATCATTTATAAGGACAGAAAAGCACAATGAAATGGGCACTGATAGAAAGGCTGAAAACACTGTAGCTTTTTAAGATTTATTGATATCTAATTCTTTGTATATAAATGTATGTAATTTAAATTTACTGTACTACATCAGTATTTCATATAACTGTTTAGTGTTTACTTAATATCAGATGTTTTATCATAAAAATGCAAAATACAGTAATATAATGATGATAATGCTATGTGCAAACAGTACTAAAAAAAAGATCTGGTGAAGCTGTATACCAACATGTACACCGTGAAGCTCTAGTCACAACTGGTTGTACCGTCACTCTATGGGGTATGTACGGCAAAAAACGCCAAGGAAAATACGGGCCTCGCACAGCCATCTTGCTGATTTTCGAGCACGCAGACTGCCCGTAAGCATGTACGATGGATGTTGAGCATGTCCAACAGACTCTGATTTCCCAATATCATACGTCATTCTTAATCCCAACTTACGAATTGACTACTAAATTTTTTTCCGCCCCCACAACCTCTATGACTCTCACCTATGGCCGGTACGTACATGCATGATTGAGATTTAACATCTATAGTACATATGATGAAAATATCAACATTTATATTTGTATAAGTGAGATATCAACATTTATAGTATGTATGACTGAGATATCAACATTTATAGTATGTATGACTGAGATATCAACATTTATAGTATGTATGACTGAGATATCAACATTTATAGTATGTATGACTGAGATATCAACATTTATAGTATGTATGACTGAGATATCAACATTTATAGTATGTATGACTGAGATATCAACATTTATAGTATGTATGACTGAGATATCAACATTTATAGTATGTATGACTGAGATATCAACATTTATAGTCTGTCTGACTAAGGTATCAACATCTATAGTATGTCTGACTGAGATATCAACATTTATATTTGTATAAGTGAGATGTTAACATTTATATTTGTATAAGTGATATATCATCATATATATTATGTCTGACTGAGATATCAACATTTATATTTGTATGAGTGAGATATCAACATTTATAGTCTGTCTGACTGAGATATCAACATTTATATTTGTATGAGTGAGATATCAACATTTATAGTATGTCTGACTGAGATATCAACATTTATATTATGTCTTACTTGAGATATCAACATCTATAGTCTGTCTGAATGAGATATCAACATTTCTATTTGTATAAGTGAGATATCAACATTTATAATATGTCTGACTGAGATATCAACATTTATAGTATATCTGACTGAGATATCAACATTTATAGTATATCTGACTGAGATATCAACATTTATATTATGTCTGACTGAGATATCAACATTTATAGTATATCTGACTGAGATATCAACATTTATAGTATGTCTGACATGGATTTCTGTCATTACCAAAGAGTTCAGATGTATACGGTATATAGAAGAATGCCAACAAACTTTTCCACATTTCATATGTACTAGTAAGTACATCAAAAGATGATGGCATAGCCAAGTTGAACTAACTGTACAGAAAAAAACCCTGTCGTGGGCCTCAAAATATTTACTGTCCTTTTGTATGTTCATCTTGTATAATATGATACACAAAATATTTAATTTCGTAAGCCCATGCTGCTTTGACTTAAATATTATCCAATGACATCTCTTTACATTTCAAACATTACAAAATTCAAATCCCAAGTCTAACACAACACATACCGATAGACTTTGATTCTTGAATTTGTGTTTTTTGTATAATTGATTTGGAAATTCTGTTGAACTGTTTCATGTTATCACATTTCCAATAAAAGTTGGATTATTAGGTTTAGATTTTCTCTGAGGCTTGAGTATTTGCTCTTTACTAGAATTGTGAAAATCAACGTGTATTTCAAAGCCACATATCACACTGGATTTGAATTATATCTGTAAAAGTGACAACATATGGAACAAAATATCAAGATATGATTTTGTCGTTTCTACAAAATGTTGTTAAAGTTGTTTAATTGTTGCCAGCAGTATATTTGTGTGTGTGGAAATACACATAATCAGGTAAGTTAATGTTTGTCATGGCAATGGTGGGTAGGTGGGTGTTACGGGTATGTGAAGGAGATGATGATGGGCAGGTGGAGTTGGTAGAGATATATACATTTGAACTTCATCATATAAACAGTTTGTAATGTGTCAATATATTGTACTGGTTAAACATTTGTGTGGTACATCTTTGACTGTTAAAGAGATAGTTTAGATATGTGTCTTATGTCATGCCTGATAATAAAACTACATTGTATACAGAAGTTGAACATTATACACAAATGATGTAAAGGGGAGGGGCCTTGACCAAGTGGTTAGAAAAATGTGCTTTAAAACACCATACAATGTACATCATAGCATATTAGAGGGGTTTTCAAATCCTCAACAGTGGCTAATTTTTATTTTTGTTTGGTTTTCGTTTCAAAAGCAAAATTGTAATTATTTTAAAGTTTGTTAATTTCTGTATTGATATATTTTTTTCATTTCGTCTATTCTAAAAAAAATTCTGCAAATTGCTTCCCATTACTTTGAAAAGCCAGTTGTTTTTAAGCATGTTTCCTCAGATAATCAAAATCAGTTTCTATTGAAGCAAGTTGTTGCTGAAGTCTTTTATATATATGTAAATGTGCAAGAGGAAATGTGACAATCAGAATAGCCATAAATAATTATTATAAAACATTTTCCTGACCAAGAATGATCTGCTGTATTTTAACTATTAAGCTGTATCCTGATTACTGAGTACTGTTGAATTCACAACTTTTTGTAACCGATATCTCCCTTATTTACCTTGGATCCACCCTCTTTTGTTGATAAAACACTGTAATATTTGAAAATCTTGTTAATTATCTGATAGTAAACCGGTTATGTAAACAATGAGAACTCTCACTTTAGACTAAGATGACATTCATAGCAAGAATTCTTCACATGCCAGCTTACCAGTTATATGTGAATATTTGACCAGTATACAGATACACTTTAAAACCTTTCTAATGATTGGCTAAGTTTTCTTATCTAAAAATAGTAACTGATTTTCGAGGGGAATTTCTCCTTCAGAGAACTAGATGTGTCATGTCTCAGTTGTGTTTGGAGAGCTGAAAGAGGGGGATACAGTTTTTGCGGCAGAAATTCTGCTGCTGGTAAATCTAACAGCTACATGTATTGATATGATGTCGATTCTTGGATTAAAAATTTTCGTTGTCTTTTGTCAGTATGGTTCACTGCAATACATAAAATATTTTTGGTTGATAAATTAATTTTTTGAGGATTTATCGTTTCGATCATCCTGAGACACGAATTTATTAACGAATGTTAAATCATTGGATTTACAAACATCAGGATGAAACTGCCAATTAACTTGATCCAAGAATTAACCTGTTGTAAGGTAAGAGATAGGTTTTCTTGTTGCTATTGATTCATATTGGTGTTAAACAAAATATGTAAGAATTTTAGTCATAAATCAGGATATGTGAGATTTTTAGTGGAGGAGCAGAAATTGCAGGTACTTGTATTGTTGCTATACACGTACCAATGACACTTGCAAGTAAACTGGCAACCCCTCACCCACCACCACACACACACATTACATGTATTGAAAATCATGTAGCCATTTCCTTTTATTTTAGGGTAATTAATATATTTTACACAAGTTATAAAATTTTCATGGAGTTTAACAATATAAAAGGTTTGGTTTAGACATTTATTCAGTGATTCAACTGAAATATTGAAAACAAATAAAAAAGAGGAAATATTGATAATTATAAGAACATAAAGGAGGAAATATTAATGTTTTTTTATCAGAATTTATCACAAACTATGGATAAAAAAGTCTTAATTTGAGGTTCCAGCACCTGTTGCAGTTGACCATATTTGGAGAAGATATTTTATACAACATTTCATTTTAATAACTTGGTCACCTCTAAGTATATTTTAGACTGGGTCATGTCTTTGATACAAAGCTAAGTCCATTGTTTTTAGGGGTTTAAAGGGTCATTTCTTAGTGTTGTATACAGGCTATTTATTAAAATATCTTGTGTTTACTGTATGCTATGGATTCTTGTAGATTTACAGGTGTAGATAATTAATGTTACCTGGTTCTGCAGAGAGTTACATTGCTTTTAATTATAACTCTAGTAACAGTACCAGATTTTAAATAAATTTAGAGTTACATAATACATGTAACATCTTTTTAAAAGTCAAAATATTGGTATAAACTGCAGTATGGCGACTGTGGTATACAGTGGAAACTGTGCTGTGGAGACCACCCTCACGGAGAACCACCTGTGTTGTAAGACCATATTACAGCGAGAGTGGAGAAGCACTTGTGTTTTGAGACCATATTACAGTGAGGGTGCAGAACCACCTGTGTTGTGTGACCATATTACAGTTATGAATTAACAATACTACAAGAAATCCTTAGACTCTTTCAACTTAAAGACACATTGGGACTGTCCTAAACCATTGATTTAGAGAATAGTCCATGTTTTTCAGGGGTTGATGAGTTAAATTTTTCACCAAATTTTGTAAAAAAAAATTATTCGTATTTTGTTGTATTACCTGGAAAAAAAATGTTTTTATGAGTGCCTCAATCATATCAGTTATCTAAACCTAATGCAGACAAATGTCAATTATAGGTTTTTAAGTCATTTATTTTGTTATCAAGTCATGTACATGTAATTATGCACATCAAAACATGATATTAACCCTCTCAATACTAGAGACCGTAATGGACAGGTCCGAGACAGTAGAAAAGAGCACACAATTAAGATATGTAGGGGTGAAAGGATTAACAAAACAAAAAAAAAGATTTTGACCTTACACAGGACAGTCTGTGGTCAACTCTCTTGAGAAGTCGCATCTTGTTAACAGATGGACTGGCTTTATTAAACTCTGATGATGACCAAGTGCCTGTAGCACAGAGTTCTCTACCAAAACTTATCTCATGACTCCACACCTTGGCTTGATCCCTGTGAATAAAACGCTTTTGTTTAAATATAGATCCACCCCAAACAAATTTATGGATCCACACCTATTGCCCTCAGTCATGTAGTACGCTATGAAACAATGATGTAAACAGGTTGTTTTATCACTGATTTGCAAACTTGTGATCTAATTCTTGTGTCAGTTTCACATTCATTGCTGTAGGCACATCTATTTCAGGCATGTGTTTTCCCGTATTTCTTTTTTTTCATGTTGTTTGCACAAAAACAAAGAGAGCTATCATACAATGTAGGAATCTAATTTGTATTGCAAAGAACATTACGTTTACATCATGTTAAAATAATTCTGTTTACCAGAAAATTTACAGAACTGTGGAGATGATTTGAATGGTATTCCAGAATATCTTTTCTTCATCTGTAACTGTTTATTTTTTATGGTGAAAAGTTTGGGAGTAGTCCAGTATGACTCGTGTGTATAATAAAATTATCTCACAACGTGAAGAGAAATCTAGCAAGGTGTTGAAAAGATTTTTTTACTGAGAGAACCTATAGATAATGAAACTGAATTATGGCATTTCTCAGATGTATTTTGTTGTGGCTTTGTTCATCTTTGATGAAGAAAAGTCATTGGGGGGGGGGGGGGGGGGGGGGGGGGATATATCAAAATAAATGTATGTATATGTACATCTATACATTATTTTTATCTCAAGCATATTCTCATCGTTTGGTTTTGTCAAGATTTTCTGAAATAAAAATTTCTTTTTTCTTTCTTTTTTTGTTTGTTATTGTTGTATAAATTCGGCATGCCAGAATTTTCACTTACGGGTATATGTGTGATGTCACTAGCTGTAGGTGAAATGCCTAAAATTTTAACTAATTTACATGTACACCAATACAGTGTAACAGCCATCAGGGATTCATGAACATGTCACATCAAACACTAAATTTTCTTGGTGCTGACCAAGCTCAGTGTTGCTTAACCTTGATGCACTACATGTAATCGTCCAGCCACAAAAGCTAGCTAATGGACTAGACATTTTAATGATCTATATCCATGAATGTCACACTAGTCGGGGTTCATTTTAGTTACACGTGCTATGGCTGCTGCAAGCAATTTCTGCAATTACGAGAATTTTGTATGTATGTTCCCTTTACAAGGGCTGACAGTGATTCTGCGTTGTCCTTCCATGTAGTAATTTGCCTGGAGTTTTCTAGTGATATCAGATTGACCAGACTCACAGTAAGATTTTATCTCAGTGTCTGCACTTCCCATATATATTCTTCCGATTATGCTGGCATTGTCTGTAATTACGGGAAATACCTGTAACCGGTATATACTCAAGCATGGTTTACACAGACCTTGAAAAGTGCTTGAATATAGAGATAGTCCTTGAAAAGAGATTAAAATCAAATGTACTCTTGAAAAATGCTTGAATTTGATGCAAAGTAGACTCGCCAACCTTGAAAAATTTTCATAGGTGAGATTTTTCAATCTCATGGGGGATACTCTAAATTTTAGTAAGAATTAACAGGAAAATTAAAATTTTTCATGGGGGAGATATGCATTTTTCTCGAAGGAATTATTGAAATTTTACACAGAAAATAGGGAGTCTCCCGATTTATGGGGGAGACTTAGCAAGTATGGGAAAGTGCTTGATTTATTTCATCAGAGTGCTTGAATTCTACTTTTGCATGTTTATTCATCACTAAAGAATGACTTTCAGATGAAGAAAAAATTAGCTGGATCACATTGTATAATACATTTTGAGTAAGGCATTTATGTGATCTCTTGAGTGAGTAGTGGAACTCTAATCAGTATCTTGAGAACCGCCATTGAAATGTGAAAGAACTTTGTTGCCAGTGTTTCTTTTGTACCTTGTTTTGGCTTTCAAGGTCTTGATACCCATTGAAAGTGCTTGAAAAACACTGAAAGGTGTTTGAAAAGTGCTTGAAAAACACTGTGAAAGGTGTTTGAAAAGTGCTTGAAAAACACTGAAAGTTGTTGGAAAAGTGCTTGAAAAACACTGTGAAAGGTGTTGGAAAAGTGCTTGAAAAACACTGAAAGTTGTTGGAAAAGTGCTTGAAAAACACTGAAAGTTGTTGGAAAAGTGCTTGAAAAACACTATGAAAAGTGTTGGAAAAGTGCTTGAAAAATCTTTTGCGTCGGCTGTATGAAGCATGTCCATAGTTTTAGTCAGTGTTGTTTTTGGATCCATATTCCGCAGGGTTTGTCTACAATACCCTAATTACAAAAAAAAACATGTAACGATGACTTCATTATTTTAAGTCGGTGTTGATTTTGGATCCATATGATGCTGTAGACCTGGTAATTACGGGAAAGTGTATGTAACTTTGTTACAGACTTATGTCTTAACATTTTGGCAGATTGACATGTACAGAAAGAAATGAACAATCTGTAGCAATGTGTGTACATAATGATTCATCAAATGACATCTATATATTCCTGTTGTTATAGAGTGATTGAGAAAAAGAAAAATATAGAATAAAATCTTTAAATGTTTGAACTATTTTATTTTTCCAAAGTTTTTAACATATGTTTTAGGCAGTTAATAAATAATTGTCTTTTTGATTTGCTTCGACTAAATAAGAAAAAAATCAGATTTTTTCACAAGAAAATATAAAAGGTCAAATTGCTATAATCCTATTGCGGCTAGGGCTTTTGAGGTGAGTTAGTTTAGGTAAATTCTAACCAAATTTTTTTTCAAATTTGACTTTATACAATATTATTGTATATTTCAATGTGGAAAAAATGTAATGAGATATTTTGTATACAGCCTAGGCCTGTTGTTTAACTTCTGTCAAAACTGTGGTAAATATTCTCGCATGCACCGATACATGTATGATATATATATTAAACTTTTTATTTTGACAAGCAGTACAACACATATTACCTGAGAAACAAGTATTGACACAACACCAATCAACTTGTTTAATTGTCGTCTAGTAGTGTTTTACCTGGCTAATAGGTAAATCAAACACCTATAAGTGTTGACAATGTGTTTAATTGAAATTGAAAATAATTATCACAGGTAGGAGACACAGCCAGGTGATAATAACTTTACAAGGACCAAGAATGACATGTAATTATTTGTTTACAATGAAGCTGTAGGGGAGGGAGGGATTAATACATCAAAAGTCAACATTGATTTAATTCAAAGTTTCGTGATACATGTATTGAGTCTGGTTATTCAGTATTGATGTGAATGCATGATAGAGAAGCTAGTTTTAACAAATGAGATCCACCGATTTCATCATTGTTATTTTTGGATGAGGTTTATGGGAAATAACTGTTTTTATGGACGATGTACATAAAAAACTGCAATATTAAGGTAAATATATGATTTATAATAATATCATATTTATATATTATCTGTATGTATATTAAGAACTACAATATGAAGGTAAATATATGATAATATATTATCTGTATGAGTTTTGTTTTTGATATCAGCAATTTTCATTACAAACAGTTATAGCTGAATGCATTTAGTATCAGGTTAAGTTACAACTGTGTTATTATAACACCAAGACCAAAGCCAGGAGGATTATTATTTTGGTCTGTCAGTCAATCTGTTTATTTATTTATCAGTTTCTCTGTTTGCAACTTTTTATAGTTGTACATGTATCAAAAAATGAAACTTTGGAACAAGTTTCATTTAAATTAAAGTTAAATTCTATCTGACATCTTTAAATTAATTTAATTTTCAGGGTGACATTTGGTTAAAACAATATTTTATTGAATCAATAATTATTATTACACTACAACATTTTAAGGATTGAGCAACGATTATATTCTTTCTAAAACTCTCCTTTTGAACATGAAATGGTACTGATATGGTCACATAATATTTTAAACTGTTTAAATAAAAATATAATCCATATATTAATACAATTACATGTGAGTAGTAAAATTTATGATGCCTGTGGCTGAAGAATAATAATTTGACAAAAATCGGTTGTGATATACATGTATTGATTTTTAATAATTGTTTACTAGGATGCTTTCAAAGAATTATTCATTTCCGTAAGTCTGAAACAAAGCAACAATGTTTGAGCAACATTTGTTAGTGTTAGAAAATTGTATTTATTTGTTCTGTCTGCCTCAAGCAAGGGCTTATTTTTTCTTCTTCTTTTCATGATTATTTGTATATCAGAATAGATTCCATATTTTTAATAAGCAAAAGGTGGGCAAAATGGCATAAACATTTGGGGGTTGGGGGGATAAGTGGTTTCAAGTTGATCAGTTAAGTCATAGGATCTAACAAATCTTTTCTCTATCTCTCTCTCTCTCTGTGACACTAAATTCCAAATTAGCTATTGCCATTAGATTTACTTTTGATCCTAAATTTGTCTGGGA
The DNA here is from genome assembly GCA_030159075.1 of Atrina japonica. Classification (NCBI taxonomy): domain Eukaryota; kingdom Metazoa; phylum Mollusca; class Bivalvia; order Pterioida; family Pinnidae; genus Atrina; species Atrina japonica. The sequence goes on from BROG01000202.1 coordinate 600,996, forward strand.
TCTGTTTGATAATACCAATATTACCTTTTTGTTGTTGATTACAGACAAAGACGGTAAGGTCTCCAGCCAGCCACAAAGTCAAAGGTCACCACAGGGGGGCGGAGCCTTACTGATGACCTCAATTACATATACAATGACCTTAAATGACCTAATTGTAGTCTAATCCCCATATTGATTTGAAATTTATGGGGTAAAGCTGTGTTAGAACAGTTGCTTGCATGTAAATATTAGCAAGATTAAAGGGATTCAAGTTGTTATACGACAGAATTAAGGATATACATGCCTTGTGCTATGTAATAAACACACTCTAATGAGGCTGATAGATTTTAAAAGATAAATGGAATCCATGTAATGGCAGACAGGGGGAGCTAATGTAAATTTGTGTAGACATACATTTGTCTGTGTGGATCTTTTATCAGACAGATATAATAAACATAATTAAAATGTATGAAAACATGTACATGTGTCTCTTGTGTACACTAAAACATCTTTATAATGCCCATTGTTTCCTTTGCCACCTCACTTTACATTACAATTTTTGAAAGTCCACTTTTTTCCAATTTTCCATTCATTTCATTTAAGGTTTCCCTCAGCCTATTGCCAAACTCCTTTATTAAATGCCAATGGGTTCTCTCCTCCACCATTAAAAGCCGGCCCTCACTGTGTAACTGAAAACTTTTGTGTAGGCATAAAACACGAATAAAACAATTGAGAAATAGTTTGAGGACTTCCTTATATATACAACATGTACATGATGTAAATGACACTACAGTAAAACCTGCTTTAGCAGCCACCTGTGTATAAAGACCACCTGGGCCCGGCACCATAAAACTTGAGAATTTACTCAAGTTTGAGAATATTCTCAAATTGGCCTGCTCAGCCAATCAGATTTCAGGATTTGCCACACTTGAGTAAAATTTCTAGACTTAAGTAATTCTTAAGTTTTATGTGTGCTGGGCCCTGGTCATAATGACTGTTTTTTCCTATCCCCAATAGTAACATTTGTGTAGATATCAACCTGTATATAAAGACCACCTCCCTATAAAGACTGGTTTTCTTGTGTCCCTAGGGAGGTTGTTACATACAAGTTTCACTGTATATAGATGTATAAGTATTGTGTGTGTTGATATGGCACACATAGTCATCACCGTTACCTCAGCGCTACCTTGGCAGAGTAATAGCTCGGTAGTCATCACCGTTACCTCAGTGCTACCTAAGCAGAGTAATTGCTCGGTAGTCATCACCGTTACCTCGGTGCTACCTTGGCAGAGTAATAGCTCGGTAGTCATCACCGTTACCTCAATGCTACCTTGGCAGAGTAATTGCTCGGTAGAAATACATGATAATTGCAGTATTGAAATATCTAAGTAGAATTCTAATTCTGTGGTTAGTGATTATTATCATGTACATGTATACATAATGACACCTTAATTAAAAAGTTTTAAAAGAGGCAAGATGTTCTAGATTGCACTATTATAATTAAGATATTTTAACAACATAGAAGTTTTCAGTTTGAAATGAGTATTATTTCAATTTAATACAGGTATGATCAATTGACTACCAATATCCCCAGTTTACACTTGGATCTATGTATACAATTACATGTATCTGATTGGTCGACTGACTATATCCCCCAATTTATACATGAGTTTGTATTCCGGATCAGTAAATTGACTGTATCCAGAGTTACAAATGTAATACTTGGATCTACACTATACAAAATGGTATGTGTTAATTTTTACCTCACATAAGTCAATCTGGGTGAATTGTTGTAATCTCTTTCTGTTGTCTGACTCTGAATGATGTTGTACACCACACTCAACACTTCGGTTAAATGGTGGCGGTCTTTATTTTTAAAGGTGGAGGAGAGAATCCAGTTACAAGGTAACTGGGAAGAGACCACCAGTTTTCTTCCACAAGTAAACTGACAAAGTTTCTCACATAATCGGATAAGATTCCAACAGACATCGAACTTGCTCTTACAAGAGATAAGATCAAGAAACATCATGGTTTAAAATGCAATGCTATTATCATTCATAATCCATTAGAACTACTGTCGTAATACATAAACTTTTGAACATTTTCAATTTTATTTTTCAAAACCTGCTGAGCCAATTGTTGCCAAATTCCATATGATGAATCTCTGGTAACAGCAGTGAGATAGTTCATGACGTCTAGGTTAGGGATACTATAAATAGAACAGTGATACTTCTAGGTTATTTCTACAGGTTCTTCCAAACATTTAATTAGAATTATAGAGAGAATGATATGTTTTATCATTTATTTGTGAATTTTGACAATTAATCTTGTCTTCTAAATCAATAAAGCCTGGATTTATTGTCATTAAAAGTGAGAGCACATTTCATTGGGAGGATTCTGTACCCAATGACCTAGTGACATAGATTTTTGAATTTGAAGGTGACCCAGGTAAACGTATCTCTCTTACAGTGACACTGGCGAAGTGATTAAGTTTGATTGCAAATTCTATGTCAGTTAGGTGGGATTGATTAACAAAGTTTTTTATGTGGTGGACAGCTGAGTTATTTCTTTGTATTGTGTTAGAGATGTTTGGACATTGTCATGTAAAATGCTTGTTGCTGAGTATTGTACTAGCAGTGGAATGTATCAAGTAATGGATGTACATGTATAAAAGACTTATAAATAGTCTTACATATATATAGCAATTAATTGTACCTTCTGTTAATCGCTTCTCTTGTCAATTGTGTTATCTTTAAATCATTTAAAAGTAAGAAAAAACGTGAGAAAATCTTATAATGTCTTTGATGATGTGGGGCTAGGGCTGATGTGTTCTTTTTATAGCATCATTTGTTAAAACTGAAAGTGTTACAGGAAGAGGGAGTAAATAAATGTTCTCTGTGTCAGATAACAGTTGCTGAAAGTGAGCACTTCTGTGATATGTTATGTGTAAGTTTAAGAGAACTGTCATTCACTGTTCATTTCAGGTTATATTTTAGGGTATACCATACCCCTGTTTCTATATTTTTCAGGTATGAAATTAAGTTTGACAGTACATGTACAATGTTTTATTCTGTACAGTGTACATACATTGTACATGTAAACATACATATACAATATACTTTCATGCACATTGTATTATGATAATCTTAATTTAATGATCTACATGTAATGTATCTATTATAGCTTGTTTTCACTTGTACATGTGTATTTTATTTTTTGTGTATATATTACATTTGTTGTCTAAGTAAAGGGGAAGGCTGGACATTAGATACACCCTGTATCTTTTCAGATGGTTAGTTGTCTTTTTCCGTGTACATACTGGTAGACTAGTTCTTTGGGTTTTTCTTCCACCCTTAAAATCTGGATAGGACTGAATAATTACCCCTCCCTTCCCCAATGACGGGATAAACATATTGTTTTTGAGGTTGTCTGTGTCCAAAGGGTGTGAGAGACCTATGTTTTTGTTTAAAAATCAGTATCCAGTTAAAAAATTGTTGAATGTGGCTTAAAATACAGTTATAAAAACAGAACAAAAACATTGAACTTTACAACAGCTTTATAATTCATACATTTTGTTTCTTATTCTGTTTTTTCTCTTGTAATTTCAGACTGGAGACAATGTTGTGTGGGAAACCCATAAAGTTAATCTAACAAGGGTAAGTACATATAAATAGAATTCTAAATATTTTTTGGCTCTATCTACACTATACTTGGAAATTTTCGCCCCTAGTTATTTTTGCCACCAGGTTATTTTCGTCCTTTTACAGTAGAAAACGTTTTCTTCCCATTTAATATTCGCCCTTAATCACCATAGTCTCATGGGTGACATGTATGTCCATACTTCAGTTATCTTGCTAGAAAATTTCGCCTTCATTTTAATTTCGACCTCTAATCCAAGGGCGAAAATATAGAAAATTAAACAGGAGCAAAAAATTTCCAGATCTACACTATTTGCTTTTGGGCCACTAGGGGGCATATTAGTTGACATTTACTGCTACAGGTACTTTATTTAAATGGATTATTATCTATGGCTGGGTAGACATTTTGTTTATGAAAATATATTACATTAGCTTTGGTATTAAGGTAAGAACCTGGTTCATGCATTTTTTGAAGGTTATAAGGTCAAATGTCAAGGTCAAATGAGGACAACAAAATCATATAGAGGTTATATTTCATGTCAATAGTAGAGTCTATGATTGTGGTTAATCACATATTGAAGAGGGGGGTGGTGGTGGTGGGGGGTGAGCTCCATTACAGGCATAGTGGCCGATCATACTTTAAACTATGAAATTCCTCACCTGTAGTAAACACAGGTTTGTACCATGTTGAATCCTCAGTGGATTTTGTGAGAAAGTTTGCTAAATTACTCATGAAAAGTTGGTGTTCTTTCCCCTGGTACATTGTAACAGTGTTCCTTCCTTCACCAAAAACTGGTCGCCATCTGAAGGTCAAAACATTGTGACATGTGATGCAAATCCCTTGTTGAAAAACAGACATACCAGTACATGTATTTAACAGAGTTAGGGAATCTTGCCAAGTATACAGTGAAAAACAGACATACCAGTACATGTATTTAACAGAGTTAGGGAATCTTCCCAAGTATACAGTGAAACTTGCATAATGACTGCTTTTGGGTCACAAGAAAACTGGTCTTTACAGGGAGGTGGTCTTTATATAGAGGTTGATTTGTACACATGGTATTATTTGGTAAAGCAAAAAAGACCACAGGTGGTCTTTGTACACGTGTATTCCACTAAACATCTGCTTCATGATCTTTCTAAAATCTAAATGCTTCACTGACCATCATGGATATATTCAAACAATTAATTTATCTCTTCAGCTTCATAAAAGTATTCTGTCTAGCTATAAGACGATGATGCCTTTAACCCTACAGACAGAATTAAACTGGTTTAAATGAAAGTGAATTAGTGTTCATTGTTAATATTAGGGGGTGACAGGTTACTGATGATATAAAATACATCTGTTGTGTATTGAATTATTGTAAACAGACGCTAGACAGAACGTTGCACTGGTCACCGAGAGCGAAAAATATCTTTATGGGACGCTCTTTTGTCATTGTCCATCACCAGAAATAAAACTGTAAGGAAAATCAACGGGGATCATTACCATGGTACGCTGGACTGCAGAGGTCAGTCAAGGTCAAGTGGTGACTAATCACTCATTGACCGTCCAGATGGACTTCTTTGTGACCATATTTAGTGACAGTAATACATAAAACATAAAACTTTGTTTATTAGGATGAGTATTACAGTATTGTCCACTGGAGGATAAGTATTACAGTATTGTTGACCACTGGAGCGACAGCCCCATTGTTTGACCACTGTTTATTTAGTAACGTGTTCGCCTGTCTGGTCATTTATGAAAGGTCTGGTCCTAACTGTTAGACGATTGTTAGATTAATACAGCTTGGTTTACTACCAGTGTATGTTTCTGAAAGCGGATACATCTAAAAAAGTGAAATATTGAGTTAGGATCTTTTAAACTTGCAACTTGGCTCAGGAACAAATGCATATAAGATAGTGAAATTTTGAGCGAGGATCTGTAAACGTTGCATCTCGCCAGGATATTATTATGATTCTTGTTTTAGCTGCTGTGCAGATCTACTAGTAACCAAGGTATTCTTTTTCAAAGGAGGTTTTTTGACATAGTTACCTGTAATAAGTCTGTTTCAGATTAAAAGATAAAAATACAAGAAAATAGGAGAACTCGTCTTGAAAGAAGATTTCACAGCTAGGATAATGTTGTCTTTGACAAGCAGCCTGTAGTACAAGTTAACTATAATAATTTCTGTCAGAGTGGATTTAATTGTCTTCCAGATCAGGTGCTCTGTCATGACTGTGGAACAGGCTTTTGTAGAGGAGAAATATGTTGCCATCCTTGTGGTGTAGTTTTATATACAGTAATACCTTGTTATCCTGCCATCATTTGCTCAACCAAAATTTGGAATTACAAAGGGGTTTGGCAATTGGTTTAGGGAAACCTTAAAGGAAAATATCAGGAAAAATAGACTTTCAAAAAATTGTGGCATTAAGCGAATTGGTAAATGAAACTGACAGGCATTATTAAGAGGTTTCACTGTATTATCACAGGAGTAGTTTGTTATGTGAGGGGAATTATACAAATATAATTCAAGATATTTAGACAGAATTAAAACAGAATCTAATTATCTGCTCCTGGAAAACAATAGAATCTAATTGTTTTTTAGTCCATTCTATTTGTGTATTTCGTTTGTCAAATTCTTATGAAAACACAGGAGATTTTTCAGCTAAAAAAAAAGTTTTACAGGACCATTTATACTCTGTTTAAAATAGAGGAGAAATAAGAACCCAATGTCAGTTAAATACACGTACTGAAGTTTGGATATTATTGGATTATTGACACAGATACTTGAACATGTATTTCTGTAAAAAAAAATATTCAGTTCAGCAAAAAATACACATGTTTGCTGTTATTTCAAGGGGAAATAACAGGAAATATATGAATATGTTAATGTTTGTTTGCAGGTGCCCGGTTTCGGATTCGGAATAGCTGTTAGTGGTGGACGTGATAATCCACATTTCGCAAACGGAGACCCGTCCATTGCAATATCTGATGTATTGACTGCGGGACCAGCAGAAGGACGACTACAGTAAGTAAATATTTTGTTTGTAGATGTGCTCTGTAGTGGTCAGTATTTGATGTGGAGGGCCTAGTTATCATGTACCCAGGAATTGACCGCCAGCCTTCTATGAGTAAACTGGCAAACTTCTCACAAAATTAGCTTAGGTTCCAGTGGGTCGCAAACCACTTAGCCTCGGTGGCCTCTGTAGTAATATGAAAAACTCAAAAAGTGTCTGAGGCATAATTCATTTTGTTAAAAAATATATAGATAAATTGAATTTTATGACGTTCAGTTTTCGAGCTTCTAAGAAGAATTTCAGAAACTTGTGATAATTTTGGGATTTTTGTTTTGTCCTGGAGGAGATATATAGTACTTTACCCATCAACCCCTGCTATCACATTTAGACTCACCCAGATCAATAAATAATATGGTCTACTGTCATTATTCAGGGGAGAACAAGTCCATACTGCACATGTTGTATGTAAACTCATCATAAAATTTTGATTCTAAATCATACTCCCCTACATTTTGACAGTGAACTTAACCATTCTTTGAAATGGTCAGGTCTAAATGTGACTTCAGGGGTTGTTGAGTTAAAATATAACAATGTATGCTGGAGTGTAAAGTGACAAGCATCCTCGCATACACATAGTTAGCTTAGCATCCACTGAGGCGTGAACCTGCGCTTATAACTGGTCAGAGACATCTTGGTGTAAAATGCATTGTCCTTATCACTCAACTGTGAAGGACCCTCATCCTGTGTAGTACTCAAATCAATCGTAGTTGTGAAATCAACCGCAGTGAACATGAAGGAAATGAATTTGTGACAATATAGAAAGAAAGTCACCTGGAGAATTATCTTACCTAAAGTAATTGTTAACTGTTATAGTTTACTTTATGTAAATTTTATAAATGTTTATAATCTGTAGCCAAACTACAGTCAGCTACAGCTAATGTAAATTTTATAAATGTTTATAATCTGTAGCCAAACTACAGTCAGCTACACTTATATGTATAACGAGATCATATATAATGAAATACCGGTTATAGCGAGGATATATCTCTTTCCCTTGCATTTCTTACATTATACTATATAAATCCGAACAACAAAATCCAGCTATAACGAGGTTTAAATCTGTCACCTTTCCACTTCGTTATAAGTGGAGTTGACTGTATATACAAGATCTGACAGTGATTTGCTTTACAAAGAATGCCAACTAAATGGATAGAAATTTAGAAAATGTGGGTATGGTACTTTTTGTTCTGTAATATTTTGGTTTCATCACAGCTGACACATCTCCTGAACTCATTGGCCTAATTTGGACTCGACCATTTGAAAGAATTGTAAAGTACACTTTCAGAATTCAGAAATGTATGATTTGGAATAAAATTCTACAATCATTTGATGTGTTATTTTAACTTGCTCACTCCTGAAATATGACAGTAGACCATTCTGTTTATTGATTTGGGTGAGTCTAAATGTGGCCACAGGGGTTATGAGATAATCAACTACATGAATAAATATAAATGACAAGGGGAAGTCTGTAAAGTATTTTATATAAAATTATAAAAGCTTAAGTATCAAATACCACAGCTGCAAAGGTTAAAATTGTGGATGAATTATGTAACGGAGTGACCTCCCTTGATCTTCACACTGCTGTACATGTCAGTCTGATGCACATGACTGTTGTAATATACAGCTAGTGACAAATGATACAACCAGATAAGCAATAAACACATAAATGTGACAAAAGCATTGTGCTGTTTGATAGTTTGAAGGTCTCTTTGTGTTCAGAGGTAAATATCGGCAGATTGACACACAAACTTTAGCGTTTTTTTTTTTTGGGGGTCAGGAATATATACATGTCAAGACCATTTAGAAACTGAAGTACAATGTACCTTGAATTTACTGTTGAAGATTGATTGGTCTAAATAATGGACAAAAAGGAAACATTTCATTTAGACACCAATGGATAAAGAAGTCATTAGTTGATTGTAATTGTTTATGTTGCAGGATAAACGACAGAGTTATGAGTGTCAACGGTATAGCACTGGATAATGTGGAACATAAAAGAGCGATAGCAGTCTTAAAAGAAAGTGGCAACACTGTCAACTTGGTAAGTCAGAATGACAACACTGAGTGAGTGAGAGGGGCAACACTGTCAACTTGGTAAGTCAGATTGACAACACTGAATGATTGAGAGGGACAACACTGTCAACTTGGTAAGTCAGAATGACAACACTGAGTGAGTGAGAGGGGCAACACTGTCAATTTGGTAAGTCAGATTGACAACACTGAGTGATAAAGAGGGCCAACACTGTCAACTTGCTAAGTCAGAATGACAACACTGAGTGATTGAGAGGGACAACACTGTCAACTTGGTAAGTCAGAGTGACAACACTGAGTGATTGAGAGGGACAACACTGTCAACTTGGTAAGTCAGAATAACAACACTGAGTGATTGAGAGGGGCAACACTGTCAACTTGGTAAGTCAGAGTGACAACACTGAGTGATTGAGAGGGGCAACACTGTCAACTTGGTAAGTCAGAATGACAACACTGAGTGATTGAGAGGGGCAACACTGTCAACTTGGTAAGTCAGAATGACAACACTGAGCGAGTGAGAGGGGCAACACTGTCAACTTGGTAAGTCAGAATGACAACACTGAGTGATTGAGAGGGGCAACACTGTCAACTTGGTAAGTCAGAATGAAAACACTGAGTAATTGAGAGGGGCAACATTGTCAACTTGGTAAGTCAGAATGACAACACTGAGTGATTGAGAGGGACAACACTGTCAACTTGGTAAGTCAGAATGACAACACTGAGTGATTGAGGGGGGCAACACTGTCAACTTGGTAAGTAGGTCTTTCAACTTGGTATGTAAATGAGAGTGGCAGCACTGTCAATCTAACAAGTGTCATGAATGTCAGTATATTTACTTTAGGTGATAACCAAATCTTAGTGGTAATACTGTATACCAGGTTATATATAGCCCTTATGCAACAGGAAATATATTCAGCCTGTCTTAGATTTGCCTTAAATCACTTCAGTCTCACGGATGACATTTGTGTCCTTAATTCATTTACTTAGCTTCAAAATTTCACTTCCATTTTAAATTCACTCACTCATCTAAGAGTAAAAATGGCGAAAATTAAACAGGAGTGAAATGTCCCAGGTATAAAGTACACTGAACAAAATTTAGCATCTCATTCTTGACAATAATTTTTTTCTGTATAACTCTGAACATAATTTAGTGTCTCATTTTTGACAATAATTTATTTTCTGTATAAGTCTGAACATACTTTAGTGTCTAATTCTTGGCAATATTTTTGTGTGTATTTTGTAGGTTATTAGACGGAGAGTGGTTGTACCTTCCTACACAGAACCAGATATAACACCACTGAAAATTACACTCTCCAAAAAGAACAGGAGAGATGGTAAGATACTTGACCCAGATATAACCCCACTGAAAATTACACTCTCCAAAAAGAACAGGAGAGATAGTGAGACACTTGACCCAGATATAAGCCCACTGAAAATTACACTCTCCATAGAGAACAGGAGAGATGGTAAGATACTTGACCCAGATAAAATTCCACTGAAAATTACACTCTCCAAAGAAATCAGGAGAGATGGTAAGATACTTGACCCAGATATAAGCCCACTGAAAAGTACACTCTCCATAGAGAACAGGAGAGATGTAAGATACTATACTTGACCCAGATATACCCCCACTGAAAATTACACTCTCCAAAAAGAACAGGAGAGATGGTAAGATACTTGACCCAGATATAACCCCACTGAAAATTACACTCTCCAAAAAGAACAGGAGAGATGGTAAGATACTTGACCCAGATATAACCCCACTGAAAATTACACTCTCCATAGAGAACAGGAGAGATGGTAAGATACTTGACCCAGATATAACCCCACTGAAAATTACACTCTCCAAAAAGAACAGGAGAGAAGGTAAGATACTTGACCCAGATATACCCCCACAGAATATTACACTCTCCAAAGAGAACAAGATGGTAAGATACTTGACCCAGATATAACCCCACTGAAAATTACACTCTCCATAGAGAACAGGAGAGATGGTAAGATACTTGACCCAGATATAACCCCACTGAAAAGTACACTCTCCAAAAAGAACAGGAGAGATGGTAAGATACTTGACCCAGATATAACCCCACTGAAAAGTACACTCTCCAAAAAGAACAGGAGAGATAGTGAGACACTTGACCAAATATGAACAACTTGAATTAACTCTTGTACTATGTATACAGTGGCTGCTGTCTTGAGAGACCATTCTCATGAAAGAGCACCTGCTTTTTGAGACTGCATTTAAACGCTTGATTAAATAATCCTGTAAGTAAAACCTCTTTTGGGAGACCACCTGCCTTGAGAGACGACATTACTGTGGCAGATTGGGTGATCTTTTAAGACATGTATCACTGTATTAGAAAGCTCAGGCCTGGCATGGGCCAAAGGCACGTGGGCTTTTAAAGCAACTAATTGATTTAAAATTACCCAAAATTGCAGTAGTATATTTATCATCTAATAAAGTCTGTCCAAAATTTTGACAAAATTTTGATTGAAAAATATATGTATAAATTATGGGATTTAATTACCACCTGCACTTACATTTTATGGGCTAAGTACACTTTGGTGAATCACCAATGTTGTATCTTCAGTCTGACCATGAAATGCATTAATTTTCGCCAGAAACTGTTGATAGCATAATGAGGAATTTTCACGTAATTAACTATCATTGACACCTGACACCACATTTGAACTCATCCATGTTAAAAAATGGTAAAGTCCACTGTCAGAATTCAGGAGTGTGTAATGTAGAATTCAAATTTCGAAACAATTTTGCATTAAATAGAGCAAAACCTGTATTAATGACTACCTGTGTATAAAGACTCTCTGGTCATAAAAGCATTTTTTTGCTCTCCCCAGTAGTACCATTTGTGTACAAATCAACCTCTATATAAAGACTCCCCTATAAAGACTGGTTTTGTTATGTCCCTAAGGGGGTCTTTATATACAAGTTTCATTGTATTAGTTTTTCACCCCTGAATTATGACATTAGACGTTACAATTACTGAATTGAGTGAGTCTAAGTGTGACCAGTCACCACAGAGGTTGGTGGGTTGAATGATAATTCTTAATAAATAAAACCCAAAGGTGTATCATCTTGTTACCTATTTTAAGTCATAGTGATAATTACGGACATGAGAAATGGGTAAACAACAGTCTAGTTTTCATGTAAAATTTTACTTTTTTTAAAAAACTGGTAGATTTGCATTTTTTAAAATTCTGTCTTGTTTTCTTTTTGTCAGTGTTCATACTAAGAGTGTAAATGATTTCACATATTCTGTTACAGAATTTGGGGTTGTTCTTGGCTGCAAGTTTTTCATCAAAGAAATAATTGGAAACAGCTTGGCAGCTCAAGATGGTGGTCTGAAGGAGGGTGACATTGTTCTAAAGGTGAGTGACATAGCTGTATAGAGGATCACCTACAGTGGAACCTCACTGAGGAGACCACTGCACATTAAGACCAGATATATTTAGTCTCTGGGGAATTTTCTAACCCTCTCACCCCTGATTATCTGAGTGGTATGCTCTTTCGATTGTTTAAAGTCAGTCCATTATGGCCTGTAGGGTTGATAACTATCAAATAAGTCCAAACCCTGAATTAAGAGACCACCTGGATAATCAGACCACTTTGACTCAGTCACTAGGTGGTCTTAACAATTAGGTTTCACTGTAGTTTGTTTTTTGGTTTCTTCCCACAAAAGAATTTTAATATGTGATCTGATATTAGACTTTAGGGCTTATGGGCAGTGAAATCATAATAGAGAAATGCAACATCCAAATTGACTGAAGAGTTCTGCCCAAAGCATACATTCTTTTAATAATGAATTTTATCACTTAAACATCTAATTTTATTCAATCAGAAACTTTGCATCTCTAATATTTTTCAGAATTTTTGGAAAATATTTCAAAGATGAAATGTTGATATCATTAATGATGATAATCTGTCAGAATTTCATTTTCAACTGGGTCCACTGTATGTTGTTGTATGGCCTTAAGCACCGAAATACCATAGGCACCTGACATATATATATATACATTATATGAAGATCTTACCAGCTTTGGAGGAAATGCCTTAATTTTGGCCAGTGTTACGGTTTTCAGCCAGTGTTATTCCATTTCAAAAAATAGCAAATGAACGTGTATCAGCCAATTATCATTTATATTGTCAAAGTCATGATAATTTCTTAGATGTTGTAGTTTTTAAACAAAACAGTTAGAATATTTCCTGAGATATGGGATTATAAGAATTATGGGGCTTTGATGTGGGCGAGTGCCTACAGCATCGGGCATCAAACCATGAAGTCTCTTCCCATTGGGTTTGAGCCCCACTGGAGCCTAATAAGGAAGTTTGCCGGTTTACTTGACGGAGGCTGGTGGTCTTTTCATGGATCATTGTAACTGGGTCTCTCCTCCATCATTAAAAACTGGTTGTCATGGTTACTGTAAGTCACGGAGTTTGACATAAAATACCAATTAAAACAAACAAAAAACAAAAGTTATGATAACATGTGACTTCTTTTAAAGTTTTGAAAAGTAATTAAAAATTTATTATAGTGAAACTACACAGGTACATGTATATATAACATAATATTCTATTGTTGTTTTTAATGATCTTTTTACTTTGCAGGTTAACACTACCCCAGTAGAAAATCTTTCCTTAATCGATGCAAAGAAATTAGTGGAAAAAACCAAAGATAAGTTACAGTTGTTCATAACCAAGAAAAAACATGAAGACAAACATCGGAGGCAAGGAAGCAAGTCTCAAGACGATGGTGAGTTTGGACCACCTCATTCTCATCTGCTTTCTTGTCCATTTTATAATTTTTTCTTTTCTTTAATGTTTCCTTCTCTTCTTCATCCCTTCTCCAGCTTCCTCTCAATATCATCGTCTTTCTTTTTTGTTGTAATCTTTCCCCTATTTCATCCCTTTTTCCCTCATTTATTCTCTTCCTTTCTCTTTTATTCACTCCTTACATACTCTATCATTCCTTCTTTTTCTTCCTCTCCTCTCTTACTTCCTTATATATATTAAAAGGGCCACTTCCTTCTATCCTTTTCTTTCCTTGTTTGATCACCTCATTATCAACACCTTTCTACCTTCATTAGTTCTATAATTTATTTGTACCTTCTTTGCTCTCCCTTTTCTCTTTGTTGTAATGTTTACAGCACGGTAGAAAATTTTGCATATTAATTACATTTCAGAATATTCCCTGGGTTATGGGACTTTACAAGGAACTCTTCAGACAAAGAGACCAGAAATAGATGATGTAAACATCTACAGGCCCTCTGTTAGTACAACTGATGAAGAGATATACAAGGAGAGGAACAACACCCAAAATATGCCTCCAGGAGCTTACCCTGGGACAGAACATTCCAGATTTGATGGACGATATATCTATGATCACGAGGCCCCTCCACGACCACCATTGCCTCCAGATGTTGATTCTGGTATGTGTAATGTTTTTTTCTAGGGTCCTCTAAATACAGAGACATGCCAAAAGTATTCAGTTATTCATTTTCTACTATACATTTCATATACAACCATATCTAGTCCAAAAAATAGTGTGAATCGCATATAGATAGAATTTTCAATGTCAAATTGAGAGTTAAATACAGTTGCATTATATATTTTGATTTTTAATCTTCTGAATAAGAAAATAAAAGATATATTTACTGAAACTGTCTAATTTTTAAATAACCAATGAAACCAACGGAAATTTGTCTGTTTAACAGTGAAAATGACCAAATACTTTTGGCACGTCTCTGTACATATTGACAATAAAGAGGTGACAAGTTGTATGTGTGATCTGGTACAAAGTGTAACACTTTGTAGTTAGTTTAACAGAGGATGCCTTACTGTTGATAGTTAGGTGAGGAATGAATGACATCAGTAGTTGTATATGTAAAAACATGACTAATATTTCTCCCATTACTGCCCATGTGAGATAGGAGTATCCTGTGTGAGAAAGCCTTGTGAGATATTTTCTTACATGAGCATGTGACCTTAGAAGCTGGGACTAATAAGCAGGGCCTAATATTTTCCTGGTACATACTTTTAGTATGTATTTTGAAACTATGATCTGTTTGAGAAAAAAAAATGACACTTTAAACAGTCAATTTTTTATTACAAAAAATTTAAGATTTTGTACATATTTGTCAAGTTAAGGAAAAGTTAGATTTTAAGTAAAAAAGAAAACTATGGAAAAAAAATAATTCATCATGAATCAATCCATATGAGATAGAGAATGCTCATCCTAGGGGTTGAATATTTCTGTCAGGGACTAGCTTTGAAATATTCAACCCCATGGGTGAAATTTATCTCCCATAGAATATCTGTTTAAGACATGTTTGGGACTAAGACAAAATGATCATCAGTAATTGATATATAATGATGAATACATGTATCTCTGCAGATGCACCTCCTCGACCTCCAAGCCCAGGGAAGGAGTTGCTCCGTCCGGATGACTTCTACTCACCTCGCAGTCCGCACTCTCCACATAGTCCAATGGATGGATATATGAGCGACAAAGATGGAAGACGCAGTGAATCTCACATGGATCGTGGATTCTCACGTCGACACCATGATGAGTGAGTTGAACTAAGTTGCTAGTTATAACTCAAGCAAGCTGTGTTTATTAGTTCTCCATCAGTTATATGTAGGTTTTGTCTGTATTTGTATGTCTTGTTCAGATTATTGTTCAAGTTTTGGTAAGTTCTGTAATTCCCAATCACTCACAATTTACTTAATTATTTTAGAATGCACAGATGATTTTTGGAGGACTAGCAGATACAGCAGTGTAAAAAATAGTTTTAATTTTTTTGAAAATGGTGCCATGGTGTGGACTTTTTTGCTCCATATAAGAGAATATAGCTTATAATTTATTAACGCCCATATCACAACTTCACTTTTAACAGCCATATCCATTACCATTTTTTATTTGTCATTTCAGAAGATATGTTGGCAAGAGGAAAGATATAGTGTAAGTATTCATGAGTGTGCAGTTTAAGTTTTGGTGAGGCATTAAAATATAGTGATAAAATTGTCCAATTCTAGAGAAGAAGAATTTCTTAATAGCACATGATGCAGTATGTAACTGTATATGTAACCAATGTCCCTAGATTAGTTCATGAGCCAACCTGGCTCAGTTAGTAGCGTGCTCAACTCGTGAGGTTGTGAGTTCGAGTCTAGCCAGCGGCAGGTTGGATTCCTGTCCTTCAGAGAGACGGTAAAAACTGAGGTGCCGTGTCACAGTAGGTGTCGGCACGTTAAAGAACTCTCACTGCTCAATGGCTGTAAGTGCCGAGCATAGGACGACCATACCATGAAGAGCATGGAGAAAGGAGATTTCCCGAACTTATTTACGACCAGACTTTTTTGAACCAAACTTTGAAGCCCTTAACCGGCATTGGTGGCGTCTCCATATGAGTGAAAGATTCTTGAGTGGGACGTTAAACAACAATAAAATCAAATACATTGAACTAGTTAATGATGTAGAAGATCATTAAAACAGAAGAAGAATGTTGTCATGTATCGATTCTTCTATTGCAGTTTGGAACCAAGATTTGTTTACTTTGAAAAAGAGCCAGAACTGGGGTTAGGGTTGCGCTTAGCAGGAGGCAATGCAACAGGGATATTTATAGCTTCTGTACAACCTGGTAGTGGGGCAGAAGCTGTGGGACTCACAGAAGGAGACCAGATATTAAAGGTATTGCTTTGACATCAAAATATGGAGGGGATATTTGTTATTGTACACAGATTTTTCCACGTGAAATTAAACAACTATAAAGTTTTATGGTCCATTTTTCAAGGTCCATTCACTTATTTGAAGCTACTCCCAATCTATGAATTAAAAAAATGGTGATTGCTTCCGGAAAGATAAAAACATGAAAATTACAACCCGTGGAATTAAACCCCTGAACAGAATGTGGAATCTTTTAAGCTTATGCTGGTTGATGGTTTTGAGTCACATGGATGACCTGATGTCATATGTTGTCATCTGTCACGAGTTAATAAATCCAAACTTTAAAACTTCTTCACAAATATTGTGTGGCCGATCTCTTCAGATTCATTGTGTAGCATTTCTGTGGATCAATGATGATCTTTCTGCTTCATGTTTAAGTAGAAGACGGAAATACAAGTTTAAACTTTATTTATTTCACAGTGATAAGCAACTGAAATAATATGACCGTTGCAGTACAGATTTTTATCCGGGACTTTGTCTAGTGTCTAAATTTGGTCCATGTATTTTGGATATCAGAAGTTTTGCTTGATTCGTTCCGTACATTCATTGTATAATGAATAGGGTTGTTGATTACTGTATTCAGAAGACTTTTTGAATTCAACAGCAGCTGCAGCATTATTATCATGTGACTGATTTAACCAATCAGAGCTGATAAATTTATTTACTGCATTTGTTACAGGCCAATGAAATGGACATTCCAGGCATGTCAAGAGAAGAGGCAGTGACATTTCTAACAAGTCTAGAAGGTCGTGTCAGCATGGTTGTACAGTATAAAAAAGAAGGTTAGTGAGGACAAATTTGGGACATGTATAGCTGATTCAATTCATATATGAACACATATATACACAGACACAAATTTACACATAGCTATGGGACATGGTTAAATTATACAGGGACTCATGCACTCAGTTACACGGCTAAGAGGCAGTGTTGAGTAATTTAGAATCATACACATACTTGCCTTCACACAATCACATGGAAACACATACACAGATACACATACACATGGAAACACACAGATACACATACACATGGAAACACACAGATACAAATACACATGACACACACACACAAGATTCAACAGACATGGTCAAGTTATGAACACTTATACATACACAACAACTTTTGTATTTAGAAAATGTTTCAAGTAACTGATTATGCTTAGTTCAAATTTTCTGCTTACCTTCTCATTATTGCTGATAAAATATTAATGTACACTTTCTGTATTTACGGTGTACACTTTCTGTATTTATGATGTACACTTTCTGTGTTTATGATGTACATTTTCTATATTTGTAGATTATGATCGTATCATGGCCAGTCATGAGGCTGGGGATTCATTTTACATCAGGTCAGTATACTCCTGCTTCTGTCTGTATCTCAAAGTCTCACACTGCAAAGATCTCACTTTCTTTTGCCTTGGACAGGCATATTTACTGTTTTGCCAAGTCTTCCGCCTTGGACAGGCATATTTACTGTTTTGCCAAGTCTTCCGCCTTGGACAGGCATATTTACTGGTTTGCCAAGTCTTCTGCCTTGGACAGGCATATTTACTGTTTTGCCAAGTCTTCCGCCTTGGACAGGCATATTTACTGTTTTGCCAAGTCTTCTGCCTTGGACAGGCATATTTACTGGTTTGCCAAGTCTTCCGCCTTGGACAGGCATATTTACTGGTTTGCCAAGTCTTCTGCCTTGGACAGGCATGTTTACTGTTTTGCTAAGTCCATATTTCTCTGTCCACACTCCAGGGTGTACACAAGCTACATGCTATAACGTCACTATATGATTTTATGATGTGGAACTTTGTAATGAGAATGCAGTGCATTTAAAATTATATATATATGTGCAGAAATATGTCTTTGAAGAAAAATAATCCAACATGGAAGTGTTGAGTGGAATGGGAAATCTCAACCCTCGTGGTAAGAATGTGAAAGTCCTATCCTTGAGAGAGACCCTTGCAATGGATTCTTACCAGTCAGATAGAGATTTACGTATACATACAACACAGCCATGTAAGATTCTATCATTCCATTACACTTAAAATGTTTGTAGCTGTGTTACAAAAAGAAATTGATGTTGACCTGCATTCTTTTTTTGTAGAACTCATTTCGAACATCAGGCCAAAGAACAAGGGGAACTTTCATTTACCATCGGGGATATATTCCATATAAAAGATACATTATTTCGGGGAGTCGTTGGCTCTTGGTTAGCTGTCAGAATAGGTCGAAACCACCAAGAAACTCAGAAAGGAATCATACCAAATAAAAATCGGTAAGTCATTTCAATGCATTAAATTGGTGTTTTTTACAGTCAAACTTGCATTAATGGCCACCTGTATAAAGAGCACCTGCTTATAAATGCCACCTGTATAAATCCACCTGTATAAAGGGCACCTGCTTATAGAAATCATTCAATCATAACCTTTGTTTACTTCTTTTATAAAGATAATGAATAAACGTCTTTATCAAGGCAACCTGTCTATAACAGCCACTTTTGCCTGTCCCCTGAGTGGCCTTTATAGACAAGTTTTACTGTATTTTTATAAAGTTATCAATCAGTTTATTACTATTCAACTGAGCATCTTGCTTCAAATATTAACAACAGTAAAAAAAAAATATATACAAACAATAATATTATCAAATAATGAAATGAAAGTGGAGTCTTAGATTTTAGTCGTTGAAGTTTTTGGTGCTGGAACCACAACTAAACACACACAACTTTTATTTCTGTTTCTCCTACAGGGCCGAGGAGATGTTTGCCTCCAGCAATCAAACAGAGGGCGATAAAGAAAACACACCTTCAAAGAGTCGTAACCTGATATTCAAACGAAAGGCAGCTCGTCGCTCCAAGTCTTTGGGAAAGGATCATTGGGAAGATGTGATATTTTGTAAGTGTCTAATTGAGATATGTTTTCTTCTTTTAATTATTTGGGGCTGGGATCTACAGGTGGTAATTACTACTAGAACTTTTCTTTTATTATTTTTATCAAAATGATCAATTTCCTATGAATCACTATTTCACTCCAAAAAAAGACAACAAATATTATTTTAAAAAATTATTCTGAAATAGGGCAAGAATTTGGAATTGATATTAAAACAGCTTTAATTATTTTGACATAATTTATGAATTTAAGTAAATTTGTTTGATGTAAATTTCTTGGTTTTTCTAGCGGAGAATGGTGGTAAGTCACTCAATGCATTAGTCACAAAATGGCTTCCTCCTTGTAAGATGCCGTATCTTGCTGCCTTGTTTTTGCATTTTAGCCAATTTTTTTTTCACCTCCTAGACTTGCAAGTTTTTCCATTCCTTTTGAATAAATATATCATTTTCACATGGAAAATGTGATTCTCACAGCAAAATGTCATTTTCACATCTTATAATGTCATTTTCACGTCTTATAATGTCATTTTCATGCCACATGTCATTATGCTCTACATATTTTTTCATAATTTCACCATAGTAACCAAAAGCATTGTGATGTTCATCATTTAAAACATTGTAAAAATATTGAAAATGGGCAGCGCCAAGATAAAGTTTTGTGTTGTGTTCACAAAATAAAACCGTAAAAGCTGGGGTCACTGTAGATTCAGATGAACACCTTATTTTTTGTCTGTTTTTGTCACATAATATACGCAGAGTGCCACTAATCTTTACACATAACAAGATAATACATCACCACCATATCCATTTAATTGTGTGGTGCTCCACCTAACTAACCACATATGTTGTTTGACCACATCCCACCCACCCACCATTATGTAGAAACCAAATCTTCAGTGTGTTTTGTCCTAGCTTCCTTGTCTCTTTATTTTGTCACATTGATTTTGAAGGTCAGATATGTCAACTGTCTATTCCGTAGGGTTAATGTACTGTGTGTCACATCCTTGGTACCGCTGGGGATATGGTCAGGTGGCAGAACATTTGATTCTTAAGTGGAAGGTTTTCGGATTCAAATCAAGATTAGGCTTAAGACTTTTTAACTCGTCCACCCCTAAAGACACATTTGGACTGGTCTAAGTCATTGACTTACAGAAAAGTCCATTGTATTTCAGGGGCTGATAAGTTAACACAGATAGTGACTTCCTTTGCCATGTGCTCAGCATACAAAGTGAAAGTCACATGTTTTTTCCTCAAGACTTTAAACTGTAGTCTGGTGTCATGATAGGTACAATACATAAAGAATACTCATTGGCGTCAGTCCTGAGTTCAGGTCGAAATATGTGGCCTTGACCTAAAGCTTGTGACTGCTTCATATAAGTGAGAATGTAAAAGAACAGATAACATCAGTGATTTAGTTCAGTCCAATTTTAGTGATTCGACAGTGTCATTCTGTATTTGTGATGTTATGTATCCTAGGTGATTCGACAGTGTCATTCTGTATCTGTGATGTTATATATCGTAGGTGATTAGACAGTGTCAGATTCTGTATTTGTGATGTTATGTATCCTAGGTGATTAGACAGTGTCAGATTCTGTATTTGTGATGTTATGTATCCTAGGTGATTCGACAGTGTCAGAGTCTGTATTTGTGATGTTATGTATCCTAGGTGATTCGACAGTGTCAGATTCTGTATTTGTGATGTTATGTATCCTAGGTGATTAGACAGTGTCAGATTCTGTATTTGTGATGTTATGTATCCTAGGTGATTAGACAGTGTCAGATTCTGTATTTGTGATGTTATGTATCCTAGGTGATTCGACAGTGTCAGATTCTGTATCTGTGATGTTATATATCCTAGGTGATTCGACAGTGTCATTCTGTATTTGTGATGTTATGTATCGTAGGTGATTCGACAGTGTCAGATTCTGTATTTGTGATGTTATGTATCCTAGGTGATTAGACAGTGTCAGATTCTGTATTTGTGATGTTATGTATCCTAGGTGATTCGACAGTGTCAGATTCTGTATTTGTGATGTTATGTATCCTAGGTGATTAGACAGTGTCAGATTCTGTATTTGTGATGTTATGTATCCTAGGTGATTCGACAGTGTCAGATTCTGTATTTGTGATGTTATATATCGTAGGTGATTAGACAGTGTCAGATTCTGTATCTGTGATGTTATGTATCCTAGGTGATTAGACAGTGTCATTCTGTATTTGTGATGTTATATATCCTAGGTGATTAGACAGTGTCAGATTCTGTATCTGTGATGTTATGTATCCTAGGTGATTCGACAGTGTCAGATTCTGTATCTGTGATGTTATATATCGTAGGTGATAAGACAGTGTCAGATTCTGTATTTGTGATGTTATGTATCCTAGGTTATTCGACAGTGTCATTCTGTATTTGTGATGTTATGTATCCTAGGTTATTCGACAGTGTCATTCTGTATTTGTGATGTTATGTATCCTAGGTGATTAGACAGTGTCAGATTCTGTATTTGTGATGTTATGTATCCTAGGTGATAAGACAGTGTCAGAGTCTGTATCTGTGATGTTATGTATCCTAGGTGATTCGACAGTGTCAGATTCTGTATTTGTGATGTTATGTATCCTAGGTTATTCGACAGTGTCATTCTGTATTTGTGATGTTATGTATCCTAGGTGATTAGACAGTGTCAGATTCTGTATTTGTGATGTTATGTATCCTAGGTGATAAGACAGTGTCAGAGTCTGTATCTGTGATGTTATGTATCCTAGGTGATTCGACAGTGTCAGATTCTGTATTTGTGATGTTATGTATCGTAGGTGATAAGACAGTGTCAGATTCTGTATTTGTGATGTTATGTATCCTAGGTGATTCGACAGTGTCAGTCTGTATTTGTGATGTTATGTATCCTAGGTTATTCGACAGTGTCATTCTGTATTTGTGATGTTATGTATCCTAGGTGATTAGACAGTGTCAGATTCTGTATTTGTGATGATATGTATCCTAGGTGATTCGACAGTGTCAGATTCTGTATTTGTGATGTTATATATCGTAGGTGATTCGACAGTGTCATTCTGTATTTGTGATGTTATGTATCCTAGGTGATTCGACAGTGTCAGATATATATCATAGGTCATTACCAATCCTCATGTATACATTGCTAGACACATTTTTCATAAATCTTTACACAATAACTATGGTCCTATAACTTTGAACCACAAAATGACACAGATTCCTGGAAAATGATTTTGGAGTCCAAAGTTTCAGGACCGCAGTTATCATGATTTGGTCTATCAGACTTCACTGTTTTAGTACATCTGCACTAAAGAGTGTCAGATCACCAGCATTGTTTGTACTTTTGTGGATAGAAGCATGATTGCCGTATCGTAGATTTTATGTAGACAGGCAGTATGTTGGTATTTAGACTTGCCAATTTTTTTTATCATGCTTGTAGATTTTCAGACTTCTTTTCATAAATTCAGCTTCACATGTTTGGTCATGCATCTCATTATTTTGGTCATTCATTTCAACAGCTATTTATATATTACCTTAGTTACCATGGAAACCTATTGTGATCTGTCAAAGTGTATTCTGCCCATACATTTGAAGACTTTAAACTTCTCTTTAGGTTCCAATTAAAATTTCATCAAATTGTATGTTAAAATCCAATAAAGGTAACCAATATTTTGAATTTTATGAGTCCCGGGGTTTTGTAAATATAGCCATTACTTGTGTAATGGACAATGGACTCATCCATCTCTGAAAACCAATGGACTCATCCGTTCAACCAGATGGCACATTGGTGAACTGCTAGTTAACAAAATTTGACAAAATCTGATATAAGATATTGTCAAAAATTTAATATACCTTTTAATCCTTATCCGCATTTTTGTGAAGTTAAAAATATTTTAAATTAAACATTTACCTATGTTTCACCTAGTGAACTTCACTCAACTTCAGTAACCATAGTAACACAATATTCTACAATTTTTTTTTCCCACACAGATGATTCTTTTGGTAAGTCTGCCAAAGTGACCATACTTTTGGTCTTGCCTATATCCACATATACATGTATATCATTTATGTATCATTATACCAGTATGGTGGTCTATATTTTAGAACAACACTGTAAATTATCCTAACCTTTCTTATATACACATTATAAACATGTTTATCTATCTCTGTTTTGTAAATATTCAGATCCTATCAACCTCTTCCTGTTCTGAGCTTTAGTGTAATTTTCCAACAGATGTAACTCTTATCTCTTTCTACATTACATATAATTTAAAAAAAAAAAAAAAATTTAGTAAACATTTTCAGAGCTACAGTATCTGCTAGATTAAACTGATCTTGAATGAATGCCATGTACAAATGACACAATACACTCAGATGTAACAAGGGGAGATAATTTGTGCATTTCTGCAGAGTGTCACCTGATAGTGGATTGTACGATACACTCAGATGTAACAAGGGGATATAATTTGTGCATTTCTGCAGATTGTCACCTGATAGTGGATTGTACAATACACTCAGATGTAACAAGGGGAGATAATTTGTGCATTTCTGCAGAGTGTCACCTGATAGTGGATTGTACAATACACTCAGATGTAACAAGGGGAGATAATTTGTGCATTTCTGCAGAGTGTCACCAGATAGTGGATTGTACAATACACTCAGATGTAACAAGGGGAGATAATTTGTGCATTTCTGCAGAGTGTCACCTTATAGTAGATTGTACGATATGTCCTTGCAAAGACGAATCATATTTTAAAAAAACATAGTTAAGGATACGTAATTTAAATTTATCTTTATGTTAAATCTGAGTTAGATAGGTGTATTATTTATTGGATTCCATTTGTGTATCAGTATATAAGTGGTGTTAATACTAAATTTTGCATAGCAAAGATTAATATAACCGTAATCACTTTGTATACAGGGTACACGTTATTTTATCTACATGCCAGTCATTTTAATATCAAGGCATACTTTCGCTTATCATTTAATTTATATGGCACAGCCGGTGGCATGATAAACTGACCCCTGGGTCTATCTACTGCGAGGGTCAAAATATCATATGACACCAGGTATATGAGGGATTTGGATTTATCATTACGTGGTATTTACACCTGTACACCAGCTGAAACTTTGCATGTAGCATGAGGAGCATGGCATCTATATATTGCGGATATTTGCATCATTCTAATTTAACTGGCTCACACCCTAAACACACAGATGGACTGGACTGTGTCATTAATGTGTAGGTAGAGTCCACTGATTTTCAGGGGTAAATAAGTAATTTGTGATGTTGGATTATGTACAGAATAAAACAGTTGGTTTGTACTCAGTAGAAATCGTAATAAAATTACAAACTCATACACATACACACAGAAACACACATGTACATACATACACACACAAACTCACATGTAAACATATTCATACACAAACACATATACACATGTACACACACACATGTATACATCTACATGCACACAGAGAAAATATGGACATGCTGTTTTAGCTTAACTCTGATACATATGCATGTTAGTGATCTAATGTTATGTATACAAGAAATCAAATCTATAAACAGATTTCCTAATGGATTTATAATGTTTGTGTGAAAAGATTCATTTGTGAGTAGATTGAGATGATCAAACAGGTTTTAGGTCACTCTAGTGACCTGGTTTAACGATACATTGCCGTTAATAATTTTATAGGTGTGTGTTGTGAGGATGTAGTTCATTTGTATACTTTAAAATATTTTCCAGTTTTTGTTTTAAAAAAGAAACAGTGTCCCTATTTACTTATTATATGTATAATCTCCAGTAACAGTAACAGTAAAACTAATAGATTTGATAACCCCAAGGTCAGGGGTCAAATATATATGTATAGGGTCTAATATCTATGGTAACAAATAGCAGAAAAAGGTCAGAGGTCATGTATATAGGGTAAAATCTCTGACTGCAGTAACAAAAATATTAGATTTGATAGCCCCAAGGTCGGGGGTCATATACATGTATAGGATGTAATCTCTATGGTAACAGTTAACAGATATATAAGATTTGATAACCTCCTGGTCAGGGGTTGAATAGATATGTATAAGGGGTCATCTTTATGGTAACAAATAATAGAAATGTAAGATTTGATAACCCCCAAGGTCAAAAGTTGTGTAGATAGGATATAATCTCTACTGCAACATTTAAAAAAAAAAGATCAATTTGATAGTGCCAAGGTCAAGTGTTGTGTTGATACTATGTGATAGGGTAACAGTAACAAAGTATCAAATTTGATAATCCCAAGGTCAGGGGTCATATAATAGGGTAGATACACAGGTAACTAACTGATTTAAAAGTAATTTCTAGTAGTTTGAATGAAAAAGAAAACTCTTCCAAAAGAGGATGTGATTTAGTTTAAAGAGCTTGAAAGTACAGTGAAACCTGCTATAGTGGCCTCCTCTATATAGGGATTACCTGTTTATAAAGGCCAGTTTTTTCAAGTCCCTTGACTGCATACTTCAACTAAATTGAACCTGTGTATAAGGGTCACCTGCACATAAAGGTCAATATTTTCTGGTCCCTTGGGTGGCCCCTATATACAGATTTTACTGTATATCAATGTCTCATTAACAACTTTGTCAATGTACTGTGATCTTCATTACTCTACTTATTCGGTCTTTTCATTAGTCAGAGTTATCTCCCATGTCATCAGGTATCCATTGTGACATCATGTCTTTACGTGAGAAAGCAACGTCATTTTCACACAAACTTGATGTCACAATTGATAACTTTTCTCATTTTACACACAAACAAATGACGTCACAATCAATACCTGCTACAAGGGGAGGTAACTCTGGATAACAAAAATACTTAATAGAGGGATTCAACATTTAAAATGTTATTATTAAAATGATGTAGATTTGTAAATTTTCTTCCATTGAAAAGTCTCAAAGAGTACTTATGTATGTTCTGTAATGTGTATATGGGGTGTCGTAGGAGAATAATGCATAATTTCTTCTTTACTTTTTCAGCAAATTTAACCACAAAGTTCCCTGCCTATGAAAGAGTTCTTTTAACAGATGGTAAGTGTACAAATGTACCTGTGTGTTAAATGCAACAATATTCAGATGTTTGATTTGTAAAACATTGCGGTCCTATGTATTGGACTCAGTGGTACTTAACTACTTAGGTGTTTAATCTTTATAAAACATTGCAGTCCTATGTTTTGGATGTAATCAATAAAAATATTTACTTTTCATAAGATATTGCTATCCTAGGTACCTAAAGTTTATTAAACATGGTAGTTATTGTGTACCTAGGGTTAGAAACATTTTAGTAGGGAATCTTAAAGCCAGTAATTTCAATGTATTTAAATGTAATAAATCCTATTTATGACAGGAAATGGTAATGAGGTGGATTCAGGATTTTCCAAAACCAAAAGTTAAGTCCATCCTTGATCTGAATCTTTTATGACTTTGGATTTTAGTTTTGTCTTCTTTCTTTATTTTGATTTGAATGTTTTTTACAGCATACTAATTTTTATTTTGAAGTGATAATGTCCTCCTTTAAGAGGTCAAAGGTTAGACAATGTAAATCGCGTAATATTTATATTTCAGTTGGCTTTTACCGACCTGTTGTTGTATTTGGTGCATTGTCCGACATTGCTCGAGATAAACTTCTGCGAGAATATCCAGACAAATTTGAATCCCCACGTAAGTATCTCTCTTTAATTTTGTCATGATATCAAACTTTTAATCCTTATCAGTGTAACCATGGTAACTGTAGTCGTTAACATTGTAACCCTGAGGACTATTCCTTACCAGTGTTACTATGGTGACTCTAGTCCTTACCAGTTTAACCCTGAGGACTATAGTCCTTACCAGTGTGACCATGGTAACTGTAGTCCTTACCAGTGAAACCCTTAGGACTAGTCCTTACCAGTGTTACTATGGTGACTCTAGTCCTTACCAGTTTAAGCTTGAGGACTTTAGTCCTTACTAGTGTAACCATGGTGACTGTAGTCCTTACCAGTGTTACTGTGGTGACTGTAGTCCTTACCAGTGTAACCATGGTGACTCTAGTCCTTACCAGTTTAATCCTGAGGACTATAGTCCTTACTAGGGTAACCATGGTGACTGTAAGCCTTTCCAGTGTTACTATGGTGACTGTAGTCCTTACCAGTGTAACCCAGATGGCTAAAGGCCTTACCAGTATAGCTATGACAATTGAGGTCCTTACCTGTGTAACCAGGGAGACTCTAGTCCTTACCAGTGTAATTATGATGACTGTTGTCCTTACCAGTGTAACCAGAGAGACTGTAGTCATTACAAGTGTAACCAGGGACACTGTTGTCCTTATTATTATAACCAGGGGGACTGTAGGGTTTGTCTCTGTCTGTTAGTCTGTTCTGGTTAAAGTTTTGTAATTGATCACCAGTCACATGATAATGATTTCACAAGTATCTGATATGTACGCTATTATAACAATTGTTCTCTGTAAATAGTTGCTTCATGAGAAGCATTTTTAAGTGCAGTTTGTGTGCATGTGTATACTTCCATCACTACCATCATTTGAGGGACAGACTCTTACCTTCTGACCTATCATGAGTATTGATTTCTTATTGAAATCATTTATCAATTGTTTGATTTTATTTGTCCTAATTTTTTTACAGAGATTGACGGTGCAAGTGCTTCGGAAGACGAGAAGAAAACTAAATCTGGAATCATCAGACTGGGAAAAATCAAAGACATTATAAGCAAGGTATGTATATTAGACTCAGCAATATAATGACATTATAAACAAGGTCTGTAAAATAGACTGGGAAATATAATGACATTATAAACAAGGTCTGTAAATTGACTGGGAAATATAATGACATTATAAACAAGGTCTGTAAAATAGACTGGGTAATGTAATGACACTATATACAAGGTCTGTAAAATAGACTTGGCAATGTAATGACATTATAAACAAGGTCTGTAAAATAGACTAGGCAATGTAATGACATTATAAACAAGGTCTGTAAAATAGACTGGGTAATGTAATGACATTATAAACAAGGTCTGTAAAATAGACTGGGTAATGAAATGACACTATATACAAGGTCTGTAAAATAGACTAGGCAATGTAATGACATTATAAACAAGGTCTTTAAAATAGACTGGGTAATGTAATGACACTATATACAAGGTCTGTAAAATAGACTTGGCAATGTAATGACATTATAAACAAGGTCTGTAAAATAGACTGGGTAATGTAATGACATTATAAACAAGGTCTGTAAAATAGACTGGGTAATGTAATGACATTATAAACAAGGTCTGTAAAATAGACTGGGTAATGTAATGACATTATAAACAAGGTCTGTAAAATAGACTTGGCAATGTAATGACATTATAAACAAGGTCTGTAAAATAGACTGGGTAATGTAATGACATTATAAACAAGGTCTGTAAAATAGACTGGGTAATGTAATGACATTATAAACAAAGTCTAAAATAGACTCAGAAATTTAAAGACGTTATAAACAAGGTCTGTAAAATAGACTGGGTAATATTTTGACATTATTAACAAAGTCAGGAAGTAAACCTGGGCAGAATAGATTATTTCATAATCAATGTCGGTATATTAGCCCAGTAAAAGCAGTGATATCATCAGTGAGTAGGTTAATATGTAAGGCTTGACAGAATTAACAATATCAACAGCGAAGTCGATAATTAGACAATTAATGACATCCTAAAGAGGATTATACAATTAGCCCAATTAATATAAATGTTTTCATACACATGAAGATGATTTTCTCTGTATATTGCCTGTCAATATTTTGAATATAGCTTTCATTCTAATAAAGTTTTTATGAGTGACAACATGGAACATCGGCACTTATGATCACCTTTGTTATTTCAGAGAAAACACTGCTTGTTAGATGTGACGCCCCACAATGTGGACAAACTTAATTACGCCCAGTATTATCCAATAGTTGTTCTTCTGAAGGCCGAAAACAAAAATGTTGTAAAAGAAAGTAGGTCAAAGCTTGCAAAGGGATCCAGCAAAAATCCGAAGAAATTATTTGAACAGAGTCAGAAGTTAGAAAAGATGTATCCTCATTTGATAACAGGTCAGTTTTAGATACTTTTATGATAACTTCAGTCCTCATTTGATAACAGGTCAGTTTTAGATACTTTTATGATAACTTCAGTCCTCATTTGATAACAGGTCAGTTTTAGATACTTTTATGATAACTTCAGTCCTCATTTGAGAACAGGTCAGTTTTAGATACTTTTATGATAACTTCAGTCCTCATTTGAGAACAGGTCAGTTTTAGATACTTTTATGATAACTTCAGTCCTCATTTGATAACAGGTCAGTTTTAGATACTTTTATGATAATTTCAGTCCTCATTTGATAACAGGTCAGTTTTAGATACTTTTATGATAACTTCAGTCCTCATTTGATAACAGGTCAGTTTTAGATAACTTCAGTCCTCATTTGATAACAGGTCAGTTTTAGATACTTTAATGTCAACTTCAGTCCTCAGTTCCACTGTATTAATTAGACCACATTCGGTCGGTCAGTTAGATTGGTGGTCTTAATAGTGAGGTCCCACTGTATGTATCGGACCACATTCAGTTGGACAGTTAGGTGGCCTTAATAGTGAGGTTCTACTGTACCACTGACCTGAGCTATGGATTGAGACTAATGTACAGTGGAACTATTAAGACCACCTATCTGACTGACCCAAAATGGTCTAATTTGATAAAGAAACTTTATCAGTAGATTTATATTGTGTTTTACAGCGACGATAAGTCACAACAATACTGACATCTGGTACAGAAGATTGCTAGAAATTATTGACATTCAGCAAAAGCAACAGCTCTGGATGTCAGAACGTAAGGTAAGGAACATGTTTCTAAGTCAGAACGCAAGGTAAGGAACATGTTTCTAAGTCAGAACGCAAGGTAAGGAACATGTTTCTAAGTCAGAACGCAAGGTAAGGAACATGTTTCTAGATATATCAGTCTTGATCTTCCCTGTCTTTTGTCTGGAGAAGCACAATGTTAACTTTAACTCTTTGTTGACTTATTTTATGGTTTATATCTTGAGTCCAAGGTGAGCACTGCGATGATGATGATGATGATGATGATTCTATGGAGCTATTATAAATCTTTAATATATACAAAGTAAGAGATAGGATGCTCATTTTTCACCTTTAGTTGATATCAAATTTACACCTGTGTTTAAATCTACCTAAAATCTACCTATCTCAATTAATTTTCCCTATGTCTTTTGTATGCACATAGAAGTGTTATTTTCAGAATTATAACTTGACATTTTGATAGCAAAGCACCTGTTCATTCAAGGGAGACAACGTTTGTATATTTACAGCCAGAAGATGATGTTAGTGATGAATATCTGTTCCCCATGGCCTCTAGACTGAGCTATGCACAGAACAGAGAGAGTGAACTGGACCTTCGAAGCCCTGTAGATGATTTTGATGCATCGCCAAAACACAAAAAGCGTTTGGTCAGATCCTCATCTGATCCCAGCATAAACACAACAGATAAAGTTCCTGGAATACCACCATATCCTGCACCACCTAGCTATCATAGATCAGTAAGAATTCTTATTTATGTTTCTGGCCCTCGAGATAAAAAAATCTATCACCACCTAGCTATCATAGATCAGTAAAAATTGTTATTTGTGTTTCTGGCCCTCAAGGTTGAAAATTTATCACCACCTAGCTATCATAGATCAGTAAGAACTGTTATTTATATTTCTGATCCTTGAGATTAAAAATCTATCACCACCTAGCTATCATAGATCTGTAATAACTGTTATTTATGTTTCTTGCCCTCGAGATAAAAAAATCACTCACCACCTAGCTATCATGGATCAGTAATAAATGTTATTTGTGTTTCTGGTCCTCCAGATAAAAAAATCTATCACCACCTAGCTATCATAGATCAGTAAAAATTGTTATTTGTGTTTCTGGCCCTCAAGGTTGAAAATTTATCACCACCTAGCTATCATAGATCAGTAAGAACTGTTATTTATATTTCTGGTCCTTGAGATTAAAAATCTATCACCACCTAGCTATCATAGATCAATAATAAATGTTATTTATATTTCTGGTCCTTGAGATTAAAAATCACTCACCACCTAGCTGTCATAGATCTGTAAGAACTGTTATTTATATTTCTGGTCCTTGAGATTAAAAATCTATCACCACCTAGCTATCATAAATCAGTAATAACTGTTATTTGTGTTTCTGGCCCTCGAGATAAAAAAAAATCACTCACCACCTAGCTATCATGGATCAGTATGAATAACTAGCCTCATCCTTAAATTTTGACCACAGTTGGTATGCAGGTTTTATTGCTGAAACTTAGGATTAGTTTTATTATGACCTACATAACCAGTTTTCTTGACAATGATAAACTGCCACTACATAACTGAAAAATTGTTTTGTGTAATGAACAACATCACACATCCCTCTTTCCAAAGTCACAAACAAACACATATTCATTTCAAGTATCTAGATACCCGAACCTTGTTGTTCATCTACTGGTTAGCTTTTAACCCTCGGTTAAATATTATAACCAAGGATTAAAATTTAACCTAGGGTTAAATTCTGTTGATTAATAATTAGTTTAATTGAACTTTGGATAAATATGGGAAATTTAGTCTTGTTTTGGGGCTCGGATACATATTTTAACTAATTAAGAGTTATTGTTTCAAAATGGCTGAAAGATGGGCACAGTCATCAAAGTTAAACCCTTGGTTATTTAACCTTCAGTTACCATATTTAAACTAGAGTTATATTTAACCAGTAGTTAAATTTATCCAATCGATGAACAAGTGGATACAAAAGAGAAGGTTATCTTAATGATCTTTGGCAAAATAGACCTGCGTATCTGAACTTGATATTTAATTTTCATTGTTAATACTCAGATGTTATTTTTTGTTGGTTATTAATTTTCATGGTTGCAAATGCTCAGATGTTTCAAATTTTTTGTAGATAATTAATTTTAGTGGTTGTAAACACTCTGACGTAATTTTTTGTCAATTTTTTCACTTTTCAGCCTTCATCACCACATCATCAGCGGCAGTTTTTTGATGACGGGCGATACGTAGACAGTAAGTTTTGAAGTTTTATAAAGTCGCATGTTTTGATGTATCAGTGTCTAATGTTTTTATGGCGATGTCAAGATAATGATCTAATTTTGTATGGTGGCTGAGCTAATTGCTGGTGGTGTACCTCATGTGGTTACAGCATTGCAGGTGGGTGGCTCCCCCTGCAGTTTGTTATAACATCTTATGTTATAATATTAACCTGCAGTTGTCTCCCTTGCATGATTTTATATATTATGACATCACAAGCTTTAGATGACCTTTCTGTTCTCTTTTGAGGTCACATGATTCATTCCGGTGACATCATTTTAGTTTGTCTAATATGTAAACTTTTTATTGGACATTTTCATCTTCTTAAGAAACACCTGGTCAATTTTCTTGAAATGTGTTATTTAGGATTTAATACAGTTTAAGAGTTATAAGATATCTTAGCTTCATAATCATTGCTTCACCTTCTCTCCCCTCTAAATTTGCTGGCTTAGAATTGTCAAAAAGTGGGGAGGGGCAATCATTTGAATTATTTTTCAATTCTCTGGGTCATTAAGCAAGCAAGGTAGGCACATAGTTACAATGTGCATAGGCCTTTTCAGATAATGGTCAGTGGAAGGTTGGGTTCTCACCACCACCATAAAAAGCTGGCCACCACCGTATAACTTTATAATGGTGGGTGTGTGGTACAAACACCATTCAAACTAGTTGAACAACTTCGACCATTGGGCCTCATTTTCCCATACTGAGACACATTTTCAGGTCTACAGTTGAATGGTTTAAGCTTAGTATATTTGAAAATTTATGCCTCATAGTAATAAGCGTATCAAAATTTTCAAATATTTTCTTAGAGAATGGAATTTACACAATCATCAAAACTTTCTTGCATGCTTTGTTAGAGTATCCTTTTCTTCTTAAGGGGAATACTGTGGTTTCTTTGGTTCAGAATTGCTTTATACCTCCCAGATGCAGCTTGTCTTTTCTTTACATTGATCTGTATCACTATATAGAAACTTTGCCCTGCCACTTCTTTATGCAAATGAATTAACAGGTAAAATACTTTTATTGCAGTTTGAATTGCAAATACTTAGAAGTTAATGCATGAATATAAAATTGTTCCCAGAGGCCTTGGCCTTAACAGTATTAATACAGTATACAAGAGGCCTTGGCCTTATCAATATTAATACAGTTTACCAGAGGCCTTGGCCTCATCAATATTGTTTCAGTTTACCAGAGGCCTTGGCATTAACAATATTGATAGAGTATTCCAGAGGCCTTGGCCTCATCAATATTGTTTCAGTTTACCAGAGGCCTTGGGATTAACAATATTGATACAGTATACAAGAGGCCTTTTGGCCTTAACAATATTGATACAGTTTACCAGAGGCCTTGGCCTTAACAATATTGATATGGTATATTGTTGGTCTTGGCTCCATTTCTATTGATATAGTATATTGGGTTCCTTGGCCCCATCAATATTGATACAATATGCCAGAGGCCTTGACTTCATCAATTTGATACAGTATGGATCACATTGGAATTTTGTCAGAGTAATTTAAGTTCCTTATTCAGTAAGTATCATTCTAATGTCATCTGAGACGAATTTCCAATTGGCCTGAGGTTGATTTATTGGTCAAGACGTGATTCAACACCTGCCATTTTTATAAACCCTTCTTGCTGAATGTTATAAGAAACTTGCTTAATTTCAGTTGATCGACAGTCTGAGGATCGCTATTATCCATCTTATTACGCTGCAGAGAGCTTGCCTCACAGTCAGTACCCTCATAATCGTGCACATATAGATCCATACGCCACCATCACCCCTCATGAAAGACTTCGCAGTCGACTACCAGACGAAGGTATTACATCACGCTGTCTTCCTGTGTGCTATAGTGTCACATTTCTTAGCATCTTACCCGTAGTAATGTCATCCTTGTAAAGCTAGAAACTGCCTGTATATATATACCTCTCTCTCTCTCTCTCTCTCTCTCTCCATCTTTTGAAATCTGATTTTTCCCAACTTTTCTTTCTCTTTACCTCTCTATCTTTCTTTGTGTCTCTATCTTTTTTTGTGTCTCTATCTTTATTTGTGTCTCTTCTTTCTATCCTCTTCTCGTTGTCTGTCATCCTCTACAATGTATCTGAATTATCTGTTCTCAGTGATCATAATTGCTCTTATTCTGTAGCTAGAGCAGCTAGAAATTATCCTTACTTTCTTTTCTCCAATACGAGACAAGTGGCCATAATTATTAATCACTGTCAAAGTCAATTTCTTCCTGCCACATTCTTCACCAACTAAGTTTATATGAGGAATGTGGCAGAAAGAAATTGACTTTAACCAAGATCACTGTTGGTTGCTCTTCAGGGGTGCTATATTCACAGGAGGAGAAACAAATATATTTTTTTTTTGCTGAGTTTGTAACTTTTTCTTAGTTGATGACAGTATTTCTAGTTTTGTCACCTGTACTTGAAGGTGTACAGTACACCCCTAACCCAGTCCATGTTGTTAGGGGTGAGTGAGCAAATAGGGCCAGTGATTTTCTTTATCAAATTTACCTTGATTCTGTTTTCAGTTTTGATGAATTCCATTTTTTCTGTTTTCATAAGATAAAAAATTAAATACATGCACTGTTAGAATGTTATGAAAACCTAAATCAATAGATTTTGTTAAAGTTATTTTCATTTAAGAAGAACCCAGATGTCACAGTATTGATAATATGACAGCTGAAATGAGTTAGCCCTTTCTTTCAATGCTAGTCTATGTAAAATGTAAGACTACCTGACTGTATACAGGATAAATACAGAAATTAATGCAAAAATGATGAAATATTGTAAATAAACAAAGAAATTAAGTTTATAACACTCAGAAATAGTACATTAGTTCGGAATATAATACCTGGTATTGGAATTTTTAAAGATTTTTCAAAAATGCTAATTCCATTTCAGATTTCCTATTCTGTAATTCTGTCACGGGCTGTAGGCTAATATGGCCATTTTAAGAAATGATATAGGTTAGAATGTAGACTTCTTATGTAACGTACGAACCTCTAAAAATAGAGTAAGTAAGACAAAATTCAGTGTAGTAACTAGGATGAAGGTCAGTGTTTGTGTTATATATGTGTTTATACTGATATCTGTCCTAACGCTGATGGAGCTCACATCTAACAGCAGCAAAGCTTTTGTTTCTAATCAAGTAAAGCTCTTGTATGACTTTATAAAAGCTTCATTATGCATGGTATGCAATAATAGTGGTGATATGGTTATACTGAAGAAACTGGAACAGCCAAAAATACAAAAAATAAATCCACATCTAGAATGGACAGTGACAGACGTTGGAGTGAGTCATATTGGTAGTTATTTCTTGATATCTTAAGTGCATTGTTATAAGAGTCCATATATGCTATTGTATCTTCAAGTATATTAGATTTTGAGGTTTCATTACAGAGTTATTTGTGTTATTATCATGACAAGATCATAGAACACATAATGAGCACTCGGTCCAAGACCTATAAGACACCAGTTGATCATACATACAACCGAGATATCATGTGATACAGTAGAACCTGTCTTAAGAGACCCCCTCTGTAAAGACCAGCTGACTTATGAGACCACATTTGAAACCACTCAGTTTTCTCTATTTTGAGAGATCACATTTCAGTGGCAGATGGTGTGGTCTCTCAAGACAGGTTCCACTGTAGTCAGAGTAGAAAATTAAAGAACCCACTTCTCCCAGTTCATAGACTGAAAGTTTCTCTCAGTTGATAGACTGAAAGTCTCTCTCAATTCATATACTGAAAGTCTTACTCATTTCATAGACTGAAATTGATTGACCTAATTGCACTGATTATTTGACTAATTTACCTTTTACAGAGCAGTGGTATAATCCTGCTTATATAGATGACCGGAATGTCGACCAGTTCAATCCAGATTATAGACGGTCTGAACCGGATCTTGGTCGTCACAATCGCCCATCAGCATCGTCATTACCACCTCCACATCCTCATGAACCACAGAGATCTACTCAGCCACCTCATCCACACGAAAATAGGGTAAGAAAGACTTCCATAGATCATATTGGCCTGTCAGTTATATGATACACAGCCTGGTCAAAGTTCAGTTACTGATGTCTCACAGCATGAGTCTGTAAGGGCTTGTTCCCAGCTGAAACCAATGCTGATGTGGGGATTCCCAGTTTCAATGTAACCGGGTTCTCTTTCTTTCACCACTAGAAAGTGGCTGCCATCGTATGACTGAAAAATTGTTTAATGTGGCAAAAAACAAAAATTCAAATTCATGATTCCCTGCTTCATTACTTCATAA
The DNA here is from genome assembly GCA_030159075.1 of Atrina japonica. Lineage (NCBI taxonomy): Eukaryota > Metazoa > Mollusca > Bivalvia > Pterioida > Pinnidae > Atrina > Atrina japonica. The sequence continues at coordinate 637,750 of BROG01000202.1, forward strand.
TGATTATTCTGATAGTTGTATCTGACCTTTTGGTCAAAGCAAGGTCCATTTTGTCACATAATTAGGATTTGGCCAAAACTGGACATTTATAAAATGGTCTCAAATGTTTTGGTCACTCATACGGCCTAATGATATCTGTTGTTGGACATATGTAATTTTTTGACATTTTAACTTCATCAAAGACAAAAACTGTTTGATAATTTTCTTCAAATTAGGTATGTAGCACATCCAGGGTTTGAATATTATTAATCATGAATTACTTGACCCCTGGGCTCAGGGTCCTATAGATATTGTTGGGGTATATACAACTGACGGGACACTTCCCACTGTGTTTATTGTGAAATATCATTTGATAAAGATAAACCTCTAAACTTGCTTTTTATCTTGCAGCCATACAACGACTCGTCTTCATATAGCAGTGATTCGTATACAAAATACACCTCAAATCCAGCAAACCGCCATGATGATTCCAAACTACGTGAGAAATTTAACAGCCTTGCCGTGGCATCACGTGGTGATAGAAATACTTCTCATGATCCATACAGATTTACGCGGAGTACAGCAAACCCAGTTAACACTGCCAATGTTGACAAGTCCAAATTGTCGGATCTTAGTGCTCGCTACAGGTATGTACAAATGTATATATATTGTTGGATCTTAGTGCCTGTTACAGATATGTATAGATGTATATATATTGTTGGATCTTAGTGCCCGTTACAGATATGTATAGATGTATATATATTGTCGAATCTTAGTGCCCGTTACAGGTATGTACAGATGTATACATATTGTCTGATCTTAGTGCCCGCTACAGGTATGTACAGATGTATATATATTGTCGGATCTTAGTGCCCGTTACAGGTATGTACAGATGTATATATATTGTCGGATCTTAGTGCCCGTTACAGGTATGTACAGATGTATATATATTGTCGGATCTTAGTGCCCGCTACAGGTATGTACAGATGTATATATATTGTTGGATCTTAGTGCTCGCTACAGGTATGTACAAATGTATATATATTGTTGGATCTTAGTGCCCGTTACAGGTATGTACATGATATGATCTTATACAGTATGTATATATATATTGTTGGATCTTAGTGCCCGTTACAGATATGTATAGATGTATATATATTGTCGAATCTTAGTGCCCGTTACAGATATGTATAGATGTATATATATTGTCGGATCTTAGTGCCCGCTACAGGTATGTACAGATGTATATATATTGTCGGATCTTAGTGCCCACTACAGGTATGTACAGATGTATATATATTGTCGAATCTTAGTGCCCACTACAGGTATGTACAGATGTATATATATTGTCGGATCTTAGTGCCCGCTACAGGTATGTACAGATGTATATATATTGTTGGATCTTAGTGCCCACTACAGGTATGTACAGATGTATATATATTGTCGAATCTTAGTGCCCAGATTACAGGTACAGGTGTAAACAGATGTACTGTGTATATTTGTCGATCTCTGTGCCTGAGATATTGGTGTTTGATGAAGGTCAATAATATGTACAGATGTAATATTAACAAGTATTGTCAGATCTTAGTGCAAGTCATTATACATTTATACAGGTAACATTACAAGTATGAATGGTCAGATATTGTGCGGAGTCTTATAAATCATACTTTTAACATGTTACAGGTCAGATATTGTAAAGTCATATATTTATGGACTGTTTATTAGTATATTCAGATATTGTAACAAGTCTGGATTTTGAGATATTGGTGTTTGATGAAGGTCAATAATATGTATACAGACTGTTAATATTAACAAGTATGAATGGTCAGATATTGTAAGTGCCAAGTCATTATACATTTATATAGACTTTTAACATTGAAAAGTATGAATTGTAATGATGATGGTCAGTTAACACTGCCACATATCATGTTGCAGGTTAGTAATTGTATATATGGACTTTTAAGAATATCTGATACAAAAAGTCAGATATTATCACATATCATAGGTTAACAAAATGATTTTTTCTTTTTTCTCAGAAAAGAAGATCCACATCCACGAAAACAATCCCAACCACCACCGGCAGCCACAAATCAGAATGGTCCCACAGAAAGAGTGAAAAAAGAACCACCACCAGTGCCTGTAAAAACATATAATCTGAAAGACCGAGGGATAGAACCCGATGACCAAAAAATTCGAAATTATGAAAATTCCAATCGGTAAGAAGATTGATCATCTTTCTAAAATTCTGATTACAGTGTAACTTGTATATAAAGACCCCTTTTGGGACACAACAAAACCAGTCTTTATAAAGAGGTGGTCTTTATATAGAGGTTGATTTGTACACAAATGGTAATACTGGGGACAGTAAAATGGTCTTTGTAATCAGGTTGTCTTTATATACAGGTGGTTGCTAAAGTAGGTTTTACTGTAGTAGTAAAACATATGTTAATTTAAAAAAAAAAAGGATTCTAATGGACAATTGTCATTTACTTAAGTACTGAAAATGTTAATATCCAAACAGGCTTTGCTGTACGAAAGCAGACTATGAAAGGATAGTCTAAACGAGCATTCTATAGATGTTTGAAATTTTAACTTTTGTCCGAGATTGAGGTAGGTGATTGTGTTAATCGTATTGTAACATTTTTGTACTTTCTTGCAGAGCTTATAATTACGCTGACCCTAGTAATTATGCTGTTGTGAATCGCCACAATCAAGTGGAGAACAAATTACCGTATGCCGACCAATCTGAAAATCCATATGACTATGTTGCACCAAGGTCAAATTATGGTATGTCAAGGCCATCTAATCAAGCCAATCAAAGTAGCCATTATGCAAGGCCATTTGTCAACTCGGACAAACATAGCCGACAAGGTTCGTACGATAGAGGACGGGCATTTGTAAATCAAATTTATATGGATCATCAAGAACTGGAGAAGATGCGATCTTCACAGGAAGCTGGCTTGCACAATAACAGAGAAGTTTTTTCGCGGGACTCTGGCTATCCGAGTCCAGATAGACCAAGGTGAGCAGAACGTATATCACTTGTGTTTGGAATGACGTGTTCAGAGCATTTTTGAAGTTTTAATTCATCATTAATTAGAAGCATCAGTAGTTTATGTCTGAGAAATAGAAAAGTATGTTTCATTGATTTTTAAAATTGGTGATAAATATCTATTAAGGATCTCCATGCTTATTGTGGAAAATCAAGATTTCCAAAGCTACCATACTCAATATGACTTCACATCTTATTATTTTTCATGTTGCTGGTGATGATCAGAAGTTTATTGAAATAAACATTTAAGATTTTAACTGTAAAAGGCAATTTCAAGATCCCACAATGTGATTGTAATTATCTCAAGTCCAGGGTAAAAATCAAAGTTAGAATCATTACCTACATCCAGCTATGTTTTCGTGTAGAAAGATGAATTCCTGGCAAAAAATCAACATTTACAGTGAAATCCTCAAATGGCAATATGAATCGGAAAACAATGTAATTGTTAAGCATTTGTATTATGTAAATATTTTTAGATTTATCATTAGCTTGCTGGGACAAATATCTCCGAGAGCGAATGATATACCTCAGGCATTGGTATCCATACACAAAAACATTAATCTGGGCTTTAACTTTTGAAATATAAGAAGTAAAGCTTTAATATTTCATATGTGCAATTTTTATGATCAGCCCATTCAGATTGTACCATGACCTTTAACCTTGTGACCTACATAAAACAATTTGACCTATTTCTTCAGTCAAATCTGCAGTTAACTCTTGTTAGCTACAGTGTTTTTGTACAACTCTTGTTATTTACCTTGTTTTCTGACAACTCTTGTTACCGGTATTCTATCAGCCCTGGATTATTGATGCTTCATATCTACACATTTACTAGGTTTGTTTATGATTGACATTTTTGACTAAAACTTGTCGTGGTTTTTGGAGGTAACAGAACATTTACTTACACATTATAATTACACTGACATGAAATATTTTTTAATGGTTTTTAGTTCTGTAAGATTAAACTCTACTATAGAATTTCTGCTAGAGGACCTTGAGTACAAGATGAATGTATTAAACGGATGACATATTTTTAGAAATTAGGCAAGATATTCATTCAAAAATAAAAGATCTCAAACTCAAGATCAATACATTAAACAGATTACGAGAAAATATGATAGATTTTATATATCTGTAAAGGAAAACATCCTACAGTACCACCTAAATATTCAGATTTTCTTTTTATATAGTATTCAAATTGTTTAAAGTTGTGGAAAGTTTTATAAACACCATTTTTCAAAGAATTTACCATAAACTTGATCTATATTCATAATTATCATTAAGATATAATGCTACTAGAAAGGAAATTAGATGAACATAGTCAGTGTTTACAAGTTTACAGAACTGATTATAAATTAGTTACACTAAGATTCTTATTTAATGATATAAACTTTAAGTAACCAATCAGTGTTTAAGAGATGCCACCTGGTGGCAGCGTAAGAATCCGAAGATTGCATTGTATTTACTTATTTTGTTACTACATTATTATTGTTAAGATGTGCATGAGAGTTTGACAAGCATGGGATGTTGATATGCTCTTGCATCTTGGTTCTATATTTAGTATCATACAGATTACCCATAATGCATTGATATCACTGTTTATGTATCTCATTTATCAACAATGAATCAAAATTAAAATACATCATGTGGACTACCCGTCAACCCAGAATTCCCATCAGTATCGTCCAAGTTTTGAAATGAAGATTGTGATGGGTTTTTTTAAAAAAAAAACATTATTTCTTGTAAATTCAAAAAAATTTTTTATAAGTATTTTATGCATGTTCTGGACCCACTTGCTCTAAAACAGAGCTTTACTCAGGTCTGAAAATTTTACTCAACTTCATACAATCCTGAAATCTGATTGGCTGAGCAAGTCACGTTAAGAAAATCTTCAGACTTTGAAATATGTTAATGAATTGAGCAATTGGACCCGTATCCTGTTATACAGTGGAACTTATCTCGAGGGACCACCCCATCTGCCACTGAAATGTGGTATCATAAGACTGGTGGCCTTTAATGATAGCGGTCTGTCAGGCGAGGTTTCACTGTATGTTTTCTCAGAATGAAAAATAAGATATATTCCAGTCCTGTTACCAATGATAATAACTGAAACACATGATGTATTTATAACTGTGATGCAATTCATGTGTATGAGCATGCTCGTCATCTTACCTCCATCACTTCCTGTTGCAAATCTTGAACTGTTGGCCTAGTTGCTTCTCTTCTTGTCCTTCTGAAAGAAAAAATAAGATGTCCTCTCTGTTCAGAGTTATGTTTCCATTCCATTTTGTCCTTTCACTCTTCAAATTTGCATGTTGAGTATCTTCAAACTTGAAGAATACATTTTGGTCTGAAGAGATGATAGGATATAAATGGACTGGCTTATTGTAGGGGTGAAAATATATAAAATGGACTGGTATAATGTTTTGTGTGTTTCTATGTCTTTGATTTTGGTCTCATGAGGTTTCTGACATCTGCATTCTTGTTGAACAAAACAAATTTATACAAGAAGAATGGCACTGCCATACAAATTATTTTTATTTTTATAGAAAGAAATATTCAAATTCTACAAAATTTTTATGAAATCTTTACACTTTTTAACCTTAAAAATTTTCTATCGGTAACAAAAATATGTATTGAAATTTGCATATACCTGTACTTTGTATGTTATTTAATGATGAATTATTCAGATTCTATCAGCAAGCGTCATATCTTGTTATACATAGAGACAGACTTTGTCTAGTCTTGAGATATTTTTATTTTTTTCAGACATACACATAACTACCAATCTGATTCACATCTACTCACACTTATTCTCAGAATAGAGTGCTTTCTCTTTTGAGTCCTGCCACCAAAAAAAATTGTTATCCTGTACAGTGGTCTCAAAAATAGATAAACAGGTGCCCCCTTGTACCATGCTCAAAAACAACAGATGTTCTGTGTCAAAAAATCAGATTTATTGGCACATTAAATATAGCTTTGTTTTTATACACCTGTAGCGTAGGTAAAAATTTTAGTCTTTGCAATAGCTTGATGCATTCACATTTTATAATTAATATGTTACATGGTCTGGCATTATAAAATATAAGAATTGACTTAAATCTCATAGTGTTCTTAACTTTAAGTAAATACTAAAATCGGATCTGTTGAACAGAAAAAGATTATGATTTTCTCAGACTTAAGTAAATTCTAGATTTTTGTGATGCCAGACCCGGAACATGAACAAATTCAGTCAATTAAGATATTTCTGTATTGAAAGTGATAATGGCTGATGTATATTTTCTTTTGTTACTGTCATATTCCCAAAAGTATAAGTTTCATTATCTGATTGTAGTTTCATTAATGGGGTCATTCTTATTTGACCTTTGATTTGATTGGCTGGGACTATTCTGTTTGTTTAAGTCTTGTTTAACCCATCAACCCCCATGGTAACATTTAGACTCGCCCAAATCAATAAATAGTCCAGTATCATAATTCAGGAGTGAACAAGTTGATATTGCATGTAAAATATAAAAGCTTTATTCTAAGTTATACACCTCTGAATTCTGAAAGTGGACTTAACCATTCGTTGAAATGGGCAGGTCCAAATGTGACTTCAGGGGTTGGTGAGTTGAACCAAGCAGGGAGTGATGGGATTTAAATCAGATTGGAAAATGTGTATGCAAATGTACATAGAGAATTATTATTAGATATTTGTATACAGAGAAAGTTTATTTGAATTTCCTATCAAAGTTTTGTTTTGCTTTTATGGATCAAGTTATGTTTATATTTTGTAATGAAATGTAGAACAAAAGAGCAAAGCAAAAAAAGCAAATCAAAAGAAAGTTTTGTATGAATTTTTAAAAAAAAAAAAGAATATTATTTACAAAGACAATAAATTTTTTGAAGGTCTAAGACGTGTTACATTTTATCTTTTCAACAAGAGTGCACGATGTCATGTTTGATGTCATGTTTGATGTCCATTTGTCTGTTATATTTACAGAGATTGATGGAAAATCCAAAAATATATCCCTCTCAATACTTATATGTTCCACAAAATATTAAGTATGAATGTACACCACACCGTACCACAATATATATATATACACACGGTATAATCTGTCTATTCCGAAATGGAGTGGGACCAAAATGCAACGGGACCAAAATGCAATGGGACCAATAAACAGAGTTCAGATTGTAGAAGATTTTAAATGCACAGAATAAGCATAGATATACACTATGTTTTATTGTGTATTGTTATAATTCCTAGTATGTATTTCATACATCACTACCATTCTGTTACTGACCAGTTGGTAAATGCGATACATTTAGAATTAATTCAGTTTCATTTGCAATTAGTAATATTGTTATTTTACAAACATCATATATCGGTACACATACAGAATTTTATGGATAACATGTCAGTTTTGAGAAAACCGTCAAGGGTAGATCAGAATATAGGGTGTCCTATTAAGAATTATGTGGTATGGGGACAAGTTATTTTCAGAATTCGGGGTGCTTTAGATTTGGAATACACAATAAAGATATGTAAACAAGTCAGATATGTATAAACAAGTCAGATATGTAAACAAGTCAGATATGTATAAACAGTAATAGTCAGATATGTTGGGACCAAACTTTATAATAGGATTAAAGCGAATACTCAGGATACGGAATAGACAGATTATTCTGTGTGTGTGTGTGTGTGTGTGTGTGTGTGTGTGTGTGTGTGTGTGCATGTGTGTGTGTGTGTGTGTGTGTGTGTGTGTGTGTGTGTGTGTGTGTAAGTGTGCATGTGTGTGTGTGTTCCATAAAGCATCTCAATATTTGTTCCACATTATATTTTTGTTTTGTGGTTTTTTCAACAGATATCCCACACAAACAATGTCAGCTCTATGCTATCAGTTATATAAATCCTACACAACACATGTCAGTCCCTCAAAATATACCTATCAGTTATATTGTCAGTCCCTCACAATTATATAAAGAAGTGTACACACATGTCAGTCCCTCAAAATATACTTTATGTTATTAAAGTGTCCCACACAAACAACAGTCCCTCAAAATATCCCCCATCAGTGTCTTACAACACATGTCAGTCCCAAACTCATCAGTTATATAAATCCCCACCAAACATATAGTCCCTCACTATACCTATCAGTTATATAAATATCCCACACAACAAGTCAGTCACAAACCCTACACTACACAACACATGTCAGTAGCCCCAATCAAAATATCCCAAAACAATACCTCACAATATCCCCAAACAGTATATATAAAGTGTCCTCCCCTCAAAATACAACACCTATGTCAGTATCCCCACAACACAAAATATCCCAAATAATAACAATAGTGTCCTACACAACACATGTCAGTCCCTTACAATAGTTATATAAAGTGTCCCACACAAATAATACCTACACATGTCAGTCCCTCAAAATATCCCAAACCCAAAGTGTCCACATACACATGTCTATCAGTTTATATAAAGTGTCCCACACAACACATGTCCCAATATCACAAACACATGTCAGTGTACACAACCATGTCAGTCCTCAAAATATCCCAAACAATACCTATCAGTTATATAAAGTGTCCCACACAACACAATGTCATACCTATCAGTTATAAAATATCCTACCAAAACAATATCCCAAATAATATCAGTTTATATCCCACACAAACAAGTGTCCCTTACAGCTCACATACCATCAGTTATATAAAGTGTCCTACACAACACAGTCCCTCAAAATATCACAAACAAAACCTCAGTTATATAAATATCCCCCAATAGCCCAAACAATACCTATCAGTTATATAAAGTGTCCCCACACAAACACATGTCCTCACAATATCCCAACAATACATCAGTTATATAAAGTCCCTACACAATAGTCCCTCAAAATATCCCAAACAATACCTATCAGTTATATAGTGTAAAGTCAGTCCCTCAAAATACACAAACCTATCAGTGTCCCACACAACACATGTCAGTCCCTCAAAATATCCCAAACAATACTTATCAGTTATATAAAGTGTCCTACACAACACATGTCAGTCCCAAACAATACCTATCAGGTTAATAAAGTGTCCCACAACACATGTCAGTCCCTCAAAAATATCAATACCTATCAGTTATATAAAGTGTCCTACACAACACATGTCAGTCCCCTCAAAATATCCCAAACAATACCCTGTACAATGTAGTCCCTCTCAAACAATACCTATCAGTTATTATACATAAAGTGTCTCTATCTCACAACACAGTTATATATAAAGTATCCCACACAACACATGTCAGTCCCTCAAAATATCCCAAACAATACCTATCAGTTATATAAAGTCAGTCCTATCATCCACACACACATGTCAGTCCCTTACAATAGCTCAAACAATACCTATCAGTTATATAAAGTGTCCCACACAAACATGTGTCCCTCCAAAATATCCCAAACAACATAAAGTGTCCTACACAACACATGTCAGTCCTCAAAATATCCCAAAATACCTATCTCCCACACAACACATGTCAGTCCCTCACAATATACTTATCAGTTATATAAAGTGTCCTACACAACACATGTCAGTCCCTCAAAATATCCCAAACAATACTCATAAAGTGTCCACAACAACAAAATATCCCTATCCTATCAGTTATATAAAGTGTCCTACACAACACATGTCAGTCCCTTACAATAGCTCAAAAATATCAGTTATATAAAGTGTCAGACACATACCTCATCAAAATTATCATAAAGTGTCCTACACAACACATGTCAGTCCCTCAATAGCTCAAAATATACCTATCCCAAACAATCACCTCATCAATAGTATCAGTTATATAAAGTGTCCTACACAACACATGTCAGTCCCTCAAAAAATATCCCAACTACAGTTATATAAAGTGTCCACACAACACAAAATAACAATACATGTCATGTCAGTCCCTCAAAAATATCCCCTCACAGTTAATAATCCCTACAAACATGTCAGTCCCTCAAAATCCCAAATAAAGTGTCCCACACAACCCACACATACAAAACATATAAATGTCAGTCCCTCACAATATCCCAAACAATACCTATCAGTTATATAAAGTGTCCTACACAACACATGTCAGTCCCTCAAAATATCCCAAACATATAAAGTGTCCCACACAACACATGTCAGTCCCTCACAATATCCCAAACAATACCTATCAGTTATATAAAGTGTCCCACACAACACATGTCAGTCCCTCACAATATCCCAAACAATACCTATCAGTTATATAAAGTGTCCTACACAACACATGTCAGTCCCTCAAAATATCTCAGACAATACCTATCAGTTATATAAAGTGTCCTACACAACACATGTCAGTCCCTCAAAATATCTCAGACAATACCTATCAGTTATATAAAGTGTCCCACACAACACATAACAGTCCCTCACACTATCTCGGTCAATACCTATCAGTTATTTATAGTTTTTTTTTTATAGTATCTCACGCAACACATGTCAGTCCCTCAAAATATCCCAAACAATACCTATCATGTCTACAATGTATCGCACACGGTTCCAAAAAAGTATTCCACATAGTACTGATATGTTCCACAAAGTACCAAGATATGTACCCATGATCTATAAATATCTACAAACCGATTAACTGTAGTCCACAAAATGTTAAAAGTGTATTTACCTGTGACCTATAGACACTAGCCACAAAATGTTTACAATAATTATGTTTGTTTGAATGTTGTTGTACCTCCCAACATGATTTGTTTACTTGTATGAAGATGTCACCAGCTTTAAGTGAAGTGCTATTTTAGCTTATGTTCCGGGTGGACTTCAATGCAGTGATTGCTCTTACACGTGCCACACTTTCTGTGACACGAGACCTCAGTTAAAGGTCTTATTCGAAAGATCCAACATAAGTATACCTGTAACACCTGTTACTATGGCTATAGCACGTGTTTACATGTTACCTGCAGTAAAGCAAACATTGTCATTATTGAGATCCAAATAACTTACCTTTTCAGTGCAGTGCATGTGGTACTTGAAGTTTTACCTGTACCGGTAATACATTTTCAGTTTCTGTGGTGCAAAGCAATTTGTATCTGTAACATAAAGATGTTTACCTGTAAATTTCTGTACACTCACAATCACAGATATGAATATTTTCATGTACTCAGGGCTTGACAGTTCCCTTCTCCTCCTTATTGCCCTTTGGCAGGTCAAACCTGTTTATTCATTGACCCATCCAACTGAAAATTTCAATTAAGTTAACCATTGTGCTGTTGTCCCATCTGATAATGCAGGTTTAATGAAATGTTATTGTAGAACCCTGGTGAACCTCTAGTGTTGTTCCTAATGCAAGTTACAAATCAATTTAGGTAGTTTTGTGAAAAGAAATACTGGTACTCTATTACTTTGGTTGCCATAGAAATAAGAAATGGAGATGATGCATCAAAACCCTGCAATTTTCAATTCTGAAAAGCATTCCTTAATCAGATATTTACCTGTTGCCATGGAAATAAAAAGATATATGTGAACTAATAAGAAGTAGCAGTCTGGTGATTTTATATGACCTACTTATCTGCCAAGATGACTGATGCCATTTTGAACCTGATTTAGAAGCATGAATAAATTGCTATCAAAGAATTTCTGAAATTTCAGAACTGATGAGGAATTAGAAACTAGCCAAGTGCAGGAGAGCGAAACAAAAGATCCACCCCTAAATAAACAGACTGTTCAAGACAATTTCTCCTCGTATAAGAATCTCATAACACCAGGATTTTACGGTTCTAAAAAATCGGCTCTCCCTCAGTCGAAAGATGATTCACGGTAATTCAGGTGGTTTTTATATGTACGCTGTGTCTACAAAGAAGCTTAAAATTATCGCAGCACACTTCAGCACACAAAGTTAACACCAGTATCGGATGCACCATAACCCATTCACCCCTGAAATAACAATGGACTCTACCTTAGATCAATGGCAAGGGTCATTCCACGAGTGTTTAGGGGTGAACAGGTTATTTCTTAAACTTGTAGCTTTTATGCGCCATAGGCTCAATTGACTGACTGCTTTATTATGCCATCTTCATCACTAAGCCTATCTATTGTGCTTCATATGTAAGTGTCTTTGTTCTGTTATATACTTTGGAACATTTTAAATTTCTACTCAACAAGAATTTTGCGAATTTTCTTCAGAAATTGGAAGGTAAAATTAGCTTAGATTGTGGTTGACCAGACCCCTAGATCAGAGTCCAGCACCATATAACTTCAAAATGTTACTTAAGTCTGAGAATATTCTCTACTTGGGAGGCTTAGCCAATTAAATTTCAGGATTAGTCACTTCTTTTTTTTTTTAGTAAAATGTTTAGACTTCAGTAATACTTAATGATACCCAGGGATTTGGAGATCAAGAACCGAGGTGAACAGTAAGTTTCTATCAGAGACTTGCCCCTTTTCTGTTATAGTTATTTCACAGAGGCAAATAACTGTTTCTGCATGGAATCGAACCTAGGACCCATGGTTTTCAAATCTGGTGCTTTACCAATTGAGCTCAAGGGGTAACCCCACTAACCAAGCCAATAGGAGTATCATGTAACACTGGTACAGTTAAATGCAGAGCTGTTGATATTTGGTTGGTTTGTTTGTTTATTTTTGTTTAACATCCCACTCAAGAATCTTTCATTCATATGGAGACGTCACCAAATGCCGGTAAATGGCTTCAAATTTTGGCCTATGCTCGGCACTTAAGGCCATTGAGCGTGAGGGTTCTTTAACGTGCTGACACCTACTGTGACACGGGACTTCGGTTTTTACTGTCTCATCCAAAGGACAGGAAACCAACCTGCTACCTCACAATTGAGAGTTGAGCACGCTACCGACTGAGCCAGGCCAGCTCGTTGATATTTGGTAATAATATTTCTGGTGCAGCACCACCTATCTTCATACTTAAGTTTTACATCAGGTTAGACAACTCTGTGCTTTAAAATGTCATGTGAAACTCATTGTATTTGTGAGTGTTATATATTCTTTCCCCTGGACTGACGGGAGTTACTAGTTACTTGTTTGTTTAATTATTGTTTTAAGTTCAAACAATATTGAGGTGTTCTACAACAAAATAAACAAACTTTTATGTACATAATGATAAATTGAGAGCCAGTTATCCCCCATGAGTTACCTCATAAATGGCTCTTCTTGTATTGTTGTTTAACATCCCACTCAAAAATCTTTCACTCATATGGAAACGTCACCAAATGCCGCTGAAGGGATTTAAATTTGTTCTTTGCTCGATCATTGAGCGGTGAGAGTTCTTTAACGTGCCGACACCTACTGTGACACTGGACCTTGTTTTTTACTGTCTCATCCGAAGGACAGGAACATAAATGGCTGTTTATAGCTCGGTTCACATAATTTGACAGGGCTGAGTAACCTTTAGTTTATCATATGGATGATTCTACAGTACTCGCTTTTGGGTTACGCCAAACTTCACAGGAAAAAACATTCCTTCTTCCCTGAATACCCGTAGATGTGGTGAAAAGTAGGAACAATGGCTCTGACAAGAGCCATTTTAATATCATTTTGTTTTATTACTAAAATTTAAACTAGCCCAGTTTTACAATACTCCATACTACAAAGTTATATAGATTTTACTGTACCTAACTTCAACCCAGGGCAGGATAAAGAATAAACATATACCATTCTCTTATTCAGACTTAATAATGAAGCTTTTACCACTCACTAACTCAAACTTTAATACATGTATCTATATATAACCTAGTATATGATTAATTTGCTATATGATTGATTTTGGACTAGTTACAAAAAGAATTAGACCTTCAAAAACTAAGAGCCTGAATAGCAGTTTTAAATAATTACGCATACACCTAATTTTAGACTGTTTACAAAAAGAACCAGAACTTGTAAAAACTGAATCTATACACTGCAGTGAAAATATAACTAACACTTAGTATGCTATATATCAAGTCATGATAAAATTCAAATCCTCTAAAGAGAAGTATCGTTATGTGAAAAAATAGTAAAGTTATAGGTTAATATTGAGTGTGTTTACTGTTTTTTCGCATATCTAGTTATAGACTAGATACAAAAATAACCAGAACTTTGTTATGAGCTGAGTCTGTACACTATAATGATAATATGTCTGATATTTAATTGTATATTTTTCTGTCTTTCAGTTTTGTATGAACTATCATATATACTACATACCCTGCGCTTATCATATATTTGCATGTATAAAAGATGGCACCTGCATCAACTATGCTAATCACACTGATTTGGATCGTCCGTCTGTCTGTCTGTTTGTTTGTCTATCCGTAATTCTGTCCCTTTTACATATAAAGTGCAATACTTTAATTTTGGAGAGTGATACAGTAACTGAACTTGGACTGTAAGTTCATCTAGGGGTTGCTCACACTTCACTGACATCGCAAGCCCCTGGGGGTGGGGTGGAGTCAAAATGAAGGACATTGCAATATTTAAAGTTTGGATTTTGATACAGTAACCAAACTTGGACTGTAAGTTCATCTTAGGCTTGCTTACACTTCACTGACATCTAATGCCACTGGGATGCACTTCACTGACATCACATACCCTGGGGGTGGTGGTGGTGGGATGTGGCTCATTTTTTGGCCAGCAAAGAAATTTGTTGGGACCGGGGGCACTTGTGTTTCACAAACACATCTTGTAACTCTCTTGGAGCAATTTTTCCAAATTTCTTGTATTTCCCATGACAATTTTTAATTGAACATATGGATTTAGACTTAAGTTTATAATTTGCACAGCTGCTGAATACCATTGGTTAATGCACTTGAATTTCTGTGCCATCAGTTAATAGTACCAGCCATGTAATTGATTGCTTCATTTTTACTGAGGATATTCTATCCAATCCAACAAAGCTTCATGGTGGCATGTTATGTAAACAAGGTAATGGGAAAAAAAGGTGGGGGCCTCTTTGGCCGAGTGGTTAGAGCATCATGCTTTAGACCCTGAAATCTCTCACCTCTTCTGTTCAGTGCAGGTTTAAGCCCCACTGGAATCTAATCTGATTTTATCAGAAGTTTTGCCAGTTTATTTTATAGCAGGTTGGTTGTCACTTCCAGGTTACGCCATAATCTGGTATTCTCCTTCATCATGCCACCACCATATGATTAAAATTTTGTTGATTATGGTGTAAAACAGAATTCAAATTTAGAATGATGAGCATAGACCATGAGTTTGACAGAAGTAAACATATTTGAAATTAATTAGTGATGAGAATTTCAAAAAGAAATTGTGACAAAAGGTAGAAGAATGGTGAAGCGTTAGACTTGTCCAAAGTGAGTTACTCTTAGCCTCATTGGAGAAATAAAGATCATGAATATTAATGAGATTTAATGGATAGTGCTGGTATTCAAGGGAAGTAACCCAGGGTATTCAGTGACAGCATGCATGATCCTAGGTCCTGGAATAGACTAACTACATGTATAGCGTGGTTATAAAGTGCATGTTTAAAGAACATATGACAAAAATATCCCTTACATTTGCCCAAAAATTTGTACCAGTTAATTTATCAAGTCTATAAATTTTCATGGTAATGACCAAAATATTAAATTTTTGTAATTATTTTATTCATAGAGAAAGGGAGAAACCTAGTCAAGACCCTAACGATAGTGATGATCGAGGCAGTGCATTCGAAGCCTACAGAAAACCCATAATGTCAACTTTCGGAAAGACGACTGGTGATCGTCCTTCCCCTAAACAGCTGATTGATGGCAACAAACAGTTGAGGTATGATTGGTATGATTGACATTAGACTGATTGGTGTCTGTTTCAAGTGGGCTTTTTCCCTCCTAGTTATCTGATTTTTTTTTAAAAACTTTTTTCTTTTGTTGAAATGCATGTTGTACCTGTTTTCTGTTTTTGGTGGACTTGAACCTTGACACATTATTTGATTGAAATTAAATTCCATACATTTACAAGGGGTACTTATAGATAGTGTAATACCTAAGCTCAGTTATACATAGGCATATAATTACCTCAAAAAGAGAGTGACAGATAGGGAGGGAAGGAGAGAGAGGAGGGAGGTAAGAATGAGAATATGTAAATTTAGGTTTAGAACACTTATGGCAGGTAATGGATTCGGCCCAGGCCTTAAATGTATGAATAACAGGTTTTGATTTTGTGATTGATGTTTACATAAAAATTAGCCCTGGTATGGAAAATCCAAAAATAAACTTTTTTTCCTACAAATGGCTGTGCATGCTGAAGTATTACAAGTTTACATTGAAACCATTGCCCTAGTGAGAAATAGTACATATTGGGAATTGATCACCTGCCAGTAGTAAAAAATGGAATTCAATAGTTATTAGAGCAGCTGATGTAACTTGAAGCATTTAATCACCTGTAACTAAGGAAACATTTTTATAATAAGCATGTATAAAACGTATTTACATTAAACAAGATTTTGCAAGAAAAATGTGGTAAAGCTCTAGGTCTACCAATCGTCATAGAAACAAAAACTTTACCTTTTCACAGAAAAATGTGAATTGTTTGTTTGTTTATTGTTATTTAACGTCCCACTCAAGAATATTTCACTCATATGGAGAAGTCACCAAATGCTGGTGAAGGGCTTCAAAGTTTGCCTATGCTCGGCACTTACGGTCATTGAGCAGTGAGGGTTCTTTAATGTGCCGACACCTACTGTGACACGGGACCTCCAGTTTTACTATCTCATCCGAAAGACAGGAAACCAACCTGCCGCCGGGGGGACTCAAACTCAAGAAAAAATGTGAATAATAGAACTAAAGACAATACTCTCAGTGACTGTGTGTGTATTTTTGGTTTACTTTTTCTGTCACATTTAAGAAGATATCTTAACTAAAGGTAGAGTAACATTAACTTACCTTTCTAAAATTCCGATTGGACGCATTCAGTTATATTAAAGGCCATCCATGAAACCACATCTCCTGTAACCTGTCTTTTTCCCTAGGGAAATACAGTTAAGGTATCCGTAATGGCAGGTTTTACTGTATATAACTAAACTGACCACAAAATATTTCGGATAGCATAAATATTGATGCTAAAGGGGAGATAACTATGTCAGATCAGATACAAACAGAAATACATTATATATATTTATCATTTTGCATGTCAATACAGTGGAACCTTTGTTGAGTTACCACCTAATCAACCACTGAAATGTGGTCTCTCAAGACAGGTGGTCTCTCAAAAGAGGTTTTATGTAAAGCATAATTTATCATGTTTATCCAAGTGGCTTTTAAGAATATGGTCTCTCAAGACAGTTGGTCTCTCAAAAGAAGATTATTTAACCAAGTGGTTTCAGAATGTGGTCTCAGAAGTGGTTTTTCATGAGAGTGGTCTTTCAAGACAGGTTCCACTGTGTTCTTTATTATCTCTGTAATATAAAACATCTGTAAACCAATAGACATTTTCACGGTAATTGGAGTCAAGAGACAATCAGTAACTGACACAGTGCTACGGTTTGTGTCTATATCTGTCTCATTTTGCTTCCCAATGTTATATGATGATGGCAATTATCCAGTAAAGGTAAATTGTCACAGCTTGGAGTGGGGCGGGGTTGAGGTAATGTTATATTGTCACAGAGTGAGATGATGTGGGAGTGAAGGAATTTGGAATTTGAATATTGTTTCATGCCACACTCAACAATTTTTCAGTTATATTGTGGCAGCCAGTTTTTACAGTGTACCCTGGAAGAAATCACTGGCCCTTCTCACAAAAATCAGCTATGGTTCCAGGGGGACTCAAACCTGCAGTGACCAAAAGTGACAGAATTTGTGGTTCAAAGCATGATGTTTTAACCAATCAATCATGGAGGCCCCAGGAGCTTTGTTAACTGTGATGGATATATGTTTTATGTAAAAGAAGAATTTCTGAATTGAAAAAGCAAGAAAAAAAGATAGGAAAAAAGATAAAAACATTAATGTTCAAGAGATTATGAACAAGGACAGTATATCAAAATTGTGTCTTTAAAATTCAGAATATTTCAAGAGAGAATTATTAGATTTGAATAGATCATTGTCTTGAAGTGTTCAAACAAAGTTTTCAGATGTTTTATAAGACTTGTGTATAGCACACTTTCTTCTCTGTTTTTTCTTTCTTCTTAGTTGGCCTTTCTCTCATCAAGCATTTCTGTGTCATAATTTTTTTTTATCATAAGTTAAAACAATAAAATCAATCAGTAGAGGGAAAAGAAATTGACAAAATAATTTTAGATATTAATTTAGAATAAGGGAAGTAAAAAGGGGATTCTTTATGGTTAAACAAATTATGATTGAGAATTTCAAATAATAGACAAAAATTACTTTTCATTTTTTTTCTTGGAGAACAATGATCATCAAAGAAAATCGAAAAGGTCAAAACTTGAAAAGGTCAAAACTTAAGATGACGAAGCATGAAATATATTTTGCTTTGATGAGAGAATTCCATGTGATGCAATCAACTTCAGAAAAAGTCTCAAATTCAGCTACATGTATGTACATTAAACAATCAATTATCTCAACATTTTTAAAGTCATGTAGCAACATCTTCATTGATATCTTTTTCTCCATTGGAATTTTAAAGAACATTTCATGTGACATGAGTATGGTTTTAACAGCATGCAAAACTGCAGTTTGTATATGGATTTTTTACTTTTCATAAATCTATCCCGGTATTTACTCATTGTCAGGCAAATTTCAAAGTTCTGGAAACTGACATTTGATTGCATACTGAGGTTGATTGCAGCAGTCATTGGTTGTTTTTCTAACTCTGTAAATAAACTAAAACTTGTATCTTTCCTTGGTGATTGTTTCTATAGCAACCATAGCGATTCAGCTGAAAATACTCTAGATGCTGAAAATTCTTCTAACCTCACTGCTGAAGCTCCTCCTGAACCTCAGTTTAAAAATGAAGCTGATGAGAGGTCATTTAGTTCAACAGATCGTGACCTTGAAGATGAAGGTCAGGATCGGGTTGATGGTGGTGGGTCACGTTCTGATAGTGTGTCTACACCAGATACTGTCATTTATAATGGGTAAGGGATTATTTTTTTTTTCAGAGAAATACTTGCATATCAAAACATTCCTGATAAGTCATTTAGGTATTACTTTCTAGAAAGTAGTTCTGATTCAGTTAAGATGTCCATCCCAAGATAAAAAAAAAATGATATATAATTTGGTCAGTCAAAATATTTCCATAAAACTGAAAATGATACTCGCTGTGTTCTTGCATGTAGTTGTTTTAATTTGTATATACCTCAGTAAAATCTATGTAAGTGATCAGTCATATAATGTAAGTATTAACATACCTCCTTGTATGAAGCCATTGTAGTTTGTTTAATTGATTTAAGTTTGTCCAGTCATCAGTTAAAATGCAAAGTTTAATTAATTTAAGTTTGTTTTCCACCAGTTAGAATGTAAATTTTCATTGATTTAAGTTTTCTGGCTTCATTTAAAATGTAAAGTTTAAAGTTTGTCCAGCACCAGTTGAAATGCCAAATTTAACCAATGCAAGTTTGTCTGCGACTAGATAGAATGCAAATTTTAATTGATTTAAGTTTGTCCATCACCAGTTAAAATGTTATGTTTAATTGATTGAAGTTTGTGTGCCATCAGTTAGATTGTAAAGTTTAATTGATTGAAGTTTTTTCTGTCACCAGGTAGAATGTAAAGTTTAATCGATTTAAGTTTGTCTGGCACCTGTTTAAATGTTAAAACTTTTATTATTTCAGTGCTCTGAAATTACAAGGTCATTTTCAACCAAACCTGATGCAAATCTTTTTTTAAGGACAGAAGGTCAAAACAAATAGAGAGAGTAATTTTCTAAAAACTCAAAAGTGGATTAGATGACTCTAAATACATTACATTGCCTTCTCTTGAACACTACCAGAGGCAATTAATGATCGGATTTCCATAATATATTTATCATTCTTTTTAAGATGGGTTAGAAGGATGTCGTTTTAACTATTTATACTCTGATTATAATAGCAGGAAGGGGCCGAGTATCCTTGATTATCATACGGACTATTCTACTCACTTTTCAGTTATGACAAGCTGCACTGGAAAATTGTTTTATTCCTCAATGGCTCTTATGTGTAGTTACAAGTAGGAATGATTACTCTAGTCATTGTAATTTTTAATGTTAGGCTCTATTTCCTTAGATTTTAACCCGTCCAGGTGAAGAAAGGGTTCACGAGACTCCACCCCGCCAGATTGTATTGATTTTACTAACTATCAAAATACTGACTAAAGGTGACCTAATTGGCCAATTGTCAGAGTATATACATATCCCAGAGGAATTTAAAATAGCAAACTATTAACTAACGACTTCTTTTACAGACCAGACCTTGGGCGCAATATTGAAGAGAACCACACTGTGGTGGCAACAGCAAGAGATATATTTGACCACAATGGTGGTGTCTTGGAGTCAAAAGAAACAGGTAATGTATAACTAAATTTCTTATGTTTAATGACATGTTAACTCATCATCCCCTGAAAAAAAATGGACTCCGCTATAAATCAATGACTTACCGTAATCGGCCGTGTATAATCCGCACTCTTTTCACTCTAAAATTTGTCTCAGGGATGGGGGTGCGGATAATACATTACAACGGGTTCTTCGGGCATTTTTTTTCCATGGGACTATAGTAAAATAAAAAAAATGCTGAAGATTTGACGTTGGAACTTGGATGGTAAACTTTCCTTTATTTGGCCAAGTTTTTCCGTATCATAATCATGATGTTCGAGTCAATTTATTTCTCCATTGCTTTCTGTATGTGTTTATTGTCTACGGTGATGGTGAATAAATGTTTGATAGATAAATCTGGTCTTCAATGTGTGTATTTCAGTTTACAAATCGCCGATAAATAGCTAAGTTGGTCAGCAAGTGACACTCAGACTGTCACACTCTCCGATTGCCGATTGTTAACCAGGCATGGCATTAATCATAGAATATCCATGGGGAAACAGAATAGTACAGTACCTGTGTGTCCTGTTAACCTTCCTGAAATGGGGGGATGCAGCTAATACATAAATGGGGATTATACACGGCCGATTACGGTAGATCAGTTTAAATGTGTCTCTAGGGGTGAAGGAGTTAAAGACAAACCAGTGTATGGACCTCTGTTGTTTTGTGCATATTGTTTTTATTCTCTCACCTCTAGTTAGTGGGAATTTAATCTTCACAGGAACATTCCTTCCCATCTGTAATCCGGAGCTGGATGTATACAGGGTTTTCCCTGACGCAAAAATTCTGCATATTTATGCGTAAAAATCCTAAATGACGCCTAAAATAAGATCTATTGCGTCCTAGTGGACGTGTTAAATACTTGATGTCTTTCAAGATCGTTTGGGTAAATAAACCAAGCATGCAACCTATTTCTACCAGTTTGCTTCTTTTTTATATCCATTTTTAATTCTTATGTTCTAGTGCAATTCCACAAGAAAATCAAGAAACTGAATTCACCATTTTATTGATAATAAAACAGGAAAATCTTTACCTCTAAAATAGATCTAGAATCAACAAGACAACTTCGTTCATCACTTTGTGGGTACTTCCGGAAGTATAAATTAAAGAAGGGATACCAAACCCAACTTTCATTTGAATTATGGAAATTAAAAAATAATAATTAAAGTACTAATCATGTAATGATAGTTATATAAAATTATTTATTTACACAAATGTTTATGTAAATCTTACATATGATAGAGTATTTTAATACTTGAAATGGATAAAATAGATATAATTTTCAAATAAATAAATTTGAGGCATCAATTAGTAGGCTACATGTATTTAGTAACTTTTCAGTTTTGCATCTATATTTCTAAAAACATGTAATTGTATTACAATTTATAGATTTTTTATATAAATTTTCCATATGATTTCAAATATAGTTAAAACAACTAAATTTTATTTAATTTCTTATTAACCTTTAATCTATAGTACATGTATGTATGTATACAATAATTATATATTGAATTAAGGGAACTCGGAGGGTTAAAGAACAAACCAGGTAATTACGATGGTGTTACAGTAACGTATAAAAATGTCGCTGATGTTTTGTTTCACATATGAGTGCGGGAAAAACTACTCACTCTCCTGACGTGATTAAGTTATGATCAGAAAATAAATGCTCCACGTGTACTCTTGATATTTTCCCTATAGGGATGTCTGTAATTATCAACAAAAGTGCACATTTGACATTCAGTTTAATTCTGGTCAAATTGAAGTGCACTGCAAGTGGACTGCTAAATTACCAAATGGACTCCTAATTTTGTAGTTGTGGGAGTTCATGGACTCCTCATTTGCAAATCCCAGGGAAAACCCTGTGTGTATATAGAATATTCCTTTCCTTATGTAGTCCCAAGCTAGCTATACATAGAACATTCCTTCTCTTGTTTAATCCCAATGTGGCTGTATATATAGAACATTTCTTCTCTTGTTTAATCCCAGGCTAGCTGTTCATAGAACATTCCTTCTTTTGTTTAATCCCAGGCTAGCTGTTCATAGAACATTCCTTTTTTTGTTTAATCCCAGTGTGGCTGTATATATAGAACATTCCTTCTCTTGTTTAATCCCAGGCTAACTATTCATAGAACATTCCTTCTCTTGTTTAATCCCAAGCTGGCTGTACATAGAACATTCCTTCTTTTGTTTAATCCCAGGCTGGCTGTATATATAGAACATTTCTTCTCTTATTTAATCCCAGGCTAGCTGTTCATAGAACATTCCTTCTTTTGTTTAATCCCAGGCTAGCTATACATAGAACATTTCTTCTCTTGTTTAATCCCAGGCTAGCTGTTCATAGAACATTCCTTCTTTTGTTTAATCCCAGGCTAGCTGTTCATAGAACATTCCTTCTTTTGTTTAATCCCAGTGTGGCTGTATATATAGAACATTCCTTCTCTTGTTTAATCCCAGGCTAACTATTCATAGAACATTCCTTCTCTTGTTTAATCCCAAGCTGGCTGTACATAGAACATTCCTTCTTTTGTTTAATCCCAGGCTGGCTGTATATATAGAACATTTCTTCTCTTATTTAATCCAAGGCTAGCTGTTCATAGAACATCCCTTCCCTTTTGTAATCAGAGCTGTAATAATACTGTAGTAATTCCATTTTAAAAATCTTAATATTGACATTTTCTCTCTCCTACAGGAGTCAGTATAGTCATTCCAAAAGGTGCAATACCAGAAGGGGTACAACAAGAAATTTACTTCAAAGTCTGTAAAGACAACAATATCCTACCCCCACTAGATAAAGATAAAGGTAAGTGATCAGTTCTTGATATATGTCCAAATTACGAGAGAGAGAGAGAGAGAGAGAGAGAGAGAGAGAGAGAGAGAGAGACAGACAGACAGACAGACAGACAGACAGACAGACAGAGACAGACAGATAGAGACAGAGAGACAAAGACAGAGAGAGAGAGACAAAGACAGAGAGAAAAGGGGACAGATGGCCTCAAGTTTTTAGAACCTGTAGAGCTTCTTAAGGTTACACTAACTCTTTATTTTGTGTTTTTACAGGAGAAACCTTACTTAGTCCTCTAGTCATGTGTGGGCCACATGGCCTCAAGTTTTTACAATCTGTAGAGCTTCGACTTCCTCACTGCGCTTCAGTCAACCCAGATAGCTGGTCTTTTGCTCTCAAATCTAGTGATTCACCTACAGGTATGTTGCTAACAAGCACCTGTTCAATAATAATTAACAGGTATCCATTGTATAATATGTCAACATTTGATGCCTGGTAAGTCGCTGTAATGATTAGATTTCATGATAGATAGGTATATGTGTTGTACATATTTAAAGTATTCAGGGACCACATATCAAAGGGGGAATAACTTTTGTACATCAAACTTGTTTTTATCCCACCATCTGTTGATGTCTATGGCCCTGTATCCGTGGTCCATTAGTCCGTCGTCCGTCCATCCTGAACAATTCTTGTTACCACTATTTCTCAGAAAGGACTGATGGGATCTCCTTGAAATTTGACATGAAGGTTCCCCTTGTGGTCTAGTTGTGCATATTGCATTTTCAGAGAGATCGGAATCCAACATGACCGACAGGGGGCCATCTTGGATATTGACCAAATGAAGTTTGTTACCGCTACTTCTCAGAAAGTACTGAAGGGATCTACTTGAAATTTGACATGAAGGTTCCCCTTGAGGTTTAGTTGTGCATATTACATTGTCAAAGATCGGAATCCAACATGGCCGACAGGTAGCCATCATGGATTTTGACCAAAGGAAGTGTGTTACCGCTATTTCTGAGAAAGGACTGATTGGATCTCCTTGAAATTTGACATCAATGTTCCCCTTAAGATCTAGTTGTGCATATTGCATTTTCATAGAGATTGGAATCCAATATGGCCGATAGGCAGCCATCTTAGAATTTGACCATAGGAAGTTTGTTATTGCTATTTCTCAGAAAGGACTGAAGGGATTTCTTTGAAATTGGACATGAAAATTCCCCGTGAGGTCTAGTTGTGCATATGACATTTTCAGAGAGATTGGATTCCAACATGGCTGACAGGTGGCCATCTTGGATTTTGACAATGGAAGTACGTATTTCTCAGAATGTACTGAAGGAATCTTTTCAAAATTGATTATGGATGTTACCTCTGAGGTCTAAATGTGCATATTACATTTTCAGAGAGATCAAAATCCAAGATGGACACGTGTTGGCCATGTTGAATTCCATTCTCTCTTAAAATGTAATATGTTCAGTTCAGGTCTGGTATAGATCAGACATAGAACATTCCATGGTGGGGGCCAAAATCACTCTGGGATCTGTTGTTTTTTTTTTTTTTTTTTTTTTTTTTTATTACTAGTCAAAACACTAATCCTGATGACATAAACTTCCTTCCTTCTCAAAACTTCATAAAAATCTTTTCAAATGGGCCAAGACCCAGGTCACATGGCTAAGATTCAGATAATACAGATCTGAATTTTCATTGATATGACTAAATGATAGACTGGGTGCTGTTAAAATGGAATATATTTCAATGTCACCTTGTTATTTTGTTGATGGTGTTTCTATTTCAATGTCATGTGTTCTCCTATTAATATGTCAATGCCATTTATCATTTTTTATTCATCAGAAATGTTAAACAGAATTTTATAAAATTTTGTAGAAGTACCTTGTATCTAAGTTTACAGATTATTTTTCTGTAGGTCACCCAACACAGTGGCAGAATATGACACTTGCTGGTATGGATGGGGTGGCACAAGGACGAGTTGGGAAAAACAGTGTATCAGTTCTTGTTGATCATTTTTAAAGGGAGATAACCCACACACAAACTAGATGCCGTATGTGCTGTGGATGATGAGGAATCTTTAAGCCGGCCAGTGGTTAAATTTTTATTTTGAAAACAGCAGTTAATATATATAATATATATTTTTCTAAACTTGAAAAAATGTGCCAATTTTTTGTTGTTAGATAAAAGTTGTAGAGTTATGTTTTTTTTTACGCGTTTTTATGTTGTTGTAAGAAAATATTTTTTCTTTTCCTGATTACAGGCAAGAAGGATATTGTCGGACATATATAAATTGAAAGTAGTTTTAAAATTTACATGCAAGGTTAAAATGTATGTTTGTTTCATTTTCAATACAAAGTCAAGAGTTGAAATTGATTTTAAATGGGAGTATGTAGACACACTGTCATCCTTGCATTGCCGACTCCTAATCTCTCTCTCTCTCTCTCTCTCTCTCTCTCTCTCTCTCTCTCTCTCTCTCTCTCTCTCTCTCTCTCTCTCTCTCACAATTGAAACATAAATTATGTTACAATATATAAAATAAATACATTCCAACTAGCTGATAATGCCGTCTTTTAATTTTTGTATTGCAAAGTTTTGTATATGAGGAGTAGAATTAGATAAAGAGTTTACTGAATCAAAATATACTTCAGCATGATCCTCCCAACCTTAAAGAAGATAATGGCCTGCCCACCTGATAGATGATAATGGTTGGATTTTATCATCTTTGGTATATATCTCGTCAAGGTTAGTAACACAAATCACTGAAACAGGCGTTCATAGACCCATTACCAATTAAGTGGGAAAATTACTTTAAGGTAATGAAATTAATTCTTTTTTTCTACAGTCATGTTTTACACATTGTTTTATTATGACAACAAAGATTTTACTGAAAACTATTATTTTCCCACCAAAACATTCATTTCTCAGCCATTGTTAACTTATTCACCCCTAAAGACACATTTGGACTGGTCTAAATCATTGATTTACAGAAGAGTCTATTTTTTGTCAGGGTTGATGAGTTAACGAGTTCATTATTTATGCATAAATATTTTTTCTGATGAACTTCCTGTAAAAAAATCTTTTTATGTTAATGTGACATCAAATTTACCCATCAGTTGCACATGTCAGTTTAAATTCAGTTTCTGTTCAGAAGAATAATATGAATGCAAATTAAAACATTGTCATATAAACTCAACCATATAAGCTCAATATATGCCAAATTTTCTTGTGAAAAAATAAATGCTGATTTCACAGGAAAATTTGAACTACTTGCTAGTGTTATATTAGATTTAAAGTGTCACCTAAATTTTATATGAAAAAAATCTGCTGAGTAGGTGATGTGTATGAAATTTGGAAGAAATCTGTTGTGAATAGGTGTCTTAGTTTCCCTTATTTTGTCATTTTTGCTAATGAGATTACCATACAAGATATTTGATATAGACTTAAAACTTGGCAGCAATATGATTTTCTGTGGATGCAATATTTTATAAATTTGTGATACATTTTTGTTTGTAATAAGAACAAAGTGGAGACAACTCTGTCTGAATATTCTTATATCCCATGTTTTCACTGCTGTTATTGGACATTTTTCTAGAAATGAATTTTGAATGTAGTATAGATTTTACAGATGTTATTGTACTTGTTTTAAAAGTATCTATTCGTGAAGCCTGAATGGTTGTGAAATATCTGTGCATGGAGGTTGAAAATGTAGTAGTATAGATTTTTGCACAATACCTTTACAGTTTATTTATGAGAAAACATATTATGTAAATGGTTGTGAGACTGGTCATATCCAGTAGCTTTCTCTTCCCTCTTATAACATTGGTCTAGTCCAATAGCTTGAGTTGGGCAAGTCTAAGTGATAGCTAAAGGGTGAGATGGAAAACATTGCGAATAGAAGTGAACTTATATTTTACAAATTTGTTTTTATTTTTGTTGTTTATGTAAATGAACTAAACCTATTGTGTTCTTGAAAGAACATACCAACTTGTATTTATCTGAAACAAGTGTTTTGTTTGTATATTTAAATTTATTTGAGTTTGTTCTGTCTGTTATTAGCTTGTTTAAAAGGAAAAAAATATCATTTATGTTTATCTCAATTTCAAGTAATTTTGACATAAACAGAAATATCATGTAAATCTGACTATGGTTGTTACTACTTGTGAATTACTGCAGATGGATAAGAACTACCTTACAAGTCTATATACAATGCTTAAACCACGCCCCTTGATAGGGGCACCTGGTTACTGAATACAGGCTTTGGATATCTGCAGATGGATTAGAACTACCTTACAAGTCTATATACAATGCTAAAACCATGCCCCTTTGTAGGGTCACATGGTTACTGAATACAGGCCTTGGATATCTGCGGATGGATTAGAACTACCTTACACATCTATATACAATGCTAAAACCACGCCCCTTGATAGGGGCACCTGTGTACTGAATACATGCTTTTAATGGTGTATTTCATTGATCTTAAGTCGGTTATATTTAAGGAATCAGTAATTGAAGTAATACGATTAATAGGTGAGCATGATTGCAAAATCTGAATGGAAGTTTCCATTTGTTGTTTATTTTTGTTTTCATTTATGTACAAATTGTTGAATTCTTATTGTTGGATTATATCCTTTGCATTTTCTTTTTATTTCTCTGTGTTCGAAACCTGAAAATCTTCCTTTGCCAGAATTGTCTCTTACCTTACTTTGGAAAATTAGACAAAATTGACTGTTTTTCTCAAGGTCATTTGTATGTCAGGGAATTGAAAAATTGTTGAATGAAATATGAAATTCAAGAAATATGAGAGAAACATAGGTGTATGGGGTTGTAGAACAAGGCAAGTCTTGCATGATACTTCATATAAAAAAAAACCTTTTAAATGGTCACAAACTAAAGTCTGGTAATGCTTGTATCGTTACCTATTGGGTGTTCATGTATAGAAAATTGTAATCAGAAAGTCACACTGAATCAGGTGCAGTTGATTACTGTATTGATGGAGGCTGATGAAATAGTCTGGTAATGATAAGTGAAAACCAGTTTGGTCAGGGTAAAATCAGAATAAAGTCTACAGCCACTTACCAGAAGTGTATTGGCATTATCATTCTTTTACAATGTATTTCATATAAAACAATATTTTTTCAAAAATATATTTTGGAGGCCATTTCTTGTTGCATTTATTTAGGATTTTCACCGTTAAACAGTGGAGCCAGCCTGGCTCAGTCGGTAGTGCGCTCTTCTCATGATCGTTGACCAAAATTTGAAGCCCTTCACCGGCATTTGTTGACGTCTCCATATGATTGAAAGATTCTTGAGTGGAATGTTAAACAACAACAAACAAACAGTTAAACAGAGAATTGGATACATTTTCATTATATATTTTTATTTCAATTCTTTGAATTAGAAATTAAAATGTTCATCAATTTCAACAGAAAGTTTAATTATTGTGATGAAAATTCCTTATTTGTGTAAGTAGAATCGTGATATCTAATTTTCACTTTTTGTGTAAATTGTCAAATTTTTTAAACCACAAATTAGAAAATTACATCCAAATAATCAATAAAACTATGAAACATTCTCTGTATAACAGTGAAAATTCTATTCAAATGCTATAAGAAATGGCTTCACAATATTTTTTTTTTGGGGGGGGGGTGTGGTGTTATATGAAATATATAGTAAAAAAGGATAATGTTTATAAACTTTTGGCAAGTGGCTGTAGGTATTTTTATATCTACTTGATGACAGCCTGTTATGTTGAAATTATTGGGTTGTATTATTTCAAACCAGTCTTGTCTTCCATCATAGAGATAATTTTATTTCAGTTTTGTGGATAGCTGCTGTATTTATGCCCCAGGGGTAGATGATTGGGGTATGTTGTTTTGGTTTGTCTATATTGTCAGAATCAACATGGGCTAGAGATAATCTAATTGTGGTCAACAGTAAACTAAGTTTGGCTTAGTTATGTTACTTTAACCCATTGACCCCTGGAGCTACATTTGGACTCGCCCATTTCAAAGAATGGTATTACCCACTGTCAAAATTCAGGAATGTATAATGTAGAATATAAATTTTAAAATGATTTTACATTCAATATTCATTTGTACACCCATGAAGTTTGACAATAGACTTTAAAGTTACTGATTAGGGCAAGTCTAAATGTGACCATAGGGCTTGATGAGTTAAAACCCTATACACTGTCTTTTCTGGGGGGGGGGGGGATGAGGGGAGGGAGAATTTTGAGTTGTCTATTGCTTTTAGTGCTGAACACGCAATACCAAACTAAACATAATGGCTAGTTATTGTATGGGACGCAGCTAATGCTAAATCAAGGATTATAATGTACCCTCTTCATGTTCCGTCATAGATTTCTGTACACACGTGCACATCTAACATTATCCCATATATGAAAAGTTTTGTTTTATGACGGGAATCACATGTAGCAAAATATATTCAAAGTAAAATAGTGACACCCAAACTTGTACTTTGTCTACCAACTTTCACACAGAAACTGTGACGCCATACAGTACATTAAATCCTTGCATTCCAGGATTTGAAGTTTCTCTATCCTAGATTATACTCAGTACCAGGTTCTATATATAGCAATACATAGTATTGATATCTAAAATTCCCATAGAACATTTAGCGCGGGTGTAGCATGCTAACAAGGATCACTGACTCCTTCCAGATTGCTGGTACCATCCCGTATGGATTAGCAGTTGTTCTTCAAGTTCATACCGTTGTTATATCTTACGGACTTAGAGTTTTGAATATTCAGTTTCACTTTGATAAAACGTTAGTAATGGTTATCTACACTTTTCTTACGTTTGCGACAGGTGTGTTTAAATCTCGTATAAAGTGTAAGAATGAAGACTGTTACGTCAGTGTGTATATTTGTATGATAGGTATAATGAGAGTGTGTCGGAGGAGAGAAGTATACGTGAAGTTTACATCCCTGACCAGAGGAGTCATCCGTAAATACACTGTTGGCATTATTGTAACAATACACGGTATTAGAGTATTCTTGATTTGTTGTATAAGTCTGTCGATTTCCTATAAAGCGATATACTTCAACAATTCTTACTTCAGTGTATCTCTAATTATATAAATTTATATAAAACATTTATCTGTTTCATATATCTGTCATATAGTTCATTCTATAGTATAAAATATCATTATTTCCCCATCCCTCATATCTGGTCTTCCAGGAAAAATACGAAAGTTAGAGAATCAAAATAAACTGGTTCTAACTTAATGTGTTTGTTTTGTTGTTATTGAATCACAAAATTTTAGGTTGAGGTTGCCAATATAAAAAGTCTCAGATACCAAGGTATAAATTACTAGGATGTCCAGGATATAGGTACAAATCTGGCAAAAAATGGACAAACACGGACCTCTTGAAATCAAGAAGTGGGATCAGGTGCCATGGTGGTGTAAACATTCCCCTGTCAACCGGTCACACCCGCCGTGAGTCCACAGTCAAAGTAAAATGAAATACTGAGGAACGAATCCTCGTCATAATTGGTACAGACAACTGCCATCGAACAGGTAACTCAACATTTCACTTAGTGAAACAGAGTAGTCGCAAACAAGACTATTATACCGACAGAAAAATTTGCGGAACGTTGGCATCAAACGCGGTTTTCGATATCACTGTGTGAATAGTTTGTCAGTGAGTAGTTTACCTCTGCATATGAAATGTTCGTATGTTGAACACACCATGGCATATCTGATCATTTATGAAATATTAAAACTCCATATGTGGGTTATGTACTTAAATGTAGAAAATTAACGATGGGAAAGCCGAAATCTTCGCTTTTGTCGTTTAGCTCGCCGGAATATATCGCATTGACATATGTATGAAAATTGTCATTATTAGTTGACGAAACGTTGTCAATATATCTAAATATCAAATTAAAGGACACCACTAACCAACGCACAGTCAACCCGAATAATTTAGTCTTTGTATTGTCTTCACTACGATCACTTTATTAAAAAAGATGGAGAGAACCTGAAACGGAGCAGGCTTGAATCATTCGAGTTAACGATCACTTTTCTAAACAATGAACACGGGTGAGGATGACTTACGTTTTGGGCCTTAATGCCATTTTCCTTGTTATAGAGTTGTAATAAATATGTTTCATGATAGTGTTAAATGTCACATTCCGGGAAAGTTACGAAATTCCATTGGAAAGCTGAATATTCTTCGATAAGCGAGATATGGTAATGTAACATTATTACATATAAGGAAAATTTACTACGCTTCAGATATGATTGGCTGTCAATCTGAAGAGTAATAAAGGTTTCGATATATGGTATGTCGCATGTTTTGACCGCTTTACCCCAGCCAATCAGAGAGGGTATCAATTTTCTTTCAAATACATGATGGACTATATACACAATTTATGAGTACCGGGGATACACGTCTTGATAGCACGTGTAAGGGTTCGGTCTTAATCCGTTGTGGTTATGGGTTTTTATGCGCCGTTTCAATTTTGTATAGGCATAGTGATTTCCGGTTTCTGTGCCTCTGCGTTGATGATTATGTAAAATGTAGTTGGACAACGTTTCTGATTCCGGAAAGTGTCAGATTTTGGTGTCCTTTCTTTAAGAAAACTTACGCCATACCGACCAAATTGCAAGCATGAGTTAATGCACTTGCGTTAATTGGTAACAGAGTAATACTGACAAAATTTCTGATAGCAGCGACGAGAATTATCGGTGTTTGTACCATTACAAAGACGCCTGATTTTATCAAACAAAATACATTAAAATCTGGACAGAATTTCGGCCTAATGCGTGTCCAGTAAGCAGCCTATGCTAATGTAGGCTTTATGTAGACTTGTAAATGATGTGCTGGTTAGGCTCTTTAGTTCACCTGAGCCGAAGGCTCAAGTGAGCTATTGTGATGACTCCCCGTCCGTCTTCCGGCGTCCGTCCGTAAACTTTTCATATTTTCGACTTCTTCTCTGAAAACACTGAAGGAATTTTTACGAAACTTGACAGGAAGCAAGTGCTCAAGGTCCTTTGTAATACATTCCATTCGGATAGAGAATACGTTGTTTGGCTCTGATTTCCTTGGGTCTTTTTTCTGTTGTATTCTCCACAAAATATATATACATGTAAATGTATTTAGTAGCGTTACAACTTTGAATATTTTCTTTTAGTCTGATATTATAAAGGACAACAGTGAACAGGGGATGCTTACTCCTCCATGACACCTGATTCCACGTCTAGATTTTCTAAGGTTCGTGATTGTCAAATGTTCACTAGGTTTGTATATTGTATCCTAGACATCCTGTAGATTAATGTTTTGGTATATGTGATTTCTATATTATATTGAATCATACAGGATAACAGATTCTAAAAATTGAGAAAAAGCCGTCATCAGTGTGGATAATTCGGAGCTATTCATGTGTATGAAGTTGGCAAAGCAATCGACATTCAATGTCTAGCTAGACAATCAACATTCATCTGGACATTCGATGACAGGGCTATATGGCAAGCATAATAATGGAAAATTCGAATGTCTAAGGCACCACATACTGTGGGCTCGTGATCCATGATATATTATAGTAAAATCTACATAACCCGACAGGGCGGAGTCTTGTGAACCCTTTCTTGATCCTGGCGAGTTCAAATTTTAGGTAATATAGCATACCATTACAAAATTACACTGACTAAAGTAATCGTTCCTACTTACCATCATACATAAGAGAGTATCCAGTGAGGAATAAAAGTTTTCCCGTGCAATTTGTCATAACCGAAAAGTGAGTGGAATCGTCCGTATGATAGTCAAAAGGTTGCACCCCATGTTATGTGAATTGGTTAATATAAGTATACCAAGTTAAATGAGCGCGTGGCAACAGGAGTCACAGACATATTTCGGCAACACAAATATCAGAGCTACAGTAATAAAGGTAACCACATTTTACCTGTGCATTCCTAATTTTGGTAAATAGACCGTATTGCTTTAGTTTTTAACCCTTAGACTGCTACACACAACTATTGTTGTGCCACCATTAATAGGCACTCGCTGCTACACACAACTAAAACTGTTTCTGTGATTCATCATTGTAGATGTTGTCATACAGGGTTTTCTAATCATACTGTGTCAAAATGTTTCTGATTCTTATTGGTTATTCCAGCTGTTTTTGGTACCCCTTGGATTTTTGGCATAATGTGAAAAAGTGTCAAAGACCGTTATTTATAGTGACTTTGTAACTAAGTTAATTTTTGAAGTTTTATTACCTTTTCTCTCACCAGTACAGGTGACAATGAAATATTACTCTGGCTGTATATGTATCAAGTATAAACACTGACAAACATTTTGATGAATGTTTTATCTCTGTATCATGTACGCTTTTTGAATTATCTGAAATTCTTTTAATTATGAATAATTAATGCAGCAGTGAGAACCTATACTGACCCTAGTAATGTAGCAATGAGAACCTATACTGACCCTGGTAATGTAGCAGTGAGAACCTATACTGACCCTGGTAATGTAGCAGTGAGAACCTATACTGACCCTAGTAATGTAGCAGTGAGAACCTATACTGACCCTAGTAATGCAGCAGTGAGAACCTATACTGACCCTAGTAATGTAGCAGTGAGAACCTATACTGACCCTAGTAATGTAGCAGTGAGAACCTATACTGACCCTAGTAATGTAGCAGTGAGAACCTATACTGACCCTAGTAATGCAGCAGTGAGAACCTATACTGACCCTAGTAATGTAGCAGTGAGAACCTATACTGACCCTAGTAATGTAGCAGTGAGAACCTATACTGACCCTAGTAATGTAGCAGTGAGAACCTATACTGACCCTAGTAATGTAGCAGTGAGAACCTATACTGACCCTAGTAATGTAGCAGTGAGAACCTATACTGACCCTAGTAATGTAGCAGTGAGAACCTATACTGACCCTAGTAATGTAGCAGTGAGAACCTATACTGACCCTAGTAATGTAGCAGTGAGAACCTATACTGACCCTAGTAATGCAGCAGTGAGAACCTATACTGACCCTAGTAATGCAGCAGTGAGAACCTATACTGACCCCTAGTAATGTAGCAGTGAGAACCTATACTGACCCTAGTAATGTAGCAGTGAGAACCTATACTGACCCTAGTAATGCAGCAGTGAGAACCTATACTGACCCTAGTAATGTAGCAGTGAGAACCTATACTGACCCTAGTAATGTAGCAATGAGAACCTATACTGACCCTAGTAATGTAGCAGTGAGAACCTATACTGACCCTAGTAATGCAGCAGTGAGAACCTATACTGACCCTAGTAATGCAGCAGTGAGAACCTATACTGACCCTAGTAATGTAGCAGTGAGAACCTATACTGACCCTAGTAATGCAGCAGTGAGAACCTATACTGACCCTAGTAATGTAGCAGTGAGAACCTATACTGACCCTAGTAATGTAGCAGTGAGAACCTATACTGACCCTAGTAATGCAGCAGTGAAAACCTATACTGACCCTAGTAATGTAGCAGTGAGAACCTATACTGACCCTAGTAATGTAGCAGTGAGAACCTATACTGACCCTAGTAATGTAGCAGTGAGAACCTATACTGACCCTAGTAATGTAGCAGTGAGAACCTATACTGACCCTAGTAATGTAGCAGTCAAAGGATTTTTACCTATGATTTGGAATAGTGTTATACGCCACACTCAATGATCTTTCAGCTTTTTCGTAAGCGGCCATTTACTGGTGGAAGAGAACCGGTTACAATGTACCCGGCAAGAGACAACCAGCCTTCCATCAAGGAGTCACCTTTACCCTGGCACATCTAAACTTGTAGAACAACATATCCAAAATCCACAAAAATCCAGACTGGGGAAAAATTGTTATGACGTTTTGACAATTTTTTGCCTGATTTTGTATGAAAAGTAAAAAAATAAAGGCATTTTGACAAGACCCTTATCTCATTGTTTAAAATTGGATACCAATATGCACAGAACGGATATACTATTGACGGGCGATAATAGTTTGTTATTGATTAAAAGATAAACAATCAATAGCTATTATTAATATAAATCAATTTTTGTATTCGTATAGCCTAGAATTAAGGTTTCCATCGCACTGTATCATAACATCTACTCTAAAGTTAAAGTAAACTCAACTAATGATAAGGATACTAACTAACTAATTCAAATACTTTTAATGTAAAAAGGTTGTAATGTTAACGCTTTACCTTTTAGTTAAACTTTATTCGTGTTTGTCGTCAAGGGAAACCACGGTCACTTCAAATTCCTGCCAGCTTACCCCCGACAGTATCAACAGAATAATAAGTCCATAGGTATTTGATAAGAGGAACTGTTATTACTGTTTGGAGTTCTAGAAGAGAGTATGCATTTGTACCCCAGTAACTTTAGTAGATTCTCTGAAAACTGGCATTTTAATATTATAAACAAGTTCCCAATCCCACTGTGTCGCATCCAGGTAATTGTTTGTGAACTTGAATCAAAGTATGACCTACAAGTGAACTCGCAAACAGTGAACAAACAGCTCTTCCTATAGGGTGAAACTTTTTTGCGTCATTTGCTGTTTTGCTTCTCGAGACCATCTGCAGTACATTTGAATATCGATACCATAGACTGTTCGTAGAATCATGTTCTTAATAAAATAATGTACCTGTATAACCGGATACCAACAAGGGATATTTTTAGCAATTCATTTTAAAACAGTGGTTGTGATACTTTGTGAATCACATGGATATGGTAAAACAAGTCTTGTTAAGAAGAGTAAAAAGAATTACAACAGAAACCCCTTGATGAGCAATACTGTTGTACAGATCCAATAAGCTGGGTTTTTATACATTGAAGCAAGGAGCGCGATTCATCATGAAGAATCTATGTATTCAAAATACATGCTGTTGGATTCGACAAGCAACAATTTATCCAGAGAATCTTCCACCTCAATTTCTTCCACGGTTTGCAAGTTCACTTGCAAGTCATACTTTGGTTGTTATCGATGATGATGATGATGATGATGATGATGATGATGATGATGATGATGATGATAATGATGATGATGATGTTGTTGTTGTTGTTGTTTAACGCCCCACTCAATTTTTTTTCACGCATATGGAAACCTCACCAAATGCCGTTAAAGGGCTTCAAACTTTGACCTTTACTCGCACTTGCGGCCATTGAGCAGCGAAGATTCTTTAACGTGCCGACACCTACTGTGACATGGGGCCTCGGTTTTTACTGTCTCATCAGAAGGATGTTGATACTTTGGTTCAAGCTGACAAACTATTATCTAAATGTGAAGCAATAATGTTAAAAACTTGTTAGTATTATGGGGGTTGATGGGTGCTTGTTGAACGTAGTGCATCTGGACCTGTCTGGAAGATCAGTTGTTTGTGTGTTTGTTCAAGGACATTCTAACTCTGTCATCATGTTACTATTTTTAGCCATAGGGAATTTCACAGATCTTCTAGAAAGACAATTTTCTTGATTATTCTTATCGAGTGATTTATAGAACTGTTTTAGAGTATATATATATATATATATATAGAGGTGGTCAGGTCTTCGGGCAGAACAGGTTTAGAACAAGTTTAGAACAGCTAAGACTATTTTAAGATGCAAAATATTTCAGATACCAAAGTATAAAACAATAGAATGTCCAGGACATAGATACAAATCCGGTACAATCCGGACAAACACGGACCTCTGGAAACCAAGAGGTGGGATCAGGTGCCATAGAGGAGTAAGCATCCCCTGTCGACCGGTCACACCCGCCGTGAGTCCACAGTCAAGTCCAATGAAACACGTGAGGAGCGCATCCTCGTCACAACTGGCACAGACGTCTCAACAACCGCCAACGAAAAGGCAACGCAACATTTCACCATATGCGGGTGACTGAGGGATATTACTACTTAAATGTGGAAAATTTACGATCGGAAAGCCGAAATCGTCGCGTTTGTCGTATAGCTTAGTTTATATTAAGTAAAATGTCTAAGTATGAAGCGTGTGTGCTTGATTCTGTTATATCTTTAATTTCTAGTTCGCTGGGATATATCGC
This sequence comes from Atrina japonica, assembly GCA_030159075.1. Classification (NCBI taxonomy): domain Eukaryota; kingdom Metazoa; phylum Mollusca; class Bivalvia; order Pterioida; family Pinnidae; genus Atrina; species Atrina japonica. The sequence goes on from BROG01000202.1 coordinate 675,053, forward strand.
ATTGACATATGCATGAAAATTGTCATTATTAATTGACAAAACGTCGTCGATATATCTAAATGTCAAATTAAAGGACACCGCTAACTTTTTCTTCTTTTGATTTAGCAGTTTCTGAATGAAGTCTGCTTCGTATGAATAAAGGAACAGGTCGGCCAATAAAGGAGCACAATTGGTTCCCATAGGAATGCCAACAGTTTGTTGAAAGACCACGTCTCCGAACATTACAAATATATTGTCTATTAGAAATTCCAGCATGTTTTTTATATCAACTTCAGAGTATTTATGTGTAGAATCAGAGTGGTGTTTGACGAAATAAGTATCCTGATAGCCAATCACTAGATATTTAAATTTTCGGGTACCACCTTTAGTGAAAAAACAGTTGTCTATGATGCTGAGAAGTCTTTCTTTTAATTTTTTATGTGGAATAGTAGTGTAAAGAGTAGAGAAGTCATAAATTTTGATACGGTGAATTCGAGAAAAATTGTGTGCCTTCAAATTTTCTAAAAGCTGTTTAGAATTTTTAAGTATTCACATCTGATTTACACCGCTTCTGGAATAAGCAACTGTACAGTATTGTTGAAGTTTCTCCTTAACGGCTGTCAATATCTTGGTAATATCTTGAGTAAAGATAAAGGTTTGGTAGAACATTTGCTGGATCCTGCTATGTATCTTTGCTTATATGGGGTTTTATGAAGTTTAGGTATCCAATATAAATGTGGTAGCTCAAAATCGGTATCCGTTGTAGGTATATCAAATGAGCGTAATACGGACACGTGATTTTGAAGGATCTCGTCCTTTGAAAGTGAGCTATGTGTATATGTAGGATTTCCAGAACTCGTATTAAACCCAGATTCTTCTAATAAACAATTATAGTAATGTGCCTTACAAATAACAACTATATAACTTGAGGCTTTGTCTGCTGGTACCAGTACATATTGGTCATGTAATCTATCCAGTTCAGTTACTACTTCTGGATCATTAAATACAGAGGGATAACGCGTTTTCATAGTCCCTTTAAGTTTTCGAATACGAGATTTTATCAACCATCGTATGGCTTTCATCCATTCAGACAAAGTGTCTGGTTCTACGTCTTCATGTTTGGCCCATCGTCTGGCATAATCTTCGACAGAATTCATAACTAAACTGAAATTCTGACGCCAATTAAAGGAACGGGCTTCCCGGTATTTAGGGCCCCTTAAAATAAGATTTTTGAGGCTTTCATTTTCAACAATAGAAACGTCGCCGGTAATGACATGTCCGATAGGATTGTATTTGAAAGGAGATGAAGCACATGAACATGTGACACTGTTGTGTAGAAGATGGTTGATGTCTAGGTACTGCAAAACCTGTTTGTAATTGAATAGCTTGGATGCTAGACCAAGGTATAGGAGAGCAGATCACATTTTTATATTGGGATTTATACGAAAATAATGTATATCAGTATTACATACAAACTGGAATTTATTGTGTATTCGAGTCGATCCTTTTAATATTTTAATATTACGTTTGGATTGGAATTTATTGGAATTCATGTGGATCTCTGAACTGGAACTGAACTGTGAGTTGTAATTTTAATTACTGTAAACTGTCATTATCCGCTTGTTCTCAACTTGTTCTGCTTGTTTAAAAATTAATTATCAAAATGCCTTTAATTTTATACATATCTCTATACAAAATTATGTAAAAATATACCAGAAATTCATATACTCATAATTTTTTCCCAATGTGGATTTTTGCGGATTTTAGATACATGTTTCACAGTGCCTAGATACCAATAATCTTCAACATAGTACATCTTTATATGTTTGTCTGCCTTCAAATGCAATTCTACCCGGCATGTCATTAACCTTGAAATCTTATTTGAAGAGGTCCAGATTACTGCGAAGCACGGTCCTTTCATTGGCGACAGAATTTCAGTGAAACTGTAATTTCTGTCGAAGATAATGGCAGACGATGGGGCAAACACTTTACTTGAATGGTTAGAAATTATACGATGATTGAAATTATCCCAAATTCTGGTTGATACATTTATCAAAATATAGATATTTTGTTACGACAATATCAAAATAGGCGATATTTATAGCACGCCAAAATCACATTAATGAGTTAAACTTAGTCTTTTCTCGAGAAAGGCTTAGTTTAACTGAGAAAAACTAAGTTTAACTGCGCCAAATACTAATAATGTGATTATGGCGCAAATAAACCTTGTTTTTGCTCATTTAAACTAGGCCTTTCTCGAGAAAAACTAGGTTTAACTCATTTTTATGATTTTGGTGCAGTTAGACTTATTTTTTCTCACTTAAACATAAATGTTCTCCAGTTAATGTGGGTTACTGTGAAAATCTAGGTTTAACTGGAGAAAAACTTGGTTTAACTGAGAAAATCTAGGTTTAACTGATAAAGCACGCCGGAATAATGAGTTAATCTTAGTGTCTATACGTTATTATTTGACCTTTTATAACACAACTTGCTCTTTAGAAAATACATATACATTTTAAATTAGAGCTCAACTGATGAAGTCTAATTGACAGAAACGATCGTCTTGAGCATTATAACTTTGGTGCTATGTTTATAATATTTATAACCACTAGGTCGTTGCCACTGCTGGTGGACCGTTTGAGTCCCCGAGGGTGTACATAAACCTAGTACTTGGTATTTCGGTACCAGCTGATAATCTTATACTAAAGTAATATTTGGCACTGATAACACTATTTAAATTCCAAAGTCTTCTAAAGCTAAGATAGTCAACTTTTTACAGTGGTTATTCTTAGATGGATTTCGGCTATACTTTTAGATTTATTATTCGGCCTTGTATGATACCACTTTCTCTTTAGAAAATACATATACATTTTAAATCGGATTTCAACTGATGAAGTCTAATTGACAGAAACGATCGTCTTGGTATATGTATAACTTTGGTATTATGTTTATAATATTTAAACTTATTTTTTTCTCAATTAGACCTAGTTTTTCTACAGTTAATTCTGGTTTTCTCATAACCCACATTAACTGGAAATAAATTAGATTTAACCGAGAAAAAACAGGATTAACTACACCAAAATCATATTAATACTCATTATTGTGATTGTGGCGCAGTTAAATCTAATTTTTTCTACAGTTTATGTAGGTTACTGAGAAAAACTAGGTTTAACTGGAGATGAACTGGGTTTAACTGAGAAAAACTAGGTTTAACACATTAATGTGATTTTGGCGTGCTATAGATATTACTCCGTGATTAACCAACGAACTAATTAACGTATGCTGCAGATAGTTTATTGAGAAAAGAGAAGTAAGGATAATAATGAAAGCAATACCATAGACCCACCAACATGACTTAAATTTAAATTGGATTTCTTCCTGTTACTGTTCATTGTAATATCGTTCTTAAACCGGTTAAAACATCACGGTTATGGTATTCTCTGGTGAAGCACGAGAGCTTTGTTATAGAGCCGAATTGAAACGCATCCATACTTTCTTCTTCTCGTATATATTCCTGACCTCAATACATAAGGTCGCTGATTTGGGAGTTTTACGACAGCGATGTTTCTCGATCCCTTTCTGTACAAATTCACCTTATATGGACATCCATTTCTCCTTACCGAAACAAATTTGCAGGTGCCAACGACAATGTACTTTATTCGATTCATTCTCTTGTTGACGATTCTGGTAATCTTGCATTTTCCTACAAAAACAAAGAATATTGTACGTTTCTGTTCCAATGTTGAACTTTAAAGTTGCATTAGCTGTGTATTTTGTCTTTCGTCTTTTACTACTTCGGTTGATGTACAAAACAAAATTATCCTTTTTCCCGTGTCTGTTATTTGATTGTCTTTATTAACCAGACTACAAGTTTGTTTGTAACACTTATGGATGTGACTTTCTCTTGTTATTCCCTAAACATTTGCATCAACTGACGCTTTTTACATAAAAAGGGGAATATAAGCATTGTACTTAATTTCTTGAAATTTGCTTCAAACCAACATTACTTTTTTATATACAAAAATGTTTAATCGCAGTATAAATATTGCATGTTTTCATTTCAAAATCACGAAATGAGATTAAGTACTTCCTGGAAAATGATGGCGTCATGGCCCTGTTAATATACTCATTTTCTTATTTATTGATGCGTAATACGTACCAGACCGACGTGAACCTAAAATGAATAAATATATAATAAAATACAAAAATCAATTCATCGAATTCCTTTTTGGCGATAAATCAAGAGAAAGTTCTGACATGATACACACATGATTTTCACACACAATAAATTTGAAGATATTTCGTTTTTCAGCTATATTGCAAATAAATCTGCTGTTTGAAAAGAACCAAATGGTGTTGTACTAGTAAAATGGGCATCAGAATTTTGTCACAATGATTATACAGAACCGAATGAGATCTAAATGGATATCTTTGCTGAATAGTTGCGAAAATTGATATCTGACGAGAAAGCCATGAACATTTAAAGCCACGAAAATAAATGATATTACAGTAAGAATTATTATCATAATTATTATTATTAATACAATTATATTATATGTGTGTGTACTTACTACATCTTTTTACATTACAATATTCCCAGCGTACTTTAGGATTTGTCGTGTAACACCAGGGACGTTTCGAGCTGTCCGGATTCCTACAGTAGTTCTCGGGAAGGTTATTAAATCTGAAAATGTGTTTGTGCGGGTAATTCAAAATCCAATGCTGACATTTATATCCAGATTGAGTGTACGATTGAAAACCTTTGTAATTTTTGCCCTTGGCGTCGTGATAGCAGTCTGTAAGAAAGAGAAAGAATCTTAGGTGTTTAACCCTTCCACCCTAAGTATCTAAATGGTATGATCCTTTCTACTGTTTAGGCAAGTCTATTATGGCCTGTAGGGTTTAAAGTGATAACCAAATTTGGTATAAAATTAATTGTCATTCTCATCCTAAATATGCTTCATTTAAATTTGAAGAAAAATAATTTTGATGATTTTCCACCAAGAAACAATCGACGTACGACGACTGACGGACGATAACGGATTAACATAGTCGCACGAGTGACTCAAAAGACATGGCAATAACGTTACGGCCGTGACATTAGTAAAACTGAAATATTTTTTTCTATTCTAGTTTAAATCATCTACGAGCATATACCGTTTGTGAGTTAATTTCTTGTTTATTTTGTTTGAGGTTTGCTTCAGGACGGAGATGACATTTATTTCACCATGTGACATCTGATCTCAAGTCTGGATTTTCACGACATCCTTGTTTTGTTCAATGTTAACATAATGTAAATATTCCACACATTACTAAGATAAGATCGTACTGTTTCTTTTCCAACAAAGACGTTAAAAAGTCTATACTGTTTGTGAGCAGATATCAGTCGCCCTTGTTTATATTGATAAATGCTGGGCTGTTTGGACATTGACGTGTAAAATATGAAACGATTTACAACCATGATTCTTCATTTAATCGAGTTAATATATGGGCAAAGCATTAAAGGAGCATTAGTTGTGTTTACCAAAAACATTGTTTAGATTTTTCAACTTTAACCTCTTGTTCTAAATGCACAATAACAAGTAAAAGCTATACACAGGCATAGAAAATCTTATATTTCTATATATATTGTGAAAATAAGGTCAGGTCAAGCTTGCTATTCGTATACAAATAGCAAGGTTGAGTTAAAAAGTGCCAAACTTGGGTTTTTCAAGCAATATTCACAAAATGTAATTTAAGAACTTTTATGTATACATTTATCTCTTTTAAGTAGAATATAAGTAGAAAATCAGGAAAATTATTTTTTAAAAAAATAATTAAGGGTTGTTTTTCATTTTTGGTCTTCATCGAGTATAAAGGCAATGGATTATGCAGATGTAGTTAAGTGTTTCCTATTTCTTTCTGTTATTTTTATTTGTTTTGTGGTAGGCCTAACGTATGACTATTAACATTAGATATATAAGAAATAAACATGTGATATTCTATTCTTTATTGATTCGTTCATGTATTCTCACGCTGAAAAGTAAAGTGGTTAATACTCGGGGCACGCGACTGTATTTACCGGAATATGCAATATATCGCTCTATATACTTGCAATGAAGGAAATTGCAGTCGGTATGTAAATATTCACAGATAATATCCCTTTATACTATTTACATTAATATAATTTAGCCATACCGGTGACATATATGTATATACATGTATAATATTACTGCTCGTAACTCAAGAAACTCAAAACTAGAATGATTTCTCTGTATAACGTTACATTAATTCAGTAAACAAAGATACAGTACCTTTTGCTAGGCATCTGCGTGAACACTGAGCACGCCTTTTGAATTTGTTTTTGTTTCCTCCTCCGCATCGAACATTAAAGGGAACACAACGTCCAGTTTGTGAATTGTAACTCCACATCAATGTTCCACTCACTCCCCATCTTGTGGCACCAAGACATAATGGTGGATTGTACGAATGCTTTGCATTACACACTGAATCCATTCTTCGTACTGAACCTATTTCAAAAGAAGTAACATAAAAAATAAATTGTACAAATACACCTAAAAAATCGACATGAATAGATAGATAGACAGATAGAGAAATAGACAGATAGATAGATAAATAGATAGATAGACAGACTCATTTCTGATCCTGTTTTTTTAGTTTCTATATAATTCGTCGTCTATAGGTCTATAGCACTTTTAAACTATAAAGGTTAAAATATGGCAATCATCATGGCACTGACAATTTGTTCAGTGTGACATAAAAGAACACTAAAATAAACGAAATTCCCAGCAGTTGGATCTAAACCGGAATCCCCCGCTTACAAAAAGGATGACACACTGACCGAGCCACTGCTGGAACACGTTTTACGAAAGGTCATAAGTCTTAAATCCTAACTTTTAGTCCTAACTACCATGGCAACGCATTGGTGATTGGTCAGTCCCATTACAATTAGAACTAGGATTTAGGATTTAGGACTTAGGAGCTGTCGTAAAATGGGCCCCTAGTGCTACTTTAATTTTTTCAAGACGAACTCTTAAGGAAGGATCAGTCACAATCTGTTTTTAAGATGTATCGTTCATAGTTTGGACATGGAACTGAACCAAGCCCCACTCCCCGCCCCATTGCAAAGGTAACAGTCGGTTGTTTTTGTATTCGAGTAAAACTTATGTTTGTATGAAATAAAATAAAGGATACTGACCACATTTCTGCACATCACAATATTCCCAGCGTTTTTTGGGATCTGTAGTGTAACACCAAGGACGGGAAGAGCTGTCCGGACTCCTGCAGTAGTTCTCCGGAAGGCTTCTAAAACAATATTTATGTTTGTGCGGGAAATTGGAAGACCACTTTTGACACTTGTATCCGGATATTGTGTACGATACACGCCCTTGGTAATCTTTGCGTTTTTTATAGCAGTCTGAAAATAAGAGAACGATATTCGAACATTCTTAAACTATGACATTTGCATTTCATCTGTCACAAAAACATCTCCTCTCCTACTTAAAAGATCGGTGTATTATATTGAGTCAAGAAGGGGAATCAAAGAAGCACATATAAAAATTGATGATATGACGAAGTCTGAAAAAACGTTAAAACGCGTCAAAAATTAATTTCTTATTTCTACGAAAAACAAAATCGCAAATCATACATCCATGTAAATCACTCAGATGCAAGTATATTTTCGATTAATGAATTGGTTCTGGAGGAGAATATTTTCAAAGAGGGGTACCCGCTGGGACATATTTCCCCCACCCTAGATTCACCCGGAGCTGATGTGACTGAAACTTATAACTTGGGAGATGACCCTGAGAACTGTGTAATAAGAACCCCTTCTGTGGTTTTGGAGAACTTTTTTTTTCAGTCGAAAATATTGATAAAATTAAAAGCAAAAAACTGATTTCAAAAACATTCTCCCAAGAAAGCATATCTTCACCTGCTTACAGGTAACCACATAAGAGAAATGTATTAAGAGAATCAATCAGCAGAAATCGGAGAAATAATGAATGTAAATGACAAATATATGTTCCGATTTCTACAATAGTTGATTCATACATCTATGTATTCTCCTCTTTGTTTGTTGTTTTACAACCCACCAAGAATTTTTCCCATATGATATGCCACAAGCTTTAGGTGAATGCCACAAAGATTTACCTGTGCTATGGACTAACGTGGATGCAGTGGCGGTTCATTTACGTGCCATGCTTGCTCCGATTTAAAATCTGATTCGAAAGATTCATGACTTTCATTTCTTATGTAAATGCTTAACGAAGTAACGATCTTATTTTAAAATACATCCATGTAGATCATATAAATGAAATTAGTTTTTCGATCACTCAAATGCAATGTTTTTCAGTCTATGCAGGAGTTTTAGAGACGATTTCTAAAGAAGGGTACTCCTGGGACCTACTTTTACCACACCCCAGTCTAGCGCTAGACCGACCTGCCCGAAAAAAAACACAAAGATTATAGAGCACTTTAAGTGCTTGTTACCTGTAAAGTCTCGTCAAATTGCAATCAGATGTTTTTTAGAAGACATCAAAAAGTCCATGGGCAGATGGATGGACAATACGTTATCAGAAAAACTTGACCGACTTGAGCTAAAAGCTATATTTATGAATACGACTGTCAAAAACGGCAAACATTTTGAAAAGTTTTGAGAATCAATGATACTTCTTTAATTTCAGAAGTGAAAATGAAAATGAAGTATCAATGAAAATTTGAAATTTCAAGTCCATTAGAATACAACAGATTGAATGAAAATGATCTTGAAGAACAATTGCGAATGCCATACCGGAATGAGTCAGCGTTCCATGTAAAAATGCATCCCCCATCGCAAATGTTGCACGGGAACCTCTCGGTTTCAGTGAAAAGGTAAAGCTCATTGATTTTGTTTGTTTTAGATCTGCTTAGTGAAATGGAGTCACTATATACGGTCGTGCCCCCAAATACTATTATACATTTGTGGAGGGTGACTTAATATTGTTTAACAAGATCCCCGTATCGACCATAAAAGTTCTTAAGTGGCGATTTAAAGCGTTCAAAAACGTATCCCTGTGTTAGCAGTTAATTATAAATGACAGACTGTTTGGCTCTCAGATTAAAACATATATAAGAGGATGCGTTTTACTTAAAGGGAAAATAGTCGTTAACTTATCAGACTCGTTTTCACTTATCACTAAGGAACACTCAATAAAGCAACCCATGTTACAGTCACATATACCAATGGTTAGTACTAACAGCTAAACCTTTCTTTTACGATCACAAAAACAGTCACCAAAGAGATTTGAAAATCAAAATTGACTTCAAAATTGACATAAACATTATATATTGCATACACTGGAAACTATAAAACTAATTTTGTTTGTAAGAATATTGAAATATGGAATTGTGTTTTAGTTAGTGAGCCCCCCCCCCCATATATATATATATATATATATATATATATATATATATATATATATATATATATATATATATATATAATGAGAGCAAAGTATTTCTCTCATTAAGTTTGTAAGAATATTGAATAGTTATTTATTTAATGAGCCCTGAAAATCATAAAGTTACAATCGAAGGATTCTTTAATATTTGTTGCAGTCCTTTGTCCTTGTTCATCTTCAGCTGGGGGCGTCTCTGTTTATGTTAAGCATTACTGACGTGGTATCACCAATACAACAGACTTATTAGAAAGAGATGAATTAGATGTTAATCTAAATATACAACCTTTGTATTTGCATTTGTTTGCACACTCAATTTCCGTCCCAAATCTGTTTGCGTTGCCGCCACATCCTCCATAAAAGAAAGAGACACATTTTCCAGTTCGTGCGTTGTAACTCCACATACTACGTCTTCCTCTGCACATTCCTCTCTTTGAATGTGGAAGCATACAGACCGATAGAGGTGTGGGTGGTGTGGGTGGTCTCGGTGGTGTAGTAGGCGTTGGAGGACTTTTTGGAACTACGGGTACTGCAAAGTTACAGAGAAAAAGCTGGATGATGCTAATGTAAATATAAATACTGGTATCATTAAAGTGGACTTGATATACGTAATAATAAATGTTACGTCACAATTACGAATCATTGACAGAACATGTTAGATGGAACTGACGAAGAAATTGAAATGATAAAGCACTGAGACGTGATACAAACACACCTGTCACCGGAGAACGTGTCAGATGGAATAGGACGAGGAAGTTGAAATGTTATCACACTGTGACGTGGTATGAACACCTGTCACTGAGGAATGTGTTAGATGGAATGGGACGAGGAAGTTTAAATGTTAACACACTGTGTCGTGGTATGGACACCTGTCACCGAGGAATGTGTTAGATGGAATGGGACGATGAAGTTGCAATGTTAACACATTGTGACGTGGTATGAACACCTGTCACCGAGGAACGCGTTAGATGGAATAGGATGATGAAGTTGAAGTGTGATATGGTATCTGTCAACGAGGGGCTGACATGAAAAACCAGCAGTATATGGGTAGGCCTATACGCTGCAGGCAAGAGTTCGTCTCTAGACGAAATCTCTACGTATTTGTATTTGATTTCCTATAAAGGCGTAATGCAAAAGACAGCACACCACCTTAGGATACTATGACAAACTATATCTTTGTTTTAAATAACATATTTTGATAGCCAGACCAAATATTTTTCATATTTTCACATCAAGAGCTATAATTCTAAAACGGATAGAAATAAATTTTAAGGCGTAAAACAAAATCCATTGATTAATAGCTATGTATAGCGAGCCAAATGTTGTTTTTTTTCTCATTAAAGCAGGTGCGACTTCATATTAATTTTATTGTACCTTCACTTGATAATATTTTTTTAAGAATATTCAATAGTGAAGCAGTTAATGTGTAACCGGACAAATTATGTCAACGGACAGGCAACTAAGTTTCCAATAACATTTGCCTAACTAGGAAAGCTGTATCAATAGGAAACTCTCGAGTTAGTCCGGATTACCGTTATGATCCTGCACTTATTCGCGGTTAGTTGAACACCAAACTGAAATGTAGCAGGAGGAAAATTGTGCGTTCAGACCGGGAATCTAACCCAGGACCTTCCGAACACTTGCAGGGCGCTGTTACCCATTGTGCTATCGAGGCTATCTATGTATTATCGAAACCGGAAATAACATTGAGGAACATTTTTCTAGAATCACGCAACTGGTGATAATAAAAGCAGGATTACAGAGTAATCCTGGATAACTGTAAAGTTCCCTATTGTTTGAGGAAAAACCTGATGCCACCCAAAACTTTTGCTATTTCCCGAAGTACCGAAAAAACAAACCCTGGCAGAATGATTTAATACTTACTTACATATCTTGGCATACATTTATAGCGAACAGACAAGTATTTGTATGTTCCTAAACAGGGGTCACCAAATACTTTATTGGATGCCTGCAGTCGACACGACCGTTTCCTGTTGCATTTGCTCTGCATAATGGCGAGTGATCCTGAAGCCGCACACTTTGTGTTCCGCACGCGTAAATATCGGTTCCGGCAGATCATAGTGCTAGATCGACCATACACAGCAGATGTGATGTATATAGCTAAACCTACGCCACAAGAAATAGTCCTTCTCCTTCTTTCACATACTATCACAGGTGGTTTCCTAACAAAAGCTAAAATATAAAGTCATGTCCGTTATAAGTCATGTGCAATGGAACCCTCCAGTAACAAAATTGTAATAAACAGTACTTAGGGGGAGAGGGGCGGGGTTAGTGCAAATTCAGAAGACAACACATCATCAATAAACTCACTTACATTTCTGCCTGGATCTTATTTTGGATCCTTTTCATTTACGGATATTTCCAGTAACTTATTAAAGTACTTTTTCCTTCTTTACATTAATATAAAACAATCTTGGAAAAATGTTTTTATCCCAGAAAATAAATATCCACGTCAAATAAAGTACATAACCAACCGAAATTTTAAAATTCCCTGATACCAAAGTAAAACTTATAGGATGTCCAGGATATAGATACGAATCTGGCAAAAATTAGACCCCAGTCACCCGCATATGGAGTGTATATTTCACAAACTCCATATGCGGGTGACTGAGGGATATTACTACTTAAATGTGGAAGCGTGTGTGCTTGATTCTGTTGTATCTTTAATTTCTAGTTTGCTGGGATATATCACATTGACATATGTATGAAAAATGTTATTATCAATTGACAGAACGTAGTCGATATACCTCAATTTCAAGTTAAAGAACACCGCTAGCTTTTTCTTCTTTTGACTCGGCAATTACTGAATGAAGTTTGCTTCGTATGAATAAAGAAACAGGTCAGCCAATGATGGGACACAAATAGTTCCCATAGTAATGCCGACATTTTGTTGAAAGACCACGTCTCCGAACATTACAAATACATTGTCAATTAGAAATTTCAGCATCTCTTTATATCAAATTCAGTGTGTTTATGTAGAATCAGATTGATGTTGGACAATATAAGTATCATGATAAATATGACCAGATATTTAAAATTTCTCATACCACCTTTAGTGAAAAAAAACCAGTTGTTTATGATGCTAAAAAGTGTCTGTTTTGATTTTTCATGTGGGATTGTTGTGTAAAGAGTAGAGAAGTCGTATGTTTTAATACTGTTAATTTCAGAAAAAGTGTGTGCCTTCAAAGTTATTTAGAATTTTTAAGTATCCACATCTGATTTACACTGCTCAGACATTTTACTTACTATAGACACAGACGGGATATTTGAAACTATTGTTCAACATATGAACATTTCATATACAGATTTAATCTACTCACTGACAAATTATTGACACAGGATATCGAAAACCGCGATTGATGTCAACATTCCACAAATTTCAAGGTCGGTAGAATAGTCTTGTTTCCTATTACTCTGTTTCATTAAGTGAAAAGTTGAGATGCCTTTTCGTTGGCGGTTGTTGAGACGTCTGTACCAATTGTGACGAGGATACACTCCTCACGTATTTCATTTGGACTTGATTGTGGACTCACGGCGGGTGTGACCGGTTGACAGGGGATGCTTACTCCTCCATTGCACCTGATCCCGACTCTTGGTTTCCAGAGGTCCATGTTTTTCCATTTTTACCAGATTTGTATGTATATCCTGGACATCCTAAAGATTTATACTTTGGTATCTGAGATGTTTTATATTCTAGAAGAAACTGAATAAGCAAAAATTAACATATGTACTTACGTATACATTTGAATTGCACAGATAAATACTTCCGGGTGCGAGGGCATGGATCACCAAATATACGGCTTGATGCGTTGAGTACACATCTGTGTCTAGCATTACAGATCTTGCTGGCAATGGCACGGGATTTAAGAGCAATACATAGGGTAGGGTATCTTATAGAAAGGAAAGCAACACGATGCGGAGGTTTGCGTAGACAGTAATTTCTGTTAGTCCGACCATACATAGCCGACTTGATGTAAATGACGTGGTTTCTTCTACACGAAATAGTCGATTTTTGTCCTTCACAGATAAGTTTCCTCCTACGGGGTCCTAAAACAGAGAGAAAAGTCATGATATGATAAGTTTAGCTATCTTAAAATCAAACCGTACTTGTGTCATTTATTGCATCATCATTATCAAACAGGTGCGACCAATACTGTTTATATTACATCCAGATTTCACTTACAGTCAGGTAAATACAAAAATACAGTCAGTACATCATGATCAAACACACACACACACGCATAGATACGCACACATACAAACATGTGCACAAATACACGCACGCACACACACACACGCACACACACACACACACACACACACATACACACACACACATACACACACACTCACAAATACAGACAATTAAAATATTAAAAGTCATGGTTTACGCAGGACAACAGCTTATTAACCCTATCCCTAACCCTTCTACCCTTTCGCATCGTAAATGGTTAGTAATATAGTAGTTTTCATTTGGTACAATAGCAGATACTTTCTCCTTATTGTAAAACTGAAGAATATTCAATACTATAAATCCGGAAATTTTCGTCGGACTTTATTTTCGTGATACATAATTTCCAAATCTATTCACGAGATGATATTTTGCGATTTCGAATGCCCATTTCTTTTTATAATTTATTTACACTGCATCATCATATTATACGTAATGTAATCCATTTCACAATTTTCAGGAAAGAGGGAGAGACGAAAAAGAACTGCACACACAAACACACACACACACACACACACACACAAACACACACACACACATATTATGCCATATACAATTTAATGTTGTGGAAGTATACTTGGTCAACAGCATAACATATGGAATCTTTTCCATCTTTTTTCAAAGATATTGATTCTTTCTTTAGATATACAAATGTTTGATTCCATTTTGTAATAATGATTTAAAATTTTGTTAATTTCATCTATTCTAATAATTTTTTCCTCATTTTTTTCTAAAGATGTATATCTGAATTACAATAATCATAATATCTAAACTAAAATCGCCATTCCAAATTTTTCAAACTACATGTATTACCATTCTTCACTAGACAATCACTTTATTTTCGCGAGCAAAAGTTCTCCTGAAATCCCGAGTAAATAAAATTCAGCGAATAAATCCGGATTTACAGTAATCACATGTAACTTGACTTAGTAGCCACTGATATCACTATCTGTACCTGCAACTGTTCGTATAAGCAATTTTTTCTATTAATTATTATTTAAAGGGTCATTAGCTGTGTTTACCAAGCATTATTTCTTTTTTGTTGCTTTAACTTCTTTATAATTGATATTATAAAACAAATAAAGCTATACACAGGCATCAAATTATATTTCTATATCTTTTGTGAAAATAAGGTCAGATCCAGTGTGGTATGAATACAGAAATTGTACGCTTGGAGTCGTCGTTTAAGAAGTCTTATGGTCGATAAGGGGATATTGTTAAGCATTATGAAGTCCCCCTCTCAGAAATATTAAATAGTATTTTGGAGCCACAGACAGTGACTCCCTTTCACCAATCGTGCTTTTCACCAAACTTGATCTTATCATCAAACTTGACCTTTTCACCGAATTTGACTAGAAAGATTTCCATGGAACATTTGCTACAGTGTGGCATGCCAGCAGAAGACGCTGACTCCTTCCGGACACCTGTCTTATCCCGTTTGCGATTCGCAATTGTCCTTCATGTTGAGACCATTTACACATCTAATTCGTCGTGTTATAATGGACTTGAGTTTTGATTATCGATTGGTACTTCTCCAATTAATAAATTGTCAAGGTGGGTTTCTCAAACAATTTCCACAAAATATATTGGATTTCATAGATGTTTCTGCCTGTGTATATGTCTTGTCTGTTATTGTATATCAGTCTGGAAGAAGTAGGCCTACTATTCTTTTTTAAATAAAACACAAATGATGCCCCCCTGGACATTATATCAGCCGTTTTATCCGGCAAATAATACTTACGTTTACATACAAAATGCACAGTTAAGTATTTGAAAGTTCCATAACACGGATCCTTGAAAACAGAATTTTTTGCTGACAGGTCACACCTTGGTTTCCCATTACACATTTTACGAACGATGGATCTTGAGTCCCGAGCAAAACAGTTTGTATTCTTCATTTGGTTTGACGATCGACGACATGTCCATTTGTTAGATCGACCATAAACAGCTTTAACGATACTTATGACCTTTTCCCTCGGGCATCTAATTCTTCTCTTTCTGCCCTCACAAACTATAACTCTTATCTTTTTGTCAGCTGAAATAGAAAAGCATTCATGCGACAATTATTTTCAAAAAGTCTTATTAGGTATTTTCGTTATCTAGAGCTACCGCCCCTTTTTGCAGGTATCAATTGTGATTTCATTTGTTTGTGCGTAAAACAAGAAAAGTTATCAATTGTGACGTCATATGTTTGTGTGAAAATGACGTTGTTTTCTCACATAAATACATGACGTCACAATCAATACATGCTGATATGGGCGATAACTCAATGTATAATCAATCATCTCTCCATTTATCTAGCTAGTTATCAGCTTTACAAGTTGGTTTTCAATTTTCAACAAGCATATGTTATATCTGCCTAACAAATTAGGGTCGTCTGCTAGGTAACAACGCTAAGGTTCTACATATCAAATGTAAATGCTGATATGAATGAAGACACATAATGTACCAGCAACAAACTCAACGTTTAACAACAAGAATTCACAGTTTTGAGTTCTTCGATTTTCCAGTATCACTCTAGATTTTCGTCCGTGTACATTTATCATTATCGGCATCCATCAAATGATTCAATGTAAAAATGAAGTAGTAATAATTGATAATCAAAGTCCATTTTAATATAAAGTCTCAGAGAGCAAAGTATAAATCTACAGAATTCCAGAAGTGTGATCAGGTGTCATGGAGGAGTAAGCATATCCTGTTGACCGGTCACACCCGCCGTGAGTCCAGTCAAATTCAAATAAAAATAGGTGAGGAAGAAATCCTCGTAACAATTGGTCTCAATAAACGCTATCAAACATGTTACTCAACATTTCATTTAGTGAAACAGAATAATCTTAAACAAGACTATTATACCGACCGTAAAATTTTCGAATCTTTGACATCAAACGCGATTTTCGATTAATCTGTGCCATTAATTTGTCAATACGACAAATGGTCTCAACTTGAAGAACAATTGCGAATGACAAACGGGATGGGACCAAATGTCCAGGAGTCTGCGCCCCCTTTCCAGCATGCCACTCCCGTCGCAAATGTCCCGCAGAAATCTCTGGAGTTTGGTTAAAAGGTAAAATTTGAACCCAGGACTTTCAATTTGCGGCGAGTCGAACACTGTACAAACACAATCGCTAGCAGTCCCTTCACAGCAAATTATGTTTCGTTAATGCAGTAGCTATACTCTTCATCTAAAACGCTAAAGTCAGTAACGTGTCCATTCATTATTTTATCTGTAAAATACCCCTTGATGTACCCGTGACCATATGATTATTTCCCATTTTTACACTATATCTAATATAAATACAATTTATCAATTTGCGTCCTCATTCCAAACTGTAATTTGAAATTAAAAATATTTATTAATGGCATGTACCCTGACCTTGTATCCTATTCAGAGACGGCTATAGGTATAGCCCTATAGAATTAAAATAGAAAGAGAAGACAACTTACGTTTACAAGTATACCGAACATGCAAGTATTTACGGGTTCCTGCACACGGATCACCAAAGAGAGAGTTTATAGCATGCAGTGTACACCATTTTTCTCCTTGGCATTTCTTTTGTACGACAGCTGCAGTGTTAGAAGCACGACAATTGGTATCCCTCATCCCTGATGCTCTTGTAGCACACGATTTTCTGTTGGTTCGGCCGTAAGTCGCTGACTTAATATATATGAATTCATTCCGACTACATGAAATAGATGTCTTCTTCCCTTCGCACAAAGTGACTTCACCATTGTTGGCAGCTGAAATATCAACACTAAACGATGATATCCAGTTATTTTGCTCTCTATCTCTTCTACATTGCAACTGTAATCACAAAATACTTGATAAATACCATGGACCAATCACCATAGAATATATTGAAATCTGACCGCCTGAGCAGTCAAAGTCAAAGACATATTCAGTCGTGGGTAAAGTCGTGTGTCAAATGCTTTATGGGGATTTCTTTACATGCCACTCCTTCCGTGTTAAGGGTCCACGGTTTAATGTCTCATCACAAAGGCACGTGACTTTCATTTCGTATTCCAAACACATGGCGAGGGAACATCTGTACCATTTTTGTGGGGAATAACCCGGTAGTGGGAATCAAAGCTTGGACCTTACGCTTCAGAGTCGACTTCTGGACAACCACAAGAGATTGCTGTATTATAATATGGTCTATCTTACGACAAATAGCAGGGACATAAAACTGTAATTCAATAGTAAATATGGTCCAATTTACATAACGCGGGGCGAAGTAAAATTTTAATTATTATACGGATGATTCTAATTACTTTTCTGTTATGACATGCTTCACAGGGAAAAGCGTTTTATTCCTCAATTGATATTGGATGACAAGTAGAAACGATTACTAGTGTCAGTATATTCAGGTACGATTACTATTGTCAGTATAATTAGGAAAGATTACTCTTGTCATTATAATCATGAACGATTACTCTTGCCAGTATAATCAGGAACGATTACTCATTTCAGTATAATAAGGAACGATTACTTTTGACAGTATAATTAGGAACGATTACTATTGTCAGTATAATCAGGAACGATTACTCTTGCCAGTGTAATCAGGAACGATAACTCTTGCCAGTGTAATTAGGAACGATTATTCTTGTCAGTGTAATTAGGAACGATTACTCTTGACAGTATAATTAGAACGATTACTCTTGTCAGTATGATCAGGAACGATTACTCTTGACAGTGTAATCAGGATCAATTACTCTAGTCAGTATAATTAGGAACGATTACTCTTGTCATTATAATCAGGATCGATTACTCTAATCAGTATAATCAGGAAAGATTACTCTTGTCAGTATAATCAGGAACGATAAATCTTGTCAGTATAATCAGGAACGATAACTCTTGTCAGTATAATTAAGAACAATTACTTTTGAAAGTATAATCAGGAACGAGTACTTTTGACAAATATAATCAGGAACGATTACTCTTGACAGTGTAATTTGGAACGATTACTCTTGTCAGTATAATCAGGAATGAGTTCTTTTGGCAAATATAATCAGGAACTATTACTCTTATCAGTGTAATTAGGAACGATTACTCTTGTCAGTATAATCACGAACGATTACTTTTGTCAGTATAATTAGGAACGATTACTCTTGACAGTATAATTAGGAACGATTACTCTTGTCAGTATAATCAGGAACGATTACTCTTGACAGTGTAATTATGCTTTTTTACCCGAAATTTAAACCCGTCCGGGTCACGAAAGGGTTCAACCACCCTGCCGGATCAAGAATGGGGTTGACCCACCCCGCCAAGTTATATTTAGCATACTTTACCTTCACATGCTCTAGTTGAAAGCTGACCCACAATAGTCGTCAATAAAATGAAGTTGTCGATATGGATCACACGCCTACTCTTTGGATTGCTAGCAATTTTCTTCAATTCTTTATTATCAGGACCGTTTCCTATTCCTACAGCAAATACCTTTATTCCATCTGCATGTGCTTTTTCAGCTTCTGTCTCTGTTGAACTGGTATTGGTCGATTTGCCGTCCGTCATCACAATTGCAATTTTAGGAACACCGAGTCGATGTCCTTAGAAAGAAAGATATAAATATGAATCTTCAATTTCACTCACAAATATATAGTATAATTGTAAACTTCACATAAAGTTGAGGAATAAGGCTTGTATCGTAAAGTTTGTCCGTAATCTGAATCTAAAAATCACAGATAACAAAGAATAAATCTTCAGGGTGCCCGGGATACAATACACAAATCTAGTGGATATTGGACAAACACTGACCTATGGAAATCCGGGTGCCATGGAGGATTAAGCATCCCCTGTTGACCGGTCACACCCATTGCGATTTTAACCAAAATTAGTGAAATACATGTAGATGCAATCGAATGTGATTATTGAGTGGCCAGAAGAAAAATATGTCGATATAGCCGAAGACTCCTCATTTGTGTCATTTTTCGATCGATTAAATCTCCTGATCTATGATTGTGTCGGTCTATCCAACATTAAATGAATATCAGATTCGATTGTGGAGAAAACCGATGATGGAAAAGTGTACTCCTGAATACACAACAGTGTAGGATAAACGATCATCTGTCTAGCTGCGTTGTTTAGGGAAGCTTCGACAATCGATACCAGCTGATTATTCTATACTATTGTAATATTTATAATATAATTGTAATACATTGTCATCTTTTTAGTTTTATTCTTAGACAGATTTGGCTGTACATTTAGGTTTTGACCTTGACCTTGTATGATACACACTCTCTCTCTCTCTCTCTCTCTCTCTCTCTCTCTCTCTCTCTCTCTCTCACTCTCTCCCCCTCTCACTCTCTGTGAACTTTATATCTATAACGTCTTGTGAGTTTAGTTTGACTTTATGGGGTAATAATATAAGTATGGTACAGTCGAACTTACATATTGAATTCAAATAAAGAGGGGTTTCAAAATAACCGGATTATAATGGTAATAAGATATTTACCGGACAATCAAGATCATTTCAAACTTAGCAGGATTCAAATAAAACTGAGTTCAATATTAGTGAGTACCGCTGTATTATGGTAACCATATTTACATGAACTTGTATTAAAGGGGCATTAGCCGTGTTTTATATTTCGATTTCTTCTTCTACTACTACTACTTGTACTTGATGTACAATAACAAATAAGAGCTATATACAGGCATAATATATCTTATATTCCTATATTTTTTATGAAAATAAGGTCAGGTCCAGTGTGGTATTCATATACAAGCAGTAAGGTTGAGTTAATCGATCGCAACTGTTAAAGTGCCAAACCTGGGTTTATCAAGCAATTTTTACAAAATATATAGGAATTTAAGAATTGTTACGCCTGTGTTTATTTCTTGTTTGCCACTTTGAATTTTAAATGTTCTGATGATAAGTGCTCGTTACAGAATTTATAAATGTTAGTGTCTGTATAGCGAATGTTTGTATACTTGGACGACATATATATATATATATATATATATATATATATATATATATATATATATATATATATATATATATTATATATATATATATATATATCGTAATATATTTTATAAATATGTGAGCGACTGTATACTCGGACTTATATCTCGTTATAGATTTTATAAATGTGTGAGTGTCTGTATACATGGACATATATATCTCGTTATAGATTTTATAAATGTGTGAGTGTCTGTATACATGGAGATATCTTGTTATAGATTTTATAAATGTGTGAGTGTCTGTACACATGGAGATATCTTGTTATAGATTTTATAAATGTGTGAGTGTCTGTATACATGGAGATATCTTGTTATAGATTTTATAAATGTGTGAGTGTCTGTATACATGGAGATATCTTGTTATATATTTTATAAATGTGTGAGTGTCTGTATACATGGAGATATCTTGTTATAGATTTTATAAATGTGTGAGTGTCTGTATACTTGGACATATATATCTCGTTATAGATTTTATAAATGTGTGAGTGTCTGTATACTTGGACATATATCTCGTTATATATTTTATAAATGTGTGAGTGTCTGTATATTAGAACATATATCTCGTTATATATTTTATAAATGTGTGAGTGTCTGTATATTAGAACATATATCTCGTTATAGATTTTAAAATGTGTGAGTGTGTATACTTGGAGATATCTTGTTATAGATTTTATAAATGTTAGTGTCTGTATACTTGGAGATATATCTCGTTATAGATATTATAAATATGCGAGTGTCTGTATTCTCGGACATGTATATCGTTATAGATTTTATAAATGTGTGAGTGTCTGTATACTTGGACATATATCTAATTATAATACCTTCTATATTTGACTGATTATCACAGTAAATCTAATATGACATTAATGTTAGTTTGCTGTGTAATGCGGTATTACAAGAAAAACAATACATTAAAAGTAAATAAACCGACATACAAAACAGAGAATTTCAAATTTCAAATTTTTATGATGTTGCAAAGATAGGATGTACGAAATTCAAAGTGTGTGTATTGAACTTTCTTATAGTACACTATACATTACATTTTATTCACTGTAGAATCAGAACATTTCACGAGGTTAACACTTCGATGTTATGATAATAATTTAAATTTGTTAACATTCGGTGAAATAAAATCATGTTTGCAAAAGTACCTGTTAGTATTACTAGTTGTAAATTTTACGCAATATTTCGGCGGTTTTAATTTCGTTGATAAATGAAAACAAGGAAATATACGAAATAAAAACGACAACTAAGTTTTCTGATTCTACATTATTATATCACAAGTTCTGAAAATACCTGCAGTTCTTGCAAAACTATTGACCCGCGTATATTTGAGAGCTTTTCCCGTAAATGTCCACCCCCTTGTATAATGTACATTTCCAATGGCATGGATCAAATCCGCTTTGTTACGGTACCTCTTCAAATTAAATGCTTTTTTAGTTGTCGTTGCGAAGGTGTTTATTCCAATCTGCATATCATTTCGACCGATGTTAAACTTGTGCGTAAAATCTTTAACAAATGTCAACATTTTTCGGAAGTTGCTTTTTTTCACACTGCCTGATGCGTCCAGAAGGAAGACTATATCTGCTTTTGTGTTACATTCTGCAAATAAAACAACGTAATCCGTAATGAAAAGGGGAATAAGTGGTCTAAAATGTTACCATAAAGACGTTTTGTTTCTCTTCTTAAACATTATATGTATAATTCCTTACCAAAGCTGTAAAAATAGCCACTGACAATATTTAAGCTCAAGGTTTAGATTGATCTTATATTATTTGTAGGGTTAAATGGTTAATTTACATTTAGAAAATTGAAAATGTAGATAGTAAATGATAGAACATTTTACTAAAGTATCCTACATTTATTTGTGTGAGTATGTCTTGGGTGGGATTTTGTTTATTACTTATATATATGCATATATTTATATGTATATTGCAATCTTCATTATACATTAATTTGATATACATTTATAATTTATAAGAAGAAATAAAATGTTTAACTTACCTGTTCTCTTTACTACAACAGAAATGATATCCATTAAATAAAAAATTGATATATTCGATGAAATACAATCTATAACCTCCTGGTGAGTGATTTTTAAAAACTTACATTTAACTGTGATATCTAACTGAACGAGACTTGGAGGTTTAAAATAAATTGAACTAATAACGTGAAGAAGTTTGATATTTACTTGTGGGTGGCCAACGTTCTTCCTCAGTGTTTTGCATAGACCAATTTATCCTTTACAAACCAGCTCCAACCAAAATTATCAGTTAATAAATATTTGTTAAATAGTTTTTGTGAATTATTATCTCCTTAAATTCATGTTGATTTTAAAACTTCATGGCGTCCTTACCTTTTTTATTGACTGATACTTATACAAAAATACAGCGCAGGTTCGCGGCCCGCTAGAAACGTTTATTTTTTGTAAGCGCAGGTTCGCGGCCCGCTAGAAACGTTTATTTTTTTGTAAGCGCAGGTTCGCGGCCCGCTAGAAACGTTTATTTTTTGTAAGCTCTGGTTCGCGGCCCGCTAGAAACGTTTATTTTTTGTAAGCCCAGGTTCGCGGCCCGCTAGAAACGTTTATTTTTTGTCAGCGCAGGTTCACGGCCCGCTAGAAACGTTTATTTTTGTGAGAAAGTTTACCACTTTACTCGCGGAAGGCCTGTGGTCTCTTCCCGGCTACATTGTAACCGGGTTCTCTCTTCCTCCAATAAAAACTGGCCGCCACCATATAACTAAAAATTTGTAGAGTGTGGCGTAAAACACCGTTCAAATTCAAAATGAATAATTCTCATTCCTGAGATATCACTACGAGTTCAAGTGTTGTATGTATATGAATTAACACGTGATAATTATCAGGAAAGGGAACGTTTGATTATTCTGAATAGCGGAATAGTTAGAAATATTATCTCAAGAGTGAAGTTGGAACGATTATTACGCATCAAACGACGGTAGTTTCTGGTAGTACAATGAATTTTAGTATCTAGTTTCAATTTTGATTTGACCTATTAGCAAGTGACACATGGCTTCCCATATGCTTTTTCGACGTCATTTGATTGTGATGTGTTTGACGTGTCATTGAATTGTCACAGCATAATAGAAAAGTTTACCAAAAGGTGTTGTGTCGGGCATTTGGCTATAGGTCAAATGCTATCCAACAAATGTCTTGTTGCCATTTGTCCACAATAATATTGATACCACAATGACATAACGTACAGTTTCTACTGTGTCCTACAGAGTCACAGAGTGGTTAGAGCATCGCATCGTGTGCGTCCACCATTAAAAACTGGCAAAAACCATATGAATGATAAATTGTTGACTGGTGTAAACCACCAAGCAAACAAGCAACGGCATCATTAAATATAGGTGCTGTCACTGGTCTTAGGTATGACCATCTGTCGTGTTTGCCCCTCAACCATCACTTATATTATTAATAAATCATTTTGAATTGTCATATTTATTTTAACTACATTATTGTATTTACAATATACAGTATTGTAAAAAATTAACTTTTCGTCCTTAGTAGAATACCGGATGTGCCAGCACTGTGTACAATTTACAGACCGGATGTGCCAGCACTGTGTTCAATTTATAAACCGGATGTGCCAGCACTGTGTACAATTTACAGACCGGATGTGCCAGCACTGTGTACATTTTACAGACCGGATGTGCCAGCACTGTGTTCAATTGACAGTTTTGTAAAAATGGAAGTTTTAGTTCTAAGTAGAATATCGAAAAATGTTGTAATAGCACTGTTTTTGGTAATCATATATTTAGTTTAAACATATTTTATTTTTTAAAAATGCATGAATACAATAGTATAGGTATATAAAAAAGCGAAACGCTCATGTAAATTCCTTTCCTAAGCATATATTTGATAACGGCTGATTAATGTAAAAAATAACACGTGCTCAACAACAATTAAAGTACTCTCTTTCAAATTCTTTTTGATGAACAGACATTGAAATGAATGGCAAAGTCATATCTAATCTATTTGATTCGTTCAATAAATTCTTGTTTACGTAAGATCTTTTGTGAAATGTTTGTACATACGTCTACATTCATCTCCGTTCTTGATATAGCGTTTGTTGCATTTACAATCGTATCCTCCGTTTGTCAGCACACATTTTGAATTCTTTTGACACTTGACCCGTTTGCTATTAAACGAGCCTTTTGAACAGCTGCTTTTTGTCAAACAATCTTTTGACCTCAGAATTGTACCATCCTAAAAAAATATCATTATACAGTCAACTTCAGTTATAACAAAATCGTATATAACGAAATATCGGTTATAGCGAGGATATACATGGATCTCTTCCCCATGCCTTTCTTACATCATACATGGATGCGAATAACGGAATCCGGTTATCACGAGGTTTAAATTTATTTCCCTTCCACTTCTTTATAAGAAGAGACTTGAATGTAACTCTCTTTACAAGATGTTTTACACCATTTACGTTTTCGACTCGGGAAAGACATTTTATTGATGATTTTAAAATTTCCAATTCAAGCATCTGTAGTGTTATTTAAATAAAAAAAGAAATAGCTCTATTTGACATTGTTTCAGACTTTTTGTTAAAACAATATTATATATTATCGGAAGGGGAGATTACTCCTCATTGACACCTGATCCCACGAATATACATACGAATTCTTGTAAGGTAAACACGTTGATATCATTGCTTTTAATATTGACTCGTGTTTCTTCTAAAACTGTATTTAGGCTTTGGTAGATACGGGCGCGACATATATACTTTACGACGTGAAATAGGGATAAATAATATACACATAATACCACAAGCCACAACGCTGAAGACGATCATTTCATTCAATTAGTCTTCATCAGTTGAGATTCAAAAACGATCGTTTGTTGTGCATTTCGGTCCCTTAATTTATGATACTTGATGAAACAGGTTCTTATGGTGACTACCATTAGTTAAACAAGATCATCTCATCTGAGTGAATGTTTCAGGTATTTTCACTATAACTATTGTCCGATTCACATAAGATGGCGGTAACTTCTGATTATCATACAGATGATTCTACTCACTTTTCGGTTGACAAGCTGCACGGGAAAAACGTTTTATTCCTTACTAGATACTCTCTAATCTATAGTGACAAGTAGGAACGATTACTCACGTCAGAGTAATTTTAATGCTATGCCTTTTTCTTAAAATTTAAACTCCCCCAGGTCATGAATAGGCGAAGCCAGTTTTAATTAGCAACATAATTATTATTTGTTATGAATTATGTCGAGGCCGAAAGGTCAAACATGAAGGCGTGGAACCGGACACTTTGTATGACTAAAAGCTGTACGATGGTTGATAAAATCTCATATTCGAAAACTTGAACTATGAAAACACGTTACCCCTCTGTATTTAGTGACCCAGAAGTAGTAAGTGAACTGGATAAATTACAGGTAATCGAGCTGGAAAAAATACAACACAATTATGTACTGGTCACAGCAGACAAAACCTCAGATATTTTATTTTTATTTGTAAGGCGAATTACTATAACTGTTTATTAGAAGAACTAGGGTTTATTACGAATTCTGGTTATCCTACGTACACATGTAGCTCACATCCAAAGGACGAGATCCTTCAAAATTACCTGTCCGTATTACGTTCTTTTGATGTACCTACAACCGATACTGATTTTGAACTACCATATTTGTACTGGATACCCAAAATTATACTTACTGGATAATACCGTCCATTGTTCTTACAGCCACACTTTTTAACACATTTGTCGCCGCTGAGCATGTATCCATGTTTGCACTTGCACCCAATGGTATCCGGATATTTACATGTTTTCCGTGAGAATGGATCAGCACATGAGGCAGGACACGCGGTTATGGAATTGCTGTATACCATATTTCGACCGCACTTCAGAGCTATTAAAATATGAAATTACAGATATCAATATCAACATCTTGTGCAAAGTATAAAAATTCTCAGATACCAAAGTATAAGTCTTAAGGATGTTCAGAATACGTCTTGAAATCAAGAGCTGAGATTAGGTGCTAATTATCACTGTTCTGTGAATCATCTTAAACTCAGTCACCCTAAAGACACATTTGGACAGGTGTAAGTAATCGATTTACAGAAGAGTCCATTGCTTTTCAGTGATTGATGAATTAAAAAGGAACAATAATCGGGTTACTTCAAAACTATCACTAAACTTTACCATAAAACAAGATATTATTTTTTCCTGTTTATCATAAAAGGTCAGGTGTAGATATACTGCATGTTAGATTTGATTTTTGGATCATTTAGAAGCACGCTCGACTCTTGATCGTGCGTTCGAGTCCAGCCGGCGATAGGTCGGATTTCTGTTCTTTGGATAAAACAGTAAAAACTGAGGTCCTGTGTCACAATAAGTGTTGATTCTTTATATATAATCACTGCTCAATGGCCGTAAGTGCCGAGCATAAGCCAAGATTTGAAGCCCTTCACCGGCATTTGATGACGTTTCCATATGAATGAAAGATTCTTGAATGGGACGGTAAACAACAATACAACCAACCAACGATGTGTTGGTCTTTTGTAATACTGTATCAATGGGGCATTACTCTGTTTATTTCCAAAGTTCAAAAGGATTTTTTTTCTTTTATACTAATAGTAAATAGATTGAAGTACAATGTTTTATATGCTTTAGAAACCTAGTTTGAAATTATTAGTTTGCAATATACCAAAGAATAAATCTCTAGGATGTCCAGCAAATCCGGAAAAAATGGACACACTTGGACCTGTGGAAATGAAGAGGTGAGATCTGGTGTTATGGAGGAGGAAGCATCCCCTGTTAAGTGGTTAATTCGACTTCACTATTTGTATTATGCAACCAACACTAGGCCTGATTTGAGGACTAAGTATTTATATCTCTTCTTTGTGAATTACATCGATCTAAGTAGTGAAAACGAAATATTATTTTGGAAAACGCAGTTAATGTCCTTTCAAGTAAAACCTAAACTTACGGCAGAAGTTAGGTTTTCTCCAGTTGACCAAGTATCCAGTTTCTTCACATAGTTCAGCAAAGGATGCAAGTGTTTTACACATAATCTCTCTCAAAAGTGTATTACTTTTTTCATAAGCACAGAAATCGAAAACGCAGCTATCATACATTATTTTGGCCATATTTTTGTTGTTTTCAATACACTTCCTGAAAGGATTTTGGTGTCCATATACAAAGCTCAAGTACCCACAATTCTGCTTTTCTTTAGCTAAGCGATTTAGTCGTGTTGTGCACATGTTCGGTGGCTCAGTTGATGGACATCTGAAAAGAAAGGAAATGTAGATATGAATAATTCAAAAATAAAGCGTTTTGTGACAATATACAATATCAGTTGATTGTAGTCAGTCGTCGCTGGGGCTGAAATTTCCCCGAATAAAATTATGATAGCTTGACAAGGGATAATGTAGCGACCCATGACAGATCCCCTAAAAGGAATCTGTAGCAGAGATCAATATCATAGACTGTATATCAGAAACTAGTGATGAAGTCAGAATTATTTAAAATACAGTTGAGTATAAACACTCCAATACTTACAATTTCGAATGCAACTAAAGTTTGTATGTACATTTGTTGAATCAGAAGACAATGAAAGTTCGCAAAGCAAGGGGAAGGTTACAAGTTAGGATGCAGTATTGGACAGACATGCGTTTAATTCTCACAAGTAATGTATCCTGTTGACGAGTGCTTGGTGTTGGAAGTGAATTCATAGTGGACTCTAGAGCAAACTTAAAACTACGACGTACCCACAGATGATTTAAACTCCAAGTCTGTTAGAATACGACAAATAAGATATAAAAATCATCTAAAAATAAAGAACAAACGGGGTAGGACCAGGTGTCCGGAAGGAGTAAGTGTCCACTGCCACACCCGTCGGAAACGCTACATGGAAACCTCTCGAGTTCGATTAAAAGGTCAAGTTCAGTGAAAATGTCATCAGCCAGTTTTAGATCAGATTGGCGAAAGAGAAACTGTATATGTTCGTGCTCCAGAAAAAAATCTAACATTTCTGAGAGGGAGACTTCATATTGTTCAACAAGATCTATCGACCATAAAACTTCCTTAGTTCATCAAAACTCGATATCACTGTGTGTCCGAGATGTCAAGGTTCAGTTAAACTATTTAATTATAACAAATGCAGCTGTCTATGTATAACTATACGTTATTTTTGAAAACGAATTTAAAAGTGTCTTGGACATTCTATTGATTTATACTTTGGTATCTGAAATTTTTATATTTCATTAAGTAAGGCACTACTTGATAATGTGAATCCAGCGATATGACATATAAATGCTGTTGTTTCCATGACAATATAGGTACACAGCAATGTGTATAGTTTTGCCAGTTGTCAAAATAGATGGTGCCTTGCCCCGATACAGGTTGCTTATCATTCACAAGGACCTGACTAGTACTAAGTAAATTCGAAGAAATACCAATAATCAAAAACTTAAGTCCATTATAACACGACGAATTAGATGTGCAAATGGTCTCAACAGGAAGAACAATTACGAATCCCAAACGCGATAAGACCAGGTGTCCGGAAGGAGTCAGCGTCTTCTGCTGGCATGCTACGCCCGTATCAAATGTTCCATGGAAACCTTTCTAGTTCGATGAACGGGTCAAATTCGGTAAAAAGGTCAACTTTGGTGATGAGGTCAAGTTCGGTGAAAAGCATGATTGGTGAAACGGAGTCACTGTCTGTGGCCTTGATCCAGGAATCTATTTAATATCTCTGAGAGGGGGACTTCATAATGTTTAACAAGATTCCCGTATCGGCCATAAAACTTCTTAAACGACGACTCCAAGCGTTAAAAAACGTAACCATGTGTGAGTAGTTTATTGGCTACTCGTTTAGCTCTCATAATAAAACATTCATAAGAAGAGCAAGCCCTGGCATAACGTATAAGTTGTGAAATGAAAAGGGGATGTGTGAAGATGACCGTCTTTTCCAATCGATAGGAGTAAATGTGCAGATGTGTTGCTCTCTGTCGTCTCATTGATCTAACCACTGACCACATTTTGGCAGTGGTACACAAGTCGAACATAAACGTGACTGACAAGTTGCAAAATCATTAATAAAATATTTATTTGTTATCCTGAAAATTTGTTTCTTTTTGTTTCTGATCAATTTAGAGCCGACATTTGAGAACATTGTTTCTTGAGAAAATCAAAGTCGTATATTCAATTTTTGGCAGTGTTTGTAACGCTAATACTGTTAAATCATGGGAAGAAACCCAACTCAGAGAAAGTGCCAGTGTGACCACGGTCGGACACGTTACCATTGGTGGACTGGATAGACTAACTGGCCTATTCCACTGAGTGGTAAGCAGCCATAATCAAAGGCCTGAATGGCCACAATGACTTTGGGCACCTGTTCATTGTAGGGTTGCCTAGAAAATTTAGGTGGGTTGACACCTATAGCTGATTTACAGTCAGTTCGTACCCAAAATAGATCAAGTCGTACCCAAAATAGATCAACTCATACCCAAAATAGATCAAGTCGTACCAAAAATAGATCAAGTCGTACCCAAAATAGATCAACTCATACCCAAAATAGATCAAGTCGTATCCAAAATAGGTCAAGTCGTACCCAAATTGGTGAAGTCAACTCGTTCCCAAAATAGGTCAACTCGTAACAAAAAAAATATTAAATAATAAAATAATTATGCAAGCTGGGTCTACCAAAATCGGAGAAGTCAACTCAAACCAAGAACAGGTCAACTCGTAATAAAAAATTATTAACTAAAATGAAGTGCTCTAGAAAATAATAAAATAAATTCCAAAAGATACTAAAGTATAAATCTTAGGATGTCCAGGATATCATTTACAAATCTGGTGAATAGCGGACAGATACGAACATCTGGAAATCTACAGATCGGATCAGGTACAAAGAAGTGGGCATCCCTGTTGTCCGGTCTACAGTCAAAATCAAAAGTGTCTCGATAAAGTCTCATTTTGTTTATTCTAAATTTACTCGGTGGGTGTACATGTAAAAACAAAATTTACAACATGAGAAGTGGGTGTAAAACAAAATTTACAACATAAGTAAGTGTAAAAACAACATGTACAACATAAGAAGTGAGTGTAAAATAAAATTTACGACATGAAAAGTGTATGTAAAACAAAATTTACAACATGAGAAGTGGGTGTAAAACAAAATATACAAATAAGAATTGGGTGTAAAACAAAATTTACAACATGAGAAGTGGGTATAAAAACAAAATTTACAACATGAGAAGTGGGTGTAAAACAAAATTTACAATATGAGAAGTATGTATAAAAACAAAATTTACATCATGAGAAGTGAGTGTAAAAACAAAATTTACAACATGAGAAGTGGGTGTAAAACAAAATTTACATCATGAGAAGTGGGTGTAAAACAAAATTTACAACATGACAAATGTATCGATAATAAAAAAACTAACTTTCCTTTTCCATTTACGTCTTTCACCAAATAGCTGTCACCAATGAGGGTATATTTGTTGGTCTTTCCAGAAACATCTTTTCCGTCTTTTGTTTTGAAATCGTCTTTTCTTCCATTGCAATTGCCACATATTCCTGTCATTTGATTGGCATATGTTTTAGGAACGGACACGGTCACACTGGCGGCTTTTGGGTTCCAGATAACGTATATGTGACAATCAGGTTCATGAAAGTGAACAGCACCGTTCGGGCGTCTCGCCATTTTATATGATGTACCAGTAAATGGAAGATAAACGCGAAGTTTGTTGATCTGTAAAAACAAACATGTTGTCACTTACTTTCAACAGATTCAGACAGAGATGATAGATTGACTACTTATACAAAAAAACAGTCTTACAATCATACAATGAATATCTTAATATCATTTGTCTTGGCCTAGTGTGCAACATTAAAACATATTCATTTTACGGCACTTCCGGTCAGTTCTGGCAAGTCGAATCTAAGTTTGCTCCTTCTTATATCGATATTTCAAGACTTTTTGTATTCTAAAGTTATGTCAACCTATATTTAGACAAAAAAGGATTAGGTACGCTGAAGTCGGAAAAGTAATTTGCAGAAATTGTGTTTTTTACAAATTTCAATATCGTGGATGTGTACACAATGTACTGACCACCAGTGAGTTCTGTTCGGTATACTGTAAAGTAATTTCTTGTACAGCGAAATGTTGGACACTTTAACTGTAATTCCATTTTCAACAATAATAATGATAATGATCTCCCAAAAGAGGTTGTTAACAGGGAGACCCTATATCACCATATCTTTTAATTTAATGCGCAGAAATATTTTCTATCAAAGTTAAAAATGAGTCTGAAATTAAAGGAATTAAAGTAGATAAATATGAATTTAAAATTTTTCAATATGCAGATGATACATTTATTATATTAGATGGAAATCAAGAATATTTAGATACTGCCTTAAAACATTAAAATGCTAAGAAAAAATCTATATATAAATATAAAAGATATTCATTTTTTCAGTGGGTACTGTTAGCCGGATTTAGTAGAATATAAAAAATCTCAGATACCAAAGTATAAATCAATAGAATGTCCAGGACAAAGATACAAATCCGGTAAAAATGGACAAACACGGACCTCTGGAAACCATGAGGTGGTATCAGGTGCCATGGGGGAGTAAGCATCCCCTGTCGATCGGTCACACCCGCCGGGCACAGCTTTTCGAGGATATACATATATGTTAAGTTCGAGCGCAACTGATGAACCTTTATTGCCAGAAAGGATCGTCCTGGACATTTGCTTTGGCATCGTTTGTAAAATTATAATGTTGGTATTATCATTCAGTCATATTTATTCATTCTCTTGGTTCCTTTTTCGATTTTTTTATTAATTAAACATTTAGAACACTGTTACACAATAGGCATTGTTATACAATTGATTTTAATTATCTATATTCTTCTATAATGAAAATTTCTCACAAAACTTTTGACCGGCTTTGACTGGCTTTGCGTGACATGATGCCTGTTTACGTTACAGCTACATCGTTACTATTCGGTACTTCCCGGCCATTACTCGGCACTTTCCGCCATTAAGCAATCTTAATATCGCTATGAATGATTCATTTAATAAAATCAATGATAGAAGCGTACAGAAAGAAAAGTCAAAGGTATATACTAGTCGAACAAGAATTAGAATCGGACAAAGGAATACCAGTCGAACAAAAATTTGAATCAGACAAAGGAATACAGTCAATGATAATTCATGGCAATATAAATATTGAACTTACGTAGATTTTGTTGCCAATAAAACTTATTGTATCGCCGTTGACTGTAACGTAGATATCTTTTGTATAGGACACTTTTTTGTTCCATCCTCGGTTTTGATTCTTCACTTCGACATTAAATCCACATTTGTCATTTTGTTTCAGTGACTTTGTCAGTGTATACTTACAAATGCCTTGGAAATGGATAACTTGTTCATCGTAAGTGTAGTAGTGCGGGTCGCCGCTCGCAACGCATCTGCATAATTCTGGAATAAAAGTTTATTTTATTTCAATGCTGATTATTCTATAGTTCTCTTAATCCTTCCAACCCTTAGTATGTAAATGGTATGTTCTTTCTTATTGTTTAGACAAGTCTATTATGACCTGTAGGGTTTAAAAGGATAAACAGATATAGAATTGGCATAACACAGTGTCATCAAACGACGACTGTGGATGTTTTTGCACATAATGGATTAAGAAAATTAAACAAATAAAATGATTGACGATGACGCTTAATAAAAAATCGAGATCGAAAAGTATAAAACACAGTAGAAGTACAGGATAAAGGGAGTAGTTATGTAAATAAAACTCATTAATCTACATCAATTTTGTACGGGATAGCATGGACACGATAGCGTACATAAATAACTACCAATTCGGTATGTACGGTATGGCCTGGTTATTTACATAAAGATTTAGCAATTCGTTATGTACGGTATAGCGTGGTCATTTACATAAAGATTTAGCAATTCGTTATGTACGAGAGAGTGTTGTTATTTACATAAAGAATTGCCAATTCGATATGTACAGGAGAACGTGGTTATTTACATAAAGGTTTACCAATTTTTATGAACAAGATACCATGATTATCTACATAAAGAATTACCAACTTGTTATGTATGGTATAGCATGTTTATTTACATAAAGATTTACCATTTCGTTATGTACAGGAGAGTGTGGTTATTTACTTAAAGAATTACCAATTCGTTATTTACGGGAGTGCGTGGTTATCCACATAAAGAACAACCAACTTGTTATGTACTGTATAGCATGTTTATTGACATAAACATTTACCAATTCGTTATGTACAGGAGAGTACGGGTTACAATAAACATCACAAGTATCCTGACAGTAAACACGTGTTAGATGGTTGGCACTCAATGCAAGGATTTTCATGCTTTCTGTGACGTCACAGTTTTTGTGTAAAAATAAGTTTATCCGCACAGTCGATTTAAATAAATCCTGGATTTTGATGTAACTATTATTCTACATTACGCATACTTTTCCGATATGAAAATTTGAAATCCGCAGAGTCAAGTGAGCTGTCGCTTGACGGCCATGTATGTGCCCGTTAGCTGAAGATAAACGCAAATCCTTTCATCCGGCGTTAACCAGTGTAATTCAAGGGTTTGTTAAAGATTTGCGCTTCTTTGATAAATGTGACGTCACTATGTAATGACAGAATATCATAGTGTCATTGTCTCATAGAACTTGGGATTAAGCCATTGGAAGTTTAAGGAAATATCACGTGATGTGCTAAATCATTATAGATTTGCGCTTCTTTGATAAATGTGACGTCACCATATAATGACAGAACATCAAAGTGTCATTATTTCATAACGCTTGGGATTAAGCCATTGGAAATTTAAGGAAATATCACGTGATGTACTAAATCATTATAAGATGTAACTGGATAAAAGTCCAAATATAAAAAATACTTGATCAAACACAAAGATGTATGTAATCAGCTTCAGTTAATTATTTGATCTATTTTTCGCAAATCTCTCTAAGTTATTATCATAATTGATATTGTTTCATGAAAACTATCGAACTACGTTTTATGTAAAAAAAATACGGTGGTTACTCACTTGGTCTTATTGCTGCAAGGTAAAAAAAATAATGATATAATAATAATAATAATAATAATAATAATAATAATAATAATAATAATAATTATCATAATGATAATGATAATGATATAACAACAATAATAATGATATAATAATGACAATGATCAATTAAATTTTCCAGACAATATGAATTACTATCACAATAGATGTTACAGGAAATACATGAATAGAAATGATAACACACACCGAATCTCCATTAAGCCTCAGCAATAGAATATTATATAGAATCGACAGAAACAGCTTGGATTCGGAATCTATTTGATCGCTTTATGAACGTGAATGCGTGATGTCATAAATATCTATGTTACATACATAAACGTTAAAGAGACAAAGAGGCATTAGCTGTGTTTACCAAAAATAATTAGTTTTTTTTTCTAATTATACATCTTGGTGTACAATAACAAAGAAGAGATATACACAGGCGTAAAATTCGTACATTTATCTATCTATCTATCTATCTATCTATCTATCTATCTATCTATCTATCTATATATATATATATATATATATATACCCTGTTGTCAATGTGGAAATTTCACTATATTTTTCGAATGTAAGAAATTTCAAGTTTAAGATAACTAAATTTTTACAATAGTCTATTAAACTTTACAAAAAAATTATATGGAGATTTGGAACTTGGGACAATGCTAATACTGAAATTATTAATGCTACATTAGATTACATTACAGACAAAGGTTCACTTCACAGATAGTCTCTCTCTCTTTCTCTCTCTCTCTCTCTCTCTCTCTCTCTCTCTCTCTCTCTCTCTCTCTCTCTCTCTCTCTCTCTCTCTCTCTCTCATTTTGTTATTGTTATGTATGCATATGGCGTTTTCATTTCACAACTTATACATTATGTCAGGGCTTGCTCTTCTTATGATTTTTTTATTTTGAGAACTAAACGACTAGCCAATCAACTACTTGCACAAAGTTACGTTGTTGAACGCCTGGAGACGTCGTTTAAGAAGTTTTGTGGTCGATACGGGGATCGTTTTTAACATTATGGAGTCCCCCTCTCAGAGATATTAGATAGTATTCTGGATCACGACCACAGACAGTGACTCAGTTTCACCAATCATGCTTTTCACCGAACTTGACCTCATCACCAAATTTGACCTTTTTACCGAATTTGACCCTTTCATCGAACTAGAAAGGTTTCCTTGGAACATTTGCGACGGGTGTGGCATACCAGCAGAAGACACTGACTCCTTCCGGACACTTGGTCTTATTCTGTTTGGGATTCGTACTTGTTCTTCATGTTGAGACCATTTGCACATCTAAGTCGTCTTGTTATAATGGATTTGAGTTTTGATTGTTGATTGGTACTTCCTCAATTTTACTATTGACCGGTCACACCCGCCGTGAATCCACGGTCAACTCATAATGAACCAGGGGGGATCTAATCCTCGTCACAATTGATACTCCACTTTTCATTCAGTGAAGCAGAGTAATCGCAAGCACGGTCATTATACCGAATTTTTTCGGAACATTAAACACGGTTTTGATATCCCCGAGTCTATAATTTGTCAGTGAGTAGTTTACTTCTGTATTTCACAAAATATATAAGATAATATTTATGCCTGTGTGTATCTCTCCTTTGTTATTGTATATAAAAGTAGTAAAATAAGGATAGACGTAAAAAGAACCATAAAGCTAACGCCCCTCTAGAATATTGTTATAATTCCTAAAAATGACGATGTATTGAGACTAATTTCTTTTTTGAGAACAAATATTATAAACATAATACTCAAGACAATCGTTTCTGTCAATTAACTTCAACAGTTGAGCTCCAATTTAAAATAAATTTTCTAAAGAGAGTGGTATCATGCATGGCCAAATAATAAATTAATAGCTAGTGCCGAAATTTCAGGCACGACTACGACGACTACTACTACTACTACTACTACTACTGCTA
This sequence comes from Atrina japonica, assembly GCA_030159075.1. Classification (NCBI taxonomy): domain Eukaryota; kingdom Metazoa; phylum Mollusca; class Bivalvia; order Pterioida; family Pinnidae; genus Atrina; species Atrina japonica. Next base: position 711,719 of record BROG01000202.1, read on the forward strand.
CTATTACTACTACTACTACTACTACTACTACTACTACTACTACTACTACTACTACTACTACTACTACTACTACTACTACTACTACTACTACTACTATTACTACTACTACTACTACTACTACTACTACTACTACTACTACTACTACTACTACTACTACTGCTGCTGCTGCTGCTGATGATGATGATGATGATGCTACTACTACTACTATTACTACTACTACTACTACTACTACTACTACTACTACTACATAATAATAATAATAATAATAATAATAATAATAATAATAATAATGATAATAATAATAATAATAATAATAATATAATAATAATAATAATAATAACAAAATTGAATACTCACGCAAACAAAGATTGCCTTTCATTTCATAATCCCTAATACATTCGCACTTGTCCTTCTGTATGTAACCAGTGCATTTGGAGAATTTGGGACACGAGTTGATCCGAGGAGTGGTATGGAGCTTGGCCTTGCCACCAATCCTTTCACAGGAAATAAATTCATTGCATGTTATAACTTTAGATCCAATCTGTAATAATAATAATAATAATAATAATAATAATAATAATAATAATAATAATACATGTATATTTTCGAGTACGTCTTGCAATCCTAGTTTGATTGTATAGTTTCTCAAATATCCCCGATATTTCACTAGATAAATATGATTTAGTCAAATAGATTTGACCGTTTAGTTACTTTGTGTATACCTGGGTGGTAGATTTGACTGTGCAGTTATTGCGGGTACATCTGGTTGGTAGATCTGACTGTGGAGTTATTGCGGGTATACCTGGGTGGTAGATTTGACTGTGGAGTTATTGCAAGTACATCTGGTTGGTAGATCTGACTGTGGAGTTATTACAGGTATACCTGGGTGGTAGATTTGACTGTGGAGTTATTGCGGGTACATCTAGTTGGTAGATCTGACTGTGGAGTTATTGCGGGTACATCTGGTTAGTAGATCTGACTGTGGAGTTATTGCAAGTACATCTGGTTGGTAGATCTGACTGTGGAGTTATTACAGGTATACCTGGGTGGTAGATTTGACTGTGGAGTTATTGCGGGTACATCTGGTTGGTAGATATGACTGTGGAGTTATTGCGGGTACATCTGGTTAGTAGATCTGACTGTGGAGTTATTGCGGGTATACCTGGGTGGTAGATTTGACTGTGGAGTTATTGCGGGTATACCTGGTTGGTAGATCTGACTGTGGAGTTATTGCAGGTATACCTGGGTGGTAGATTTGACTGTGCAGTTATTGCGGGTACATCTGGTTGGTAGATCTGACTGTAGAGTTATTGCGGGTATACCTGGTTGGTAGATCTGACGGTGGAGTTATTGCGGGTACATCTGGTTGGTAGATCTGATTCTGGAGTTATTGCGGGTATACCTGGGTGGTAGATTTGACTGTGGAGTTATTGCGAGTACTTCTGGTTGGTAGATCTGACTGTGGAGTTATTGCGAGTACTTCTGGGTGGTATATTTGACTGTGCAGTTATTGCGGGTACATCTGGGTGGTAGATCTGACTGTGGAGTTATTGCGGGTATACCTGGTTGGTAGATCTGACTCTGGAGTTATTGTGGGTATACCTGGGTGGTAGATTTGACTGTGCAGTTATTGTGGGTACATCTGGTTGGTAGATCTGACTGTGGAGTTATTGTGGGTTTACCTGGTTGGTAGATCTGACTGTGCAGTTATTGTGGGTATATCTGGTTGGTAGATCTGACTGTGGATTTATTGCAGGTATACCTGGGTAGTAGATTTGACTGTGGAGTTATTGCTACTTAGGTGGTAAATTTGACTGGGCAGTTATTGTGGGTATACCAGGGTGGTAAATTTGACTGGGCAGTTATTGTGGGTATACCAGGGTGGTGGATTTGACTGGGCAGTTATTGTGGGTATACCAGGGTGGTAAATTTGACTGGGCAGTTATTGTGGGTATACCAGGGTGGTGGATTTGACTGGGCAGTTATTGTGGGTATACCAGGGTGGTAGATTTGACTGGGCAGTTATTGTGAGTATACCAGGGTGGTGGATTTGACTGGGCAGTTATTGTGGGTATACCAGGGTGGTAGATTTGACTGGGCAGTTATTTTGGCTATACCAGGGTGGTAGATTTGGCTGGGGAGTTATTGTGGCTATACCAGGGTGGTAGATTTGACTGAGGAGTTATTGCAAGTATATCTAGGTGGTAGATCTGACTCTACAGTTATTTCGGGTATACCTAGGTGGTAGATCTGACTGTGGAGTTATTGCGGGTAAACCTGGATGATAGCTTTGACTGCGAAGTTATTACGGGTATACCTTGGTGGTAGCATTGACTGTACATGGTATACCGGGGTGGTAGATCTGACTGTGGAGTTATTGCAGGTAAATTTGGGTGGTAGATTTGACTGTGCAGTTATTGCGGGTATACCTGGGTGGTAGCTTTGACTGTACAGTTATTGGGGGTATATTTGGGTGAGTTTAGTTGAGTTGTTGCGGGTATACATGGTTGGTAGATCTGACTGTCCAGTTCTTGCGGGTATACTTAGGTGGTAGCATTGACTGTACAGTTATTGGGGGTATACCACGTGATGTACTAGGTATACCTAGTATACCTAGGTGGTAGATCTGACTGGGGAGTTATTGCGGTTATACCTGGGTGGTAGATTTGACTGTGCAGTTATTATGGGTATACATGGGTGATGTAGCTTTGACTGCGGAGTTATTGCAGGTATACCTTGTTGGTAGATTTGACCGTGCAGTTATTGCGGGTATACCTGGGTGATGTATTTGACTGTGGAGTTATTGCGAATATACGTAGGTGGTAAATCTGACTGTACAGTTATTGCGGGTATACCTGGGTGGTAGATCTGACTGTGGAGTTATTGTGGGTATACCTGGTTGGTAGATCTGACTGTGGAGAGTTGCGGGTTACTGGTTGGTAGATCCGACATGGTTATTGGTAGATCTGACTGTGGAGTTATTGCGGGTAAACCTAGGTGGTAGATCTGACAGTGGAGTTGTTGCAAGTATACATAGGTGGTAGATCTGACTGTGGAGTTATTTCAAGTATACCTATGTGGTAGATCTGACTGTGGAGTTGTTGCGGGTATACCTGGTTGGTAGATCCGACTGTGGAGTTATTGCGGGTATACCTAGGTGGTAGCTGTGACTGTACAGTTATTGCGGGTATACCTGGGTGGTAGCTGTGACTGTACAGTTATTGCGGGTATACATGGGTGCCAGGTGGCAGCGAATAGAATGTGAAACCAATTAAATGTCTTTAACGCGTTCATCCTCTGACAACAAAACGTAATAATATAATGAATTTTGACTTGCGTTGACAAAGGTTTTAGAATACTAAAGCGTAATATTAGACAAAAAGACACATCGAAATAATTGACTACTTACTGGGTAGTATAGTCCATTTTTCTTGCAGCCACATTTCCAGTTTGGTACACAATGAATTCCACTTAATGTATACCCTGGTTTGCATTCGCATCCTTCGCTATTCGGAGCACTACACTTCGATTTCCGTGTCGGTTTTAAACAGGACGTCGGGCATCCGGTGGTCGAAGTCTTGTATACTTCATTTTTCTTACATTTAAATGCTACAATTGGAGAATGGAATAAATCAATATATCGTGAGGACAATTTACACACTTCAACTGTGGAAATAGTGTGCGAGTCGAGTGCTTAACTTTTTAATACATGTATTATACTAGCACAAGAAATGTAAAAAAATATATATTAATTTTTACACAAATGGATAAAGTTGAAACTAATTGAAAAAAAAAATGAAAACGTTCCAATGAATAATCGAAACTCCAAGTCCATGAGAATACAAATTAGATATAAAAATGGTCTCAACATGGAGAACAATTACGAATCCCAAACGAGATAGGACCAGGCGTTCGGACGGAGTCAAGAGTTGTCTGCCAGCGTACCACACTCGTGGCAAATGTTCCATGAAAACCGCGTGGGACACCCGTCGCAAATATTACATGGAAACTTCTTGAGTTCTGTTAAATGGTATAAAAATTTCAGATACCAAAGTATAAATCAATAGAATGTCCAGGACACAGATACAAATCCGGTAAAAATGGACAAACACGGACCTCTGGAAACCAAGAGGTGGGATCAGGTGCCATGGAGGAGTAAGCATCCCCTGTCGACCGGTCACACCCGCCGTGAGTCCACAGTCAAGTCCAACGAAACAAGTGAGGAGTGTATCCTCGTCACATTTGGTACAGACGTCTCAACTTTCACTTAGTGAAACAGAGTACTGGTCAAGCGCGATGGCATTTTCATTAGCTAGTTTTAGATATGAATGGCGAAAGGAGGGCATTGTATATGGTGGTGCTCCAGAGTAGCATCTAAAATTCTTGAGAGGGGTACTTCATACTATACACTTTCTTAGTGACATTTCCAAACGTTCAACGACATAACAGTGTGGTTAGCTTATTGGCAATTCTAAAATATTAGTGAGAGTAAACTGCCGTTTCAAAACAAGTTAGATATATAACAATATTCATATAGGACATTTGAATAACTCTGTGTAAGATATATTAGGGAATGAACAGGTTAGATATAAAATAATATTCATATAGGACATTTAATTAACTCTGTGTAAGAGATATTAGGGAAATAACAGGTTAGATATAAAATAATATCCATAAAGGACATTTGAATAACTCTGTGTAAGAGATATTAGGGAATGAACAGGTTAGATATAAAATAATATTCATATAGGACATTTAATTAACTCTGTGTAAGAGATATTAGGGAATGAACAGGTTAGATATAAAATAATATTCATATAGGACATTTAATTAACTCTGTGTAAGAGATATTAGGGAATGAACAGGTTAGATATAAAATAATATTCATAAAGGACATTTAATTAACTCTGTGTAAGAGATATTAGGGAATGAACAGGTTAGATATAAAATAATATTCATATAGGACATTTAATTAACTCTGTGTAAGAGATATTAGGGAATGAACAGGTTAGATATGAAATAATATTCATATAGGACATTTAATTAACTCTGTGTAAGAGATATTAGGGAATGAACAGGTTAGATATAAAATAATATTCATATAGGACATTTAATTAACTCTGTACAAGATAAATTAGGGCATGAACTCTAGACCAATATTTCTAAATACAAATATTAAAATGAAGTGAATTCAATTTCTTTAATCTTGACATTGAAGCTTTATTAATGACTTTTGATATATAGTGAAACCGCTATTATGACCACCTAACTGACTGACTCAAACTGGTCTGATTATTGAGGTGTTAAAGTGAAACCTAACATTTAAGTCCACCAAACTGACTGACTCAGACTGGTTTGATTAGTGATGTGTTACAGTGGAACCTCGCCATTAAGACCACGCAACTGACTGACTCAAACTGGTCTGATTATTGAGTGTTACAATGGAACATCACAATTAAGACCACCTAACTATCTCAAACTGCTTTCATTAGTCAGGTGTTACAGTGGAACATCGTTATTAGGACAACACAACTGAGTGACTCAAACTGGTATGATTAGTGAGTTGTTACAGTTGAATTTTACAGTTAAGACCACCCTACGAATTGACTGAAACTAGTATGATTAGTGAGGTGTTACAGTGGAAGCTCGCTATTAAGACCACCTGACTTACTGTCTCAAAGTGGTCTGATTAGTTAGGTATTACAATGGAACCTCATAGTTAAGACAACTCAACGGACTGACTCAAACTGGTCTGATCGATGAGGTGGTCTCTTAATTGAGGTTCTGTATTTAATAAGTATTTATCAAGAGACTACAATGTATGTATGATCTGAAATATGAGGCGGTCTTCTAAGTGGGGTGGTATTTAGGCGCGCTTCCAGTGCAATTTTCCGTCACTTTCATTTGCAGTAAATTCGTTTGCAATATGTTGCATTTGAAGCGGTTGTGGCTTGTTTACCATGAAATATTATGATATTTTTCTACTTTTACCACTTGCACTAAGCTTTACTGTTGTATTCAAAATATTAAATTAAACGTTTTTCAAATACATACGACAAAACGTCGGTGTTCTCCAAGCAGAAATTTTAACCCCTCTTCTGACGCATAATTCAGCAAAGTCTCCCAATGCTTCGCAAATTAATTTTTGACGAAGATGTGTTTGCGTTGTAGAGCAGTAGTCAAAAACACAGCTGTCGAACCTCTCTTTTGCCAGTGTTCTAAATCTTTCCAGACACTTTCGAAATGGATTGTTTGCTTTGTTTTGGGGATTCATATTTCCACAACCTTTTCTGCTAGTCGCTACTGCTTTTAGAGCCGGTGTACACACACCGGGTGGTTTCACCGTTTTACATCTATGGAAATGATAAATAGAAAGAAATTTTATCCATACACTGTCAATATGCATATTTTACCTTGGAATTGTTCAAATATTAATTTTGCAATTAAAGAGGCAAGCGGAAAAGGAGCCTACGTCACAATTTTCACATGTCTTCAGCTAAAAAGTATTTCGATATTTCTACATTTACTATTTTGTACAATAATAAATTAGAACTATAAAGGTCTGGTCCCGTGTGATATATATATTGTAACTTTGGTATTATGTTTATAATATATATATATATATATATATGGTAAGTTTGAGATAATCCATTGCAAGTAATTAATTGCAAAACTGGGTTCTTCAAGCAATTGTCACAAAAGACATTGGAATTTAAGATTTGTATGCCTCTGTATATCTCTTTGTTGTTATTGCACATCAGTATTTTAGTAAAAAAAGGAAAGAATCTTTTTTTTTTTTTTTTTAAAAAAAACACTAATATCTCTTATCGAGGAACACAAACATATAAACATGTATATACTACACCTGTACAATTAAGTACCCTATTCAATCGGTCAATCTAAAAAAATGACTGAGGCGCTTTATCCATTAAGCTCTTAAAAAATTTCGCCTGTGGATAGTATACGTAGTAATGTACGAATAATGAAAAATATCAACGTATGTGCGTTGCTTGTATACCAGAAGGCTGTATGCCAATTTTGCCCATTTCTCGGATACAGAAACTCCGGCATGTGAAATGAAATCGTATCACCCGTATGGTAGATAACTAACAAAAAATCCTGTACTTCTTGGCATATAATACAGATGTATAACAGTGTATAACACGTACGTCTATGTAATACAGATGTATAACAGTGTATAACACGTACGTCTATGTAATACAGATGTATAACCGAGTATAATTAGTACGTCTACATAGCACAGGTGTATAACAGGGTATATCATGTACGGCTATATAATACAGGTGTATAACAGGATATAACATGTACATCTACGTAATACAGATGTATAGCTACATACAACTGTGTGTATAACATGTACGTCTATGTAATACAGATGTATAACTGAGTATAACAAGTACGTCTGTGTCATACACAGATGTATAACTGAGTGTTTAACCTGTACGTCTATATAATACAGATGTATTACAGGATATAACAAATACGTCTACGATGTATAACAATGTGTCTATGTAATACAGATGTATAACAATATACACCGTCTATGTAATACAGATGTATAACAAGATACACCGTCTATGTAATACAGATGTATAACTGAGTATAAAAAGTATGTCTATATAATACAGATGTATAACAGGATACAACATGTACGTCTATTTCATGCAGATGTATAAAAAGATAAAACATACACCTGTGTGTAATACATAAGTATAACAGGATATAACATGTGCGTCTATGTAATACAGATGTATAACAGCATATAACATGTACGTCTATGTAATACAGATGTATAACAGGATATAACATGTACAGATGTATACTAGGATATAACATGTACGTCTATGTAATACAGATGTATAACAGCATATAACATGTACGTCTATGTAATACAGATGTATACTAGGATATAACATGTACGTCTATGTAATACAGATGTATACTAGGATATAACATGTACGTCTATGTAATACAGATGTATAACAGGATATAACATGTACATCTATGTAATACAGATGTATAACAAATTCTTACCTTCTGTCAGGGTCATTCACAGCGTAACTGTCACCGATTAGTACGTATCGATTACGTTCGTTAATAACATTTCTTCCTCCCTTTGTCATATAATCGTCTCTCTTCCTTAAAATGTTGCACTTGCCACAGATCCCAGTTAATTTATTTCTATAACTTACAGGAACGTTGACCGTCACAGCATGAACCATATTCCATTCTACGTGAAAGAGGCAATTACTCTGATATCTGATATTATTTCCGGTCTTGTAAATTTCATACACATTTCCCTTTTCATAAGGGAGATACCTCTGGATACCGTTTACCTGCAATTTAACAGATGTTGTCGCTAAAATATAAAAAATCTCAGATACCAAAGTATAAATCTGTAGTATGTCAAGGGTACTCCTTGGAGGAGTAAGCAAATCCTGTCGACTGGTCACACCCGCCGTGAGTTTCATTATAAGTATAGCACTAATTATATACAACTCACAGTTTGCTAAGCTACAAGTTTTCCACACATTAATGTGAAGTCTACATTATATATATATTTATGATATTTACATTGGAAATCATTCAGTGGTGTATCGAGAAGGTCCCCATTGTACATATAACTTTGAATGACAGGTGATTTCCTCGTGCAAGTCGTCCAAACGAAGTGACCCTGTATTTTCATAGAGTTTATTTATGCTGCATACATGTAACCTGACTGTGTAGGGTACTCAGTCTTTGTTTTCATTTGCAAAACTGAACGTTTATGACTGAATTATGGCAAATGTGAATATCAAAAGGCATATATCATGAGGTTGGCGAGGCACTTGGTGTGTACCATACGGTTATCACTAGAACCTGGATGAGGTCATAACAGTAATGTACACTTGTAAGGCGACATGGTGGGGCTACGATATGCTTGGACTGTGGACCATGTTGGCTGGAGCAGGATGGGATGGCATTCTGTCCTCCTTACTGATGAGTCTCGGTACTGCAATAATGGTCTGGGGTCGAATCAGTTGAAAATGGCGCACTGACCTCGTTGTCCTTGACTGAGGCAAACTGATGGCCCAGCGGTATCGAAATGAGATTATCGATCCCCAAATAAGGCTGTATGCTGGTGCAGTTGGTGATGGGTTCATTTTGATGGACGATAATATCCGTCCTCATATAGCCAATGTCGCCCACGAGAGAGAGAGAGAGAGAGAGAGAGAGAGAGAGAGAGAGAGAGAGAGAGAGAGAGAGGTAGAGAGAGAGAGAGAGAGAGAGAGAGAGAGAGAGAGAGAGAGAGAGAGAGAGAGAGAGAGAGTGTGTATTACTCCTTTGGTCTGGCTAGCCCGATTCCCTGACCTAAATTTTATTGAGCACGTGTGACATGAGTTACAGATCCACTTTTCTGCCTGTCAGGTCCAACCAAGTAGCAACCAGGAACATGGTGCCTTCCTTGTAGAAGAGTAGAAGGCCAATCCACAATCGGTGATACAAAATCTGATAGGGGCATGCAACGACGGTGTCGAGCTGTCGTCAGCATCGGGTCACATACTCGACGCTATTAAATCACTTCCATCGATAGTGTTTTGGGGGGCAAAAATTGATCTTTAACAGAATATTCAAGTTCTAAATAAACCCCCCAAAACACATTATATTTGTTTAAACATTTGTCTATAAAGCTTTATAAGTCACGAATCAGGTTCACAAAATATAAAAAATGTCTCAATATACCAAGGTATAAATCTCTGGGATGTCTAGGATATAGATACAAATCTGGTACAAATGGACAAACACGGACCTCAAGAAACCATGAGGTGGGATCAGGTGCCATGGGCCATGAGTAACAATCCCCTGTCGACCGGTCACACCCACCGTAAATTCAGTCAAATCTAAATGAAATACGTGAGGAAAAAATCCTCACCACAACGACTACTTCTACTACTAGTTACTACTATTACTACTAATACTACTGTTACAACAACAACAACAACTGCAACGACAACAACAACAACAACAACAACGACAACAACGACAACAACAACAACTGTTACTACTACTTCTACTACTACTACTACTACTTTTACATTAAAAATTGGCGGCCACCATATATTTAAAAAAAATCCTGAGTTAGGGTTTAACACTATTCAAAATTAAAAGTTAAAATTAAAAACGATTAGAGTAAGCTTACGTAAACTTTTTCCTTTCTAAATTGTATTGTATCACCATGAGCCGTGATATAAATGTTTTTGGTGTAGGATACGCGCGTATTTCCTCCTCTGCGCTCATTCTTCACTTCAACGTTGAAAGCACATCTGTCATTGGGTTTGGTGGATTTTGTCAAGGTATACGTACAGATACCCTGAAAATGGATCGCCTGTCTGTTAAATGTATAGTAATGAGGATCTCCGCTGGCCGAACATTCGCAAACACCTGTGTAAAGCAAAATTACATAATGATTACTATATACTTGAAAATCTTATCTCCCGTTTAATTTTCGCTATTATTCTTTCTTAGATGAGAGGATGATTTTATACGGAATCCTATAGCTAAATTGTTATATAAATATATATGCCATCCGTGAGAAGATTGCAAATTTTAAGTTTGTCTTAATTTGGAGTAAATATGTTTTCTGTCGTAATTAAGTGAAAATAAGCAGAAGCGGAAATTCCAGGTAGGATGCGGAAGTATATAAAAGAAATCTCAGATAACTAGGATGTCCAGGATATAGGAACAAATCTGGGGAAATGGACAAACACGAACCTGTGGAAATAAAGGTGGGATCAGGTGCCATGGAAGAGTAAGCATCCCTTGTCGACCGGTCACACCCGGCGTGGGTCCACAGTCAAATCAAAATGATTGTCGTCATAATTGGTACAGACTTCTCAACAACCGTCATCGAACAGGTAACTATACATTTCACTTTATGAAACATTGTAATCGCAAACAAAACTATTATACCGACCGTACAATTTTCGGAACGTTGACACCAAACGCGGTTTTCGATATCCCTGTGTCAATAATTTTTCAGTGAGTAATTCACCTCTGTATATGAAATGTTCATATGTTACAAACGCCCTGACATATTGGATCATTTGTGAAATATAAACTCCATATGCGGTTGACTTTGGGCCGTTACTACTTAAATGTGGAAAATTTGCGATGGTAAAGTCGAAATCGTTGAGTTTGTCAAATATCTTAGTTGTTTATATCCCGTCTGTGTCTATAGTAAGTAAAATGTCTAAGAACGAAGCGTGTGTGCTTGATTCTAGTGTATCTTTAATTTCTAGTTCGCTGGGATATATCGCATTGACATATGTATGGACATTGTTATTATTAATTGACAATTAAAATTCTAAAACTTTCTGTCCGTATTTTAGTAAGACGTATAGGTAAATGATTGGTAGATTATTTGCTGGGTATGGGCTTTTATGAAGTTTAGGTATCCTACACAAATATGGTAGCTGAAATGTTTGTGCGTTTGTTTATTGTTGTTTAACGTCCTTCTCAAGTATTTTTCACTCTTATGGAGACGTCATCTAATGCCTATGGAGGACTGGACTCGAAATCACGGCCTCACGACCAAGAGTCGAGCGCGTTACCGACTGAGCCTGCTCTGGTAGCTAAAATTGTAATCGGTTATAAGTACATCAAAAGAGTGTAAGTAACTATTCTTCCGATTGCTACGGATAATACAATCACTCAGATACAATTAGTTTTCAATTCCATGCGCCCGTTATGGAGGGGAAGACTTTCACAAAGAAATACCCTCTGGGATATATTTTTCCTCATCCTGGAGCCAACCCTTAGCCGATCTGGGCAAAACAAATAAACCTGATAGAGGACCATGAGTACTTACTTTCAAGTTTCCCCCAAATCCCTTCAGTGATTTTTCAGAAAACGGACGACAGAAACAGTGTTCACAAAAGCTCATGCCAGCGTTCGGCCTAGGTGAGCTAAAATGTAGAGTGATTGTTCCAAGCACTTTGCAAGAATGACGTCACGAGCTTATGGCTTAGAATTAAACATAACATTCCCTGTCAGCCAGGAGTAAAACATTTATGAACCTAGGCTCTCTGTGGCAGACCGGTTAGAGCATCGAGCTTTGAACCATGAAATCTCGAACTTTTGATCGGCCCCGCTTAAACGTAGGCTGAATTTTGTGAGAAAATTTTCCAGTCTACTACCGGAAGTCAGGTTGTCTCATCACAGGTATGCTGTAACCGGGTCATCCATCATTAAAACTGGTCTCCGTCATATAACTGGTGTGGCGAAAAACACAGATTTCAAATTTTGGAACCAGCAACATCGGCGTCCGTTCAGGGTCTCTGTCGGTTTCTATGACTATCGATAATTGACGGTTCCATTTAAATGATAAAAAATGGCGTTAATCAAGCTACTTATGTCTTGTTCACTTTGATATATATATATATATATATATATATATATATATATATATATATATATATATATATATATATATAATGTTCATTTAGCTATATATGTCCTGTTCAGTTTACTATATATATCATATTCAGTTAGCTTTACATGTCCTTTTCAGTTCGCTATACATGTCTTGTTCACTTTGCTATACATTCAGTTCAGTTCGCTATACTTGTCCTGTTCAGTTCGCTATACTTGTCCTGTTCAGTTCGATATACATGTCATGTTCAGTTCGCTATACATGTCATGTTCAGTTCGCTATACTTGTCCTGTTCAGATCAATATGGATTAATAAACTACATAAAATTACATAAAAATCTTAAACAAGGCGCGGACATTTCCAGACAGTTTGCTAAAATAAGCAGGTCTTGGGACAATGATCCTATGTATGTTATCGGATATTCATCATGAAGCATGCAAAAATTTTCCAAGTATCACAGTTCGACCCCTACGTCTTAAGATTCTGTTTGTATACGTATATAATGTTGTAATAATATAGGACACACACACATACACACACAAATCTATATACATATACCCCAAAACACACACATATACACACACATACACACACATACATACACACACACAAATCTATATACATATACCCGAAAACACATACATATACACACATACACACACATACATACATACACACACAAATCTATATACATATACCCCAAAACACACACACATACACACACACACAAATCTATATACATATACCCCAAAAAGCATACACATATACACACACATACACACACACACAAATCTATATACATATACCCCAAAACACACACACACATACACACACATACACACACAAATCTATATACATATACCCCAAAACACACACACATACACATACACACATATATACACACACACAAATCTATATACATATACCCCAAAACACACACACACACACATACATACACACACAGACACACACAAATATATATACATATACCCCAAAACACACACATACACACACAAATATATATATATATATATATATATATATATATATATATATATATATATATATATATATATATATATCCCAAAACACACACACACACATATATACACATACATACATACACATACACACACATGTGGATATATATATACACACACACAACCGGAGAGTGAAAGAAATGTTAATGCCAACCACCTATTACACCACTATACGACAATTTATCTATGACCACCACGTTATTTATTTACCGTTGAGTCCAGTACCGTAAACGGACATAAATTGGTAATGTCCACATTTTCTATTTGTGGCTCCCCGACATCTTATACCACACGAACCTTCGCTTGCTCTCTTTGTTTTATCTAACTGCTCCATGCAATAACAAATGTCTCTCTGTTTTTCAAGAAAAATGAAGAAGATAAGATTAAACGATTTCATTCATTGATTAAAAAAGTAATGCTCTTAACAGAACTGTAATGTTGTAATCCGGACCGGGAATCGAACCCAGGACATCCCGCATGATATGCAATCTTTTTCTTTATCTCTTTATAGACAAGCGTTCTAACCATTGAGCCAAAAAGTCCGGACGTTAGGCTCGAGGGCCTAATACTGCCTACAATTTAATACGATGTAGCAAGATGTATATTACAATATCTGTTCATTGTGAACCAAAGCTATGATGATTTCAAGGGTATAATGAAATAATTTACAATCCCTTTCTTTGGTTTCGGTGAGAAAATCTTCCCAAAATGAATGTTTCTACAGTAGTGTATGCTTGCTCATTTTATTGCATCATGACTTTACTTAAAGATGATATTACGACATGTTACAAGTTAACAAGCACGAAGCGAGTATGCTTGATTCCGTTGTACTTCAATTTCTAGTTCGATGGAATATATTGCATTGACATATGTATGAAAATTGTCATTATTACTCGACTAAACGTAGTCGATGTATCTAAATGTTAAATTAAAAGACACCGCTAGCGTTTTCTTATTTTGATTCAGAAGTTTCTGATTCGTATGAATGAAGTAACAGGTCAGCCAATAAAGGATAACGATTAGTTCCAATAGGGATGCCGACGGTTTGTTGGAAGACCACGCCTCCAACCATTACAATACATTGTCTATTAGAAATTCCAGAAATTCAATCTTTTTATATCAAATATAACAAGTATAAGATAACTTCCTACATGGCGCCGAAAATCTTAGCCTAAATGAGGGGGGAGATCAATCATGGCGCACAGTCGCGCTTGAAAACACCATAGTGATTCCCGGTATATATCAGAATAAATATCTTACCTGCAGGCCTGCAAACGAGTAACGTTTTTGTTTGCATGTTTGTATGCATACCGGTGGTCTGTTGGCACCGACAGGTACACGGATCATTCCGGGTAGGTTTCCCGTGCGATAGCAACCTCGATACACTGATAAAAAATGAAATTGATTACACAAAGATAAACAAATATTTTCGAATTTTCAAGCAGCATAAACTGTGTGTTAAAGATACAAAATGAAGAAGTACCCATGGATAATCGAAACTCCACGTCCATTAAAATACTACAACTTTGATATTTAAAAAAATGGAATCAACATTAAGAGCAACTATAAATCCCAAACGGGATTGGACAAGGTGTCCGGAAGAAGTCAGTGTCCCTTTAAGCAAGTCACACCCGTTGCAAATGTTACATGGAAACCGATGAGCTCGATGAAAAGTCAACGCTCAATGAAAATGTCGTCAACTTTAATCTGTTTGGTAAAAGGGAGTCATTATACACACATATATATATATATATATATATATATATATATATATATATATATATATATATATATATATATATATATATGATATATATATTATCGCAAAAATAAAATAATCGCGTAATGATATATGATAATAGTATGACGAAGTGGGAAGTCCGTTGTTGAAAAAATGGTTTCCACCGAAAAAATGTAATTGACAGTTGTGAATGAAAATGTATACATACATGGCCCATTTGTTGGCTGTGGTATTACTGAAAAATAAAATAAATTATGATAAATTATATGTCACGATACATCTATACAAAGACTAATTACAGTGAAACTTATTTATAAAGATAGATATAGTTAGATAAATTGATAGATAAATAGATAAATAGATAGATAGATAGATAGAGTAGATAGCTGCGCATACTTACCACGTCGATGTGGTTGTCGATGTGGTTGTCGATGTGGTCGTCGATGTGGAGCTAAACAAAAATATGATAGAATCAGTAAAATGGCCTTATACATACAGAATCCGTCCAAAGTACGGTCGCTATTGTTCGAACCATGGGCAAAGTACAGTGGTAACATCGGAAGTCTTTTGATGTTTCATTATCATGCAAAATCTTCAAATTTGCTGAATCGGACCTTCTAGAAGTGTTCCAGAATCAAATTTCGAATACAACATTAGCTATTGAACAAAGACAGCTAAGAAGGGAGACAACCTTAGGAAGTTTTTCTGAAAACATCCTAACCATGGTTGATTTGTCCTAACAAAGACAAGCAAATGGAGGGAAATACCAAAAGTGATTATTATTTCACATAACATATTTAGACTTAATTGATAAATGAAACATTATCTCATGTTCCTACGCGCCTTACGACTGTATACAAGAGGAATTTTGACCAATATAGATCTACACGTGTTTTAATTATGCAACAACTACACTTGTCATTCACAGGTCAATGTTTATATTTATAAGTGATAAGTGCATGTCATCCAAAGTAATGGGTAATTTGTCAGTTGGAAAATAAAGCATACACTAGGCCTCAAGTGATGGACATAGATCTACATGTATCTCTGTGTATTCCGAAACGTGGCACACCCACGTCAGAAGTTATTACATACTCAGAACTGTGTCATGTTGTAAATTTTGAATTTACCGGTTGGGTCTAACCTCGTCACCTCCTTTCACTTCTTTCAGTACTTTGTAGATTTCAGAGTGTTACAGTGCAGGTAATATTGTCAGCATCCCTCCGTTACCGCGTTTCAGAAAATTATATTGTAGATAATATTGTCCTCGTTCCTTAGTTATCGCATAATTTTAGTTTTCAGAGTGTAAAAGTGTAGATAATATTTTGAGCGTTTCTCAGTTTTCGCGTATTTTTAATTTTGAGATCGTTATAGTGTAGAGTATATTGTCAACTTTCCTTACTTACCATGTTTTGTTACTTTAGAGAGCGTTAAATTATAGATAATGTTGTCACCGTAGTTACCGCATATTATTAGCTTTAAAAGCGTTATAATGTAGATTATATTGTTAACTTTCCTTAGATACCACCAAATTTTAGTTTTCGGAGCGCTAGATAATATTGTCAGCGTTACTTGGTTACCGGTTATTTTTAATTTTAACGATAGAGTATACATAATATTGCCAGTGTTCCGTAGTTATTCACTGTTTTTGTTTTCAGTGCGTTAAACGGTAAATTATATTGTCAGCGCCCCATTAATACCGCGTATTTTTAGTTATCAGAAAATTAAAGGGTTAATAATATTGTTAGCTTTCCTTAGTTACTGCGTATTTTTAGTTTCCATACCGTTAGAGTAGAGAAAATATTGCCAGCGTTCCTTAGTTATACAGTATTTTTGTTTTAGAGCGTCAGAGTGTAGATAATATTGTCACTTTAGAAAGCGTTATAGTATTGATAATATTGGCAGCATGCCTTAGTTATTTTCAGAGCGTTAGAAAGTAGATAATACTGTTACTTTAGAGAGTGTTATAGTGTTAGTAATATTGTCAGCATCATCAGTAACCGCGTTTTATTACTTTAGAGAGCGTCATAGTGTAGATAATATTGTCAGCATCCATCGGTTACCGCGTTTTGCAGTGCTTAGACATCAACCATCTTCTACACAACACTGTCACATGTTCATTTGCATCATCTCCCTTAAAATACAATCTTATCGAGCATCTCATCACATGCCAATAATAGTGTAAATAATATTGTTAGCGACTTTTCTATTGCTGAAAATGAAAACTTTAAAAATCTTATTTTAAGAGGTCCTAAATACCGCGAAGTCCGTTCCTTTAGTTGGCGTCAGAATTTCAATTTAGTTATGAATTCTGTCGAAGATTTTGCCAGACGATGGACCAAACATGAAGATGTGGAACCAGACACTTTGTCTGAATGGCTAAAAACTCTACGATGGTTGATAGAATCTCGTTTTCGAAAACTTAAAGGAACTATGAAAACCTGTTATCCCTCTGTATTAAGTGATCCAGAAGTAGTAACTGAACTGGATAGATTACATGACCAATATGTACTGAACCCAGCAGACAAAGCTTCAAATAATATAGTTTTTATTTGCAAGGCACTTTACTATAATGGTTTATAAGAAGAACTAGGGTTTAATAAGAATTGTGGTAATCCTACATACACACGTAGCTCACTTTCAAAGGACGAGATCCTTCAAAATCACGTGTCCGTATTACGCTCTTTTGATGTACCTACAACCGATACTGATTTTTGAGCCACCATATTTATATTGGATACCTAAACTTGATAATTTCTCAAGAAATGTACAGCAACCTCAATGATTACTTGTACAGCGTTATTGTGCTTTATTTTTGTCATCAAACTCTTGATTGAACCACTTAATAATAATAAAAAGATTTATTCTCACTTTAAACGTGAAAGGGAAGATGTGTACTTCATTGCCTGCCTTATTTGCCACTGCTGCTGCGTTAATATACATGTATTATGGAATCAGTGATAATAAGAAATTGCAACACGTTTAACACTTTTCCCAGTAACAGCGGCAATGAAGAAAGGATTTACTATTTTCAAAATACATATAGTAAATACTTTCCTCATCGCCACTGTAACTACCCTTTCCCGTAATTTTAATAAACATGTCAATGAATGTTTATTCTTCTCTCCAATAATTGGAAACTGAAACTGTTCATTCATGATGTGAGCGGGCAGAAATTTATTTCTAATTTTCACAAATCGATTTTTACGAGCGAGCTGTCCTGAAGAATTAAGAATTAAGTATAATTAGTATTTAGTAATTAATTTGGCGTGACCAGATATATCATGTAATACAGTGCAATATAATCTAGTGTTTACTTTGTCTTTCGTGAAATATGATATATAATACAACATAATGGAATGCTATAAATATAAATAAATTCAGATACCAAAGTATAATTCTTTAGGATGTCCAGAATATAGATACAAATCTGGTAAAAATGGACAAACACGGATTTCTGGAAATCAAAAGGTGAGATCAGGTGCCATGGAGAAATAAGCATTCCCTGTAGACCGGTCACACCCACCGTGAGTCCACAGTCAAATTAAAATGAAATACGTGAGGAACGATTCCAAGTCACAATTGGTACAGACGTTTCAACAACCGCCAACGAAAAGACAACTCAACATTTCACTTAGTGAAAGAGTAATCGCAAACAAGACTATCATACGGAACGTAAAATTTGCGAAACGTTGACATCAAACGCGATTTTCGATATCCCTGTGTCAATAATTTGTCAGTGAGTAGTTTACATCTGTATATGAAATTTTCATATGTGCGCACAATATAATTAAAATATTCGGTATTTTATGTCACTAAAGGGGCGCAGTAGACTGGGATATTACTAAATGTGGAAAATGTACGATGGGAAAGCCGAAATCGTCGCGTTTGTCGTATCGCTTGGTTGAAAATTTCCCGTCTGTGTCTATAGTAAGTAAAGTGTCCAAGTATGAAGCGTGTGTACTTGATTCTGTTGTATCTTTAATTTCTAGTTTGCTGGTATATATCGTATTGAAATATGTATGAAAATTGTCGTTATTAATTGACAAAATAAAAAATTAAAGGACATCGCTAGCTTTCTCTTCTTTTGATTCAGCTTTTTTCTAAATGAAGTGTACTTCGTATGAATAAAGGAACAGGTCAGCCAATAAAGAAGCACAATTGGTTCCAATATGAATGCCGGTAGTTTGTAGAAAGTCCACGTCTCCAAATATTACAAATAATATTGTCTATTAGAAATTTCAGCATGTTTTTTATATCAACATCAGTGTATGTATGTGTAGAATCAGAGTGGTGTTGATCAAAATAAGTATCATGATAAGCAATCACTAGATATTTAAATTTTCGAGTACCATATGTAGTGGAGAAACAGTTGTCTATGATGCTGAAAAGACTCTTTTAATTTTTTATGTTCAATAGTTGTGTAAAGGGTAGAGAAGTCGTATGTTTTGATACTGTCAATTTGAGAAAAAATATGTACCTTCAATTTTTTAAAAAGTTCTTTAGAATTTTTAAGTATCCACATCTGATTAACATCGCCTCTGGAATATATTGCTGAAGTTTCTCCTTAACGGCTGTCAAAATCTTGGTAAGGAGTAAAGATAAAGGTTTGATAGAAAATTTGCTGGACCCTGCTATGTACCTCTGCTTGTATGGGGTTTTGTGAAGCTTGGGTAACTAATATAAATTTAGTAGCTGAAAATCAGTATCGGTTACATCAAAAAAGAGTAATACAGATTTATGGACTTTGTATAATCCGTGAATTATAATTTATATAGAAAAAGTCGGAATATATAAATTTGAATTATGAAAATAGTATTATATAATTATATAAGAAATTAAATGTACTAACGTATATGTACTTTTCCATGAAATTATGTAAAATACCATTTTATGTATTTTATATATTTAAATAAAAGAAAACAAAGAGTATCGCGCTTTGAACCAAGAAATCTCTCACTTCTGATCAGCGTAGGTTCGAGCCCCCTGGGACCTAAGTTTTTTTTTGGTTTTGTTGTTGTTGTTTTGTTGTTGTTGTTGTTGTTGTTGTTGTTGTAGAGGGCCGGTGTCTCTTCCCGGATACATTGTAACCGAGTTCTCCCCTCCTCAAATAAAAGCTTAACACCAAGATATAACTGATAAAATTGTTGACTGTGGCGTAAAATTTTAAAATAGAACAACAACAAAATGGAACAATCAGTAACACGCCAACTAATAAATGGCTCATTCGTCGTGTCGTTTTCCGCATTTTAAGGCCTCAAAGGTTTTGGTGTTTCATCCCTTTGTCTTCATTAGTGCAATTCTTAAAAAAAAACCCAATGTGATGGATATTTTCCACGCTAAAGAAATTTTATATCAAAACAATAATTATTAAGATTTCACTTTTTGGTATAACCTCTGGTATAAAAAAATGAGAAAACATTATAATAATATGTAAAATATTATGCAATACATGAACGTGTATGTAGACATTTAAAGCCGTCAATTGCTAAGAAAATAGTGTGTATTACTTACCTCTGTTTCTACTACGACGAATCCAACCCCATAAGAATGAATCTACGCCACTATCTAAATGAAAGATAAGTAACATAGTTACACTAGAAACATATATAATACACTTATAAAAAATAAAATAAATATATCAAATGGTCAATCAAAATGGGAGGAACAATTAAACAAAAATGATATAGAATGAAAAAAATTATTATGATCTGCCTTTTCGACTGTCAATAAATTCAAACATAAAATGGTTACAATACAGAATTAATCACCGCATACTGGCAACAAATCAATATCTCAAAAAAGTAAACATAACAAACAACGATTTGTGTGATCTATGCCAAACATCACCAGATACATTGAAACACCTAGGTTGACAATCAATTGTAAGTGAAAAAGTGTCAAACCTGTATTTCTCAGGAAAACTTCATAAAATATATAAATATATAGGGGTTTAAGAATTTTTATGTCTGTGTATATCTTTTTTTTTTTTGTTATTATATATTAATTTAAGTAATAAAAAGGGAGGAAAGAGAGAAAAAACACAGCTAATGTTTCGTTCAGCAATTAAAATTGAGACAATATACATAAAAAATGTCAAACAGTAATTTAAACTTACCTTGCAGACACAGGCACAAGAAAACAGTCAACACAAACAACTGTATCACGTGACTCATCGTGGAATTATGATGAACGACAAACGGACAGGCTATTTATAAGTGGAAAAAAGTCGATTACATAAAATAACGTGTATATATTTTTTTTAACCATGCTAATCCAAATATGAAATCAATTTTTGTGATGTCCAATCCATTATATATATATATATATATATATATATATATATATATATATATATATATATATATATATATATATATATATATATATATACAAAAGTTACTAAAAATCTAGCGTAAAGAAATTAAATTTCAAAATAAAGAATGACACATCGCAAAACAGTTTTTAGTTTTATTAACTTACATTGAGACACGTGTTGCAGAAATTCAATTCCGTAGACATTAACAAGACGCTTATGTACTATCATCATACCATCAACCCTAACAGCCCTAAGGAAAACACGCTTAGATGAATTAAGATACTCCTGAAAAGAACAAGGATATCCTTTGACTTTAATAAACAAAGGTATAGACCTAGCCGAATATATTCCAATATCAGTGCTAAGACAAACAAAATCAAAGAATAAAAACCAACCGTTAGCATTCGTCACAACTTTTAATGAGTGCAATCCAGAAATATTTAACGAAGCATATAAAGGTTTAGATAACATACGAGTAGATGAAAAACTAAATAAAATTTTAAATGAAACAAAAATTATAAAAAGTAAAAGTAAAGAGTAAACGAAACTTAAAATTTTCAAACAATTACTAACTCGTGCCCATTTTTCTTGAAAATTATCTTTAAGTTAGTAGACATTTAGGATGAGATCCTGACGTAAGCGACTGTCTAAAATCATCAGAACATTTAAATGACCATTTTTGTCTTTTTTCTCTTACTAATTGTACTTGATGTTCGATAACGAATACGATCTATGTACAGACATAAACAATCTTATATTCTTATATATTTTGTAAAAAAGAAAAAAGGTCAGTGTGACATGCATATGCAAATAGTAAGGTTGAATTAATCAATTGCAAGTGAATAATTGCCAAACGACCTCCTCTCTTTTTCTTGTTATTGAATATCAATCTAAGTAAAAAGGAAATAATTTAAAAAACAGCTAATGTTGAAGTCAGACACTTAAATCTCTCTCTTATCTCTCTCCCTTTCTATTGTAAATAAAATCTTAGAGACCAAAGTATAATCTGGTGATATTGTACAAACACGGATCTCTGGAAATCCAGAGGTGGGATCAGGTGCCACGGAGGAGTAAGCATCCCCTGTTGACCGGACAAACCCGCCGTGAGTCCACAGTCAAATTCAAATAAGACAGGTGAGGAAGAAATCTTCGTCACAACTGGTAGAAACGTCTCAACAATTGCTATCGGACAAGCAACTCAATATATCATTTAGTGAAACGGTGTAATCGCAAACAAGACTATTATGGCGACCGTAAAATTTTAGGAACGTTGACATCAAACCCGGTTTTCGATAACCTTGTGTCAATAATTTGTAAGTAAGTAGTTTACCTTTGTATATAAAATGTGCATATAAGCTAAAGCAATAGGTCAAGGTCACCAAAACTATTTGGCTCAGATGACGTGACAAATCTGTATACCTATTTCGGATAACTAAAAACTAATTTATTTCATTTGAAAACTGTTGTACATATATTTGAACAGAAAAATATTTTGTCAAAATTTCAAGATCATTGGTCAAACAAAAACATGAACTGAAACCGAAACTGAATATGCTCAAGATAGGGGCAACATTTAAAGTTTTGGAAATACACCAAAAATAAGTTGGTGACCTTTAACTTATTCAAATCTATTAAGATGGAATGGTTATGATAAATATAACAATTTCAGATACCAGAATTCTCGACCTACGGCACCAACCGCCTGGCTTCCATGCCCGGCGCCCTAACCACTCAACCACCAACGCATTCACCATAATTAATGCGATGAGTTCCGGATTTTACATTAGGATAATCACCTTTCCCCTTCATCTCTATGACTCTGTTTACTCTGCACTCCATTATTTCTGGTTGGAATTAGGGTGCCATTTTAATGTCGTTGGCGATACTTGTCCGAGGATAAATTTCCTGCGCTATGTCCATACGGTCACATTCACTTTACCTGCGCATCTAATGATAACTCTTTCTTTTTAGCTCGACTGTTGGAAGATCAGAAGAGCTATTGCTGTCACTTACGGTGTCGGCGTCGTCCTTTTTCAGTATTATATGTTTCAGTCCATTATGTTCAAAGTACTGTAGCTACAGTCATGAAACTTCACATGCGCATTGTCTAGGGTCATTATCCAACAATGCAGGGGTGGGGGTGTACAGATTGCTATGGCCTAAGTTTGGCAAAATTTTCCAGCTTTCTAGACTTCATTTACTATATAAATAGTACTGTGTTAAGCTATTTGTTTCAGTGCATTGTGTGCAAAGTACTGCAGCTACAGCCATGAAACTTCACATGCACATTCGCTGTGGCTTTATTTTGACCCAAAGTATAACAAGCATAAAACAGGCGAGCTATATGGTCTGCTTTCGCGACCAACTATTTTTAAATATATCAACTGTTTACAATATTAGTCATACATTTGTATGTGTAAATATCAATAGAAAAGAAAAATGTTTTATTCAAATTTATTGACATTCCTTCGAACTAACGTACACCTGTTGTTATGGATAATTCTCTTTTTGTCTTTCAAGCTGGTAAATCCCTAGTCAAACACGTGTTCTTTTTCGAACTTGTTAATTAATATTTAACTTTAAATCTTTCTATTGGTTTGCCGTGAAATTACTCGTTGGTTCAATATTACTCAAAGTTAAGGTCTTTGTAAAGGTTCTGTTAATAGGGGATGTGTGCCACTCTGTGGTAAAGATTTCTACTTTTGTGGCTTCTCTTAGTAGTTGTTTTCATACAGCCACGATGGATAGCCCTACCTCCATGGCTTCTGTTAGTCCTCTTTGTAACAAAGCCATAGTAAATAGCCCCAACTCCGTTCCGCAACGGGTGTGGTCAGTCGGTGGTGGATGCTTGTTCCTCCATGGCACCTGATCTGACCTGTGAACTTCCAAAGGTTCGTGTTTGTCCAGTGTTCACCAGATATGTATTTTGTCCCCATGACATTTTGAAGAACAATACTTCGGTATTATCTGTGATTTTTACATCTTTACTGCTAATGTGCTTTGTGATCCATGGGCATATAAGATATAAATAAGAATTTTAATTAGCGTCATGCAGCGACCGCGAAAGGCAAAATGTGAACGTAATTCAACACACGTATTTATCAGTTATTCTAAAATAATTTGTATAATTGTTTGTTAGAAGAACTAGGGTTTAATACTAATTCTGTTTATCTTACATACACACATAGCTCACTGTCAAAGGACGAGATCCTTCAAAATCACATGTCCGTATTACGCTCCTTTGATGTATCTACAACCGATACCGATTTTGAGCTACCATATTTATATTGGATACCTAAACTTCATAAAACCCAATATAAGCAGAGGTACATAGCAGGATCCAACAAATGTTCTCTATACCCCTTACCAAGACATTGACAGCCGTTAAGAAACTTCAGCAATACTGTACAGTTGCTCATTTCAGAGGCGGTGCAAATCAGATGTGGATACTTAAAAATTCTTTCAGAAACAACTTTTTCAGAAAATTTAAAGGCACCCAATTTTTCTCAAATTCACAGTATCAAAACATATGACTTCTCAACTCCTTTCACAATAATTCCACATAAAAAATTAAAAGAGAGACATTTTTTGGCATCCTATATTACTGTTCTTCACTAAAGGTGGTACCCGAAAATCTAAATATCTAGTGACTTATAATCATATTGGCTTAGTTACTCGCTTAAATAATGCTCCAGTCTTCTAGATTTGCTGTGATTATAGCCGCTTGGTCGTTGTGACCGCTGATGGATCGTTCGAGTCTATGTAATATTTCGCTCAGTGACCATATTTAAATTCTAAAAACTAAGATATTCATTTTGCAGTGGGTTCTTTTTAGTAGGATTTGGCAATATATTTAGATTTATTATTCGGCCTTGTATGATACAAGTTTTTCTTTCGGAAATATAATTTATACATTAGCTGTACAAAATTACAAAATTACAAAATTATTTCGATTTTTTCTACTATTACTACTTGTTTTTGATGTACAGTAGCAAATTAGAACTGTACACAGGTATTAAACAAAAATTATATTTCGATATATTCTGTGAAAAAAAAATTGTGTGGTATTCATATACAAATAGTAAAATGAATTAATTAACATAGGAATGTAAGAATTTTTATGCCTAGGTATATCTCTTTTTTGTTATTGTATATCAATCTCCAAGAAGTAAAACATGAACAAAAAGTTGAACAAAATACCAAAGATAATGCCCCTTTAAAAATCTATTAAATTTGAGTTCATCTAATAAAGTCTTATTGTACGGAAGCCGACACGTGCCATATGTAGTAATAAAATATGTCGTTATAACGACATATATGTTGTTATAACGACTTATTTTGTTGTTATAACGACATATTAATTATATTGTTATAACAATATATTATGTCGTCTTCAGCATATGTTTGTCCTCTTTTGTAAAACTATAGTTTTGGTATTTAGATGCTATATTGTGGCTCCCGACTGTATTAACCGCGAGAAAGTAATTTTAAAGTCGTATTTATGAGTTATATCATATCGCGTAAACCATTGTTGTGTCAAATTTTAAAGTCCCAGATTTTACATGCATGTCCAAATTCAGACAAAGTCTTTCTAAAACTTAACATTTCCTCAACTTGACCCGAAATTGATAAAACGTTTCGCCAGGAAATTGATAAAACGTTTCGTCTGTTATCCCACGTGTATTGAGAATCCATGTATAGATACACACATGCCAATATGAAGTGTTTATTAAATAATACGTTCAATAATATATGTTGAACAGGTGTATACTTGTTGGTTATTTCCCCCTAACTGAATAGTCTATATCGAACCTCAATCAATAACATTACATAATAAAACATTAAGACAAATCTATAGGAAAGCATGTGTTGTTATAACTTTCAATAATTCAATTTAGCAGTGTATTCGGGAAAACTCTCTCTCTCTCTCTCTCTCTCTCTCTCTCTCTCTCTCTCTCTCTATAAGGAATGCCATAACACAAAACAGTTTTCAGTTTTTATTCAATAGTGGTGAATTCTTGAGTTGAACGTTATACAACAATAAACAAATAAACAAAAATATTGGTGAAGTAAATACATGTCTAAGCAGTTGATGAAATAGATAAGATAACACTAATGTGTTAACTGATTTGAGATGTGGTATACTGTATATTGATATTTGACTTCCTTACGTTGGACTTCTTAATAACTTTTGTATAATATATACAAAAAAAAAAACCCCTAAAACAATTTAACTGGAATTTAACATACCTGAGATATATATATATATTTTAAACCGAGGTCCCGTGTCACAGTACGTGTCGGCACATTAAAGAACCCTCAATGCTTAATGGCCGTAAGTGCCGAGCATAGGCCAAAATTTGAAGCCCTTCACCGGCATTTGGTGACGTCTCCATATGAGTGAAATATTCTTGAGTGGGACGTTAAACAACAATAAACAAACAAACAAACAAACTATAGAATAAATGAATACGTTATCAGAGAATACAATATGATGTATGAGAGATAACAGGTCTGATACAGTTGATATAATAACTGTAATTTCTAATACAGTATTACAGATAGAAAACCAATCTACCGCCGACTGGGCTCGACCTCACGACCTCACGACCTCAGGATCAAGAGTCGAGCGCGCTACCGACTGAGCTAGGCCGGCTCCATAACAGGTTTTAAGTATACAATTGTGAGGCATGGTAAATTTCAGCTGATGATTTATAATCCTGAATTTTCTTAGACTGGTAGTCGCCCAAATTTAAAATAAACCACAGCATCAGAAGTAGAACCTTTAAGACGTAAAATACATTTACAAAAATCAAAGTGATTTTTTTCAGTATCAGCTTTATGGAAACCAATACCTCGCTCCCGTATGTTGGTATACTGGCAATACACTTATCATATAAAGACAGAGGTTAAGGTCAAGCTACTAAATTTTCTTTTAAGAACAAATAATGCAGTTTTTCTACATTGTTGGTCAAGATGTTTTGGGGTTTTCCAAAATTTACCATTGAAATTTGATAATATACCAAGATAACAAAATTGAAATACCACTTCTATGTTTTCATTATCATATAACCACGTCTCTTCCGGCTTAATTGTACCACCATTTTAATAATATCAGAATTTTTGTTTTTGTGATATTAACAGTAAGCGACCATTTTTGTGTATACACATACAAGGTATCTAACTTGTAATGCTTTTAGATAAAAGGACCATGTCGTCAGCAAATATAAGTAAAAAGAGCGACAATACTTGCAACTCAGTTTGTGCTACATCAAAGTGGGGATTTATCATGTTCCCATTTTTTTTGGTAAACACCCCTGGTAAATCCAAAAGTGGAAACCTGATCTTACAGAAAAATCAGATTGTTTACCATGTTATATCACTTCTATGTGATCAATATGTACAAACCTATTTTAACATTACGTGTTTTTATATGAGAATCATTAACAAGCTATAGTACTGAGTAAATTTGATCACATCGGGCCCACATTTCTTTTTTGTATTTGCCATACATGAGACAGTGAAAGAAATATAATTGTCACATTGGCCTATACAGTATCGACTTGTTCACGCTCGTCGTTTTCTGGCGAAACAAAATCATGGTTACTACTATTGCCGTAACCAGATACTACAGGATACAAACTAATATGCATACTATTCATATTACAAAATTTATATGTATTGATTTATTATATATATATATATATATATATATATATATATATATATATATATATATATATATATATATATATATATATATATATATATATATATATATATATATATATATATATATATTTGATTTTATGTTGCACTGAACGATTGAAGTAACAGCCAGGTATGAAGACAGTTAGTGTCTTCGACTGGCCAGTAAGTTCATACAGGTAGAAAGTGAGTTAGTCAGTCACGCCTTTACCACGCACTAGTATATTTCTAGTTCATTTCACCCACCAAATTAAAGTTTTCAAGAGATTTACATATGGTGGCTGATTTGTTCCATCTCGACAGTTCGCCCCGAAAACTCGCTAGTTAGCGACACCTTAACAATTAAAGAGTTTGCTGGCCCACATCAGTTTGTTCTGGTGAATGGTAAGCACCCTTAGTATGTGTATTGAAATGTAAAATTTAAACATACATGCGGTTTAAGTTCCTTTTAGTTGTTTAGAGAAACAAAGATGTATGTAACCGTCCCGAGTTTAAAATTCCGTTTAAATGATATTTCACGCCAGATTCAGCAACGTTCTGTCATATGGTGACGGTCGGTTATTCGTGGTGGAGAAGAAAAACCGGTTACAATGTGCATTTGATTTTGACCTTTGACACCTTGACCTTGAAACTGTTCCACAATGATCTATGGTCTATTTTCAAATATATCTTTGCTTACTAAATTTTGATCCTTTTTGGATACCATATAGGATTTAGGCCCTTTTTTTCTCGCAGACATAAATATCCTTTCTAGGGTCCCAGACGGACAATGAATGGACTCTGGGCCATAGCAATGGCTCAACTGTTACAACTGGTCAGGTCGGCCAACAAACTGTAGGCAAGCTGACAAAGTTTACTGCAATACAGTGAACAGTTTACGGGAAAATTGTACGCGTCATACTTAAATGACCAAAGAGTTCGACAGACTTAAGTGTCAAGGCTAGCGCTGTGACTTACACGGTACAGGTCTTCATTCAGAGACTTACACGGTACAGGTCTTCATTCTGTGACTTAGACGGTACAGGTCTTCATTCTGTGACTTACACGGTACGGGTCTTCATTCAGAGACTTAGACGGAACAGACCTTCATTCCGTGACTTACACGGTACAGTTTTTCATTCACTGACTTAAACGGTACTGTTCCTCATTCAGTGACTTAGATGGTACAAGTCTTTATTCAGTAACTTAGACGGTACATTTCTTCATTCAGAAACATAGACGGTACAGATCTTCATTCAATGACTTAGACGGTACAGTTTGTCTTTCTATGACATGAATAATCCACTAAAAAGGGGAAATAACTGCAATAAGATGTGATAATATCGGCCTATTGACTTTTTTGTAGATCTTTGCGTGATGAACATTTTTGCTTTTTTCCTTTTACTCTATTATACTTTTCAAAATGTCAAAAACAACCTAAAACATGAAAAATTCACAAAACGGGGAAATAACTCCCTTAAGGGTCAACCTGACAATTTCAGTACTTTTGACTTTTGTGTAGATCTTCACGTGCTGAACATTTTTTCCCTTAACTTTCTCTCTAACTATTATACTTTTCAAGTTATTGAAAAATCCACTTAAAAGGGAAAATGACTCCCATAAGGGGGTGATCTGACACTTTCGGCCCTTTTAAATTTTTTGTAGATCTTTGCGTACTACACACTTTTGCTTCTTTCACTTTTACTCTAGCTATTATACTTTTCAAGATAATGTCACAAAACATAAAAAGGTAAATAATTCCCATAATGGGTAACCAGATAATTTTTCCATACTGTCTTTTTTTGTAGATCTTTGCGTGCTGAACATTTTTGCTTCTTTCACTTTCTCTTTATATATTATAATTTTCAAGATAATGTTAAAAGAACATCTAAAAAAAATTGAAAATCCACTTAACTCCTATAAGGGGTGACCAGACAATTTCGGTCCTATTGACTTTTTTGTTGATATTTGCACGCTGATCACTTTTGCTTCTTTCACTTTTACGCTTGCTATTATACTTACATAACATCGACAAATCCACTAAAAGAGTGGAAATATCTCCCATAACGGGTGACCTAACAATTTCGGCTCTTTTGACTTTTTGTAGATCTTTGCGTGCTGAACATATTTGCTTCTTTCACTTACTCTCTATAATTCTATTCAAGACAATGTTAAAAAATAAAATATCAAATAACAAGAAAATACACAAAAGCGGGGAAATAACTCACTAAAGGGTCGACCTGACTTTTCCCACCAAAATAAAATGTCGGTAGATTTTTGCAAGCCGCTCATTCTATGCAATGGTTTTTTCTAGCTTTAATAATTTTGGAGATACGTGTATTACATTAAAAATATCTGCAGACTCATTCCTTCTATATTTAGCCATGACAGCCATGTTTGGTCCTAGCCCCTTTTCATCTGCAAAATGTATGTGGCTTCACATGATTATACTTCCTGTCAAGTTTGGTTCAAATTAGCTTAGGTACACTTTCTCATATATCTTTGTATACAAAAAGTCGATCAGTTTTGAGTTATTAAACAATTTGTAATACAAATATACCCTGTATTACTGAAGCACCCCTAGTGACTCGTTTATGGACATATTTCATTTTCGTTCGCAAAATTTGTAAGTCATCTGATCATTGGTTCATAAGAAAATTTTAAAAGATGTACCAAGTTTTGGTCCTTTTTTTGCCTTGATGGGTCCTAGTCCTCTTTCAGTCGCAACCTTTATGCGGCATTCACATGGGGATGTAAAAACCAAATTTGATTTAAATTGGTTCACTGGTTTTTGAGAAGAAGTAGGAAAGGTGTAAATGTTAACGGCGCACGACACATGACGCACCATGACAGACAAAAGACGATTGCAATAGGTCACTCTGTGCCTTTGGCTCAGGTGACCTAAAATAAATAGAATTAGGAAATAGTGTGTTGGAGAATGTCAAACATGTTCAGAATACCAAGTGCCTTTTTTACGAAAGTTCTTAAGTCCTAATTGTCATGGGACTGACCAATCAGCGATGCGTTGTCATGGTAGTTAGGACTGAAATTTAGGATTTATGACTAAGGACCTTTCGTAAAACGGACCCCAGAATTGAATAACAAAAACAAAACCATTATGTAATGTTGATCAATTGTTTTAATTTTTATCCTGGATATATGAATACGAAATATTTTACAAAGTATAACAGTAAGATGCGTACATAAAAACAAAATAAATAACAACAACAAATCATTGCATGTCACTAACTGCGCGTAAACATGTCAAAAATTGAACCCATAATCACATCAAGTTACAGCCAATACATTGTATTATCACCATGGTAACATTGTTTATTACAATCCATGTTCCCGTCCCGCCTATGTCCAATATTACTTTAGTAGAAAAGGAAGTGGTGAAACACTCCCATCCAATATCATTTTACTGGAAAAGTTATTGATGTAGCAGTCCGGTTCTGTATCATTTAAATGGAAAAGAGAGAAGTGTTGGACTCCCGCCCTGTATCATCAACTGGATAAGAGAGAAGTGTTGCACTTCTGTTCTATATCATTTAAATGGAAAAGACAGAAGTGTTGCACTGCCGCCCTGTATCATTGTACTTATGTACTGTGAAAGAGAAAACAGTTACACTTCTGCCCTGTATCATTTTACAGTAAACGGAAGCAGTATAGCACTCCTGTGCTATATCATTTTACTAGGAAAGTTAGTGGTATAAATAATGATATTTCATTATAAATCATTAAGATACACTTGTGTAAAATGCTTATCAAGACACTTTGTCAGACACTACTACCCTGTAGAGTAATCCTGTTACCGTAAACTGGGATATTTTGGTCATTGTTTAACGTTGTCCAAATTGGACACATAATTAAAATGGCCAAATTTAAACAGTCCAAAATATATACACAATGTTTCTGTGTGAACGTTAATCTTAATTAAGTACCATGTAACATGTAAATTCGAATGATTTTACCGGTACTTTTTAGTATTATGATATTTCAAACACCTGGAATGTTGACACGACAGGACCAGTACATGACGGTAGACCAAAAATGATATTAACATAAATGGCTAAAATTTAACTGGCCAAAAATAACCCTTCATCTTATGACCAAAGTGGCCGAATTTTAGCGACGCCAAAATATCCCAATTTACATGTTTACATGTTTATCATAGAATCAATGGTATTCCAGTTTGCTTCGAAGGCTTATTTTGATCACCTATATGTTAAATCAATGCACTGATAAGTAGAGTGTAAATCCGGTTATATTCATGAGAAGTTTATTTCTGCGTTATTTCGCGAGCGTTTTCTAGCTTAACCATGTTAATTTTCTAACCTGATACAGAAAGGTACCATGCAATGTTCATGGGATTGATTTTAGCTAATGAACATAAAAGCAAATGACAAAACGGTTGATATTTATCATGAGTTCACATCAGAACATGAGTGTAAGGAGGACAACTTTTGTACTGAAGTACGATGATAGTATAATGAAATAGGCATTGGAAATTGCAAAAATATCATCTTAAGAACAAATTCAGAATTGACGTTTCCCGCGAACATTTACGGATTCACAGTAACAGGTTTGTATTTTGGAGAAAACAAATCATATATAGAATAAAATTAATGTCACAAACGATTAATAAAGCTTCATATATCGCTCCCTAAATTAGTACTATACAGCAGGACCCTTAAAATCTTGGACAACACTGAATAAAATGTAACATCTTAAATTGAACAAGGTAAAAATATATACACATATATACACCCGCTACAATACAGAAATAAGACTATGAACAAATCAGTGAAAAATGCAACATATAGACAAATATACATACATTTATGTTACATACAAAAATGACAAATTTGTCATTGTAAATGTTGGAAGAAACAAGGCCAAACGATTTCTGATACACGGCTCTAAAACTGAATCTTAACTTATCCAAAATTAATTTACTGACATCCATTACTGGTAGACAAGGGATCAGCTAGGAGTTCAGCATGAACAAGTTTTAGACTCTAAGGTCAAGGTCATTGCCATATTAAGCATTAAATGCATTTCAAAACAGATATAAGAATGACCTTACTTTTGAATATTTCCTAACGGACAATAGGTGGTTCATTACAACACCGCCACAACTATATAAATATGATAAGACTTGATAATGTATAACATGGCCAAACACCCATACTCACATAATCACAGCCATCTATATAAGATCAGACTTGATAATACAAACACATGGTCGTACACCCATACCCACATCAAACATACACATGGTCACACACAATCCCAGCTAATCCTACATATAAGACTTGATAATACATACACATGGCCATACACCCATACCCACACAATCACAGCTAATTCTACATAAGACTTGATAATACATACACATGGCCATACACCCATACCCACACAATCACAGCTAATTCTACATAAGACTTGATAATACATACACATGGCCATACACCCATACCCACACAATCACAGCTAATTCTACATATAAGACTTGATAATACATACACATGGCCATACACCCATACCCACACAATCACAGCTAATTCTACATATAAGACTTGATAATACATACACATGGCCATACACCCATACCCACACAATCACAGCTAATTCTACATAAGACTTGATAATACATACACATGGCCATACACCCATACCCACACAATCACAGCTAATCCTACATAAGACTTGATAATACATACACATGGCCATACACCCATACCCACACAATCACAGCTAATTCTACATATAAGACTTGATAATACATACACATGGCCATACACCCATACCCACACAATCACAGCTAATTCTACATAAGACTTGATAATACATACACATGGTCATACACCCATACCCACACAATCACAGCTAATTCTACATATAAGACTTGATAATACATACACATGGCCATACACTCATACCCACACAATCACAGCTAATTCTACATATAAGACTTGATAATACATACACATGGCCATACACTCATACCCACACAATCACAGCTAATTCTACATATAAGACTTGATAATACATACACATGGTCATACACCCATACCCACACAATCACAGCTAATTCTACATATAAGACTTGATAATACATACACATGGCCATACACTCATACCCACACAATCACAGCTAATTCTACATATAAGACTTGATAATACATACACATGGCCATACACTCATACCCACACAATCACAGCTAATTCTACATATAAGACTTGATAATACATACACATGGCCATACACTCATACCCACACAATCACAGCTAATTCTACATATAAGACTTGATAATACATACACATGGCCATACACCCATACCCACACAATCACAGCTAATTCTATATATATATAAGACTTTCAATATACTATAAACATGGAATAAACATGTACATAAAGACTTGTTACAATATAATACACATGTGAAATATATTATTGCTGAATAGACAGGATTTAAAGGTCATGACAAAGGTCATGTTTATACTGCAAACAAAAATTGCAAAGAGTACTGTATCCCTCTCCATACCTTCCAGCAAACCTTAACTGTTAGGAATCTGAGGACAACATGAAAAGTACAGATACCAAAGTTTTACTTAAGGAAGTCCAGAAGACAGTATACTAATATAAAAAGTACAGACACGAAAGTGATAAACTTAATGGAGTCCAGAAGACAGTATACTAATATAAAAAGTACAGATACCAAAGTTTTACTTAAGGAAGTGCAGAAGACAGTATACCAATATAAAAAGTACAGACACGAAAGTGTTAAACTTAAGTGAGTCCAGAAGACAGTATACTAATATAAAAAGTACAGAAACGAAAGTGTTAAACTTAAGGGAGTCCAGAAGACAGTATACTTATATAAAAAGTACAGATGCCAAAATATTAACTGTTAGGAATTCTAATATGAAATGTATAGACACGAAAGTGTTAAACTTAAGGAAGTCCAAAAGACAGTATACTAACATAAAAAGTACAGATGCCAAAATATTAACTGTTAGGAATTCTAGATGACAATATACAGATGATGTGAAAACTTGAAATACAAGGACTCCTTGGAAAAGTTGAGGTGGGATCAGGTGTTATGAGTATACATTCTACAGCATAACAAAGTTGGAATACTTATCACTGGCAGATTTGGGCATCAAATGATGTACAATTTTGAAGTGATCACAAAAAATAATCATTATAACTTCAGTAGAATATACATGATATACAAGAGATGATAGCTTTCATAGCATTAAAGTAATGGTCAGTAATACTACAAGAAGCAAGGGACTCACAGTTTTATGGAAATGGGCAGCCATACTACAACAAGTGAGAGAATCTCACAGATAAAGGGAAGTAGTTGGTTATACTACATTAGAGACTCTCACACAGTTTGGGGAAATGGTCAGATTTACTACAACAAGTGAGAAACTCTCACAGAATTAGGGAAATAGTTCAATTTTACTACAGCATACAAGAGGAGTCAAATCACACACAAGGAAATTGTTCTTCTACAACAACATATAAGTGATTATAAGTCTCATTACTTTGTGTAACTGATTACAGAAATAAGAAAATTTACAGAGCTTTTATCATCAATGTTTAAGAGTTTGATTCTAGTATAATGGCTAATATTCCATAGAGCGGAATAGCAACTGACAAAAAATATATATACAGCAGAACCTCGTTAACTCGTATCATGAGACTGCACCTATTACTTTGAGATAACAAACATTTTAATTGACATATTTTTCTATATCTGGAATTTTGTCTCATCCAATTTTGACATAACAATATTCCACTGTAATATATATATATATATATATGTATATATATAAACATCATATTTTGTTGGCAAATATTTTGGTTCCTTCAGCTCAGGTTAAAAAATTTTGAACAGTAGATCAAAGTCCAAGGTCAGGGTCACTAGGTCAAAAGTCAAGGTACCAAATGAAAGTTCATCATAAGGAATCTATATGTGAAATATTAAAGCCCTGTCCCTGGTGGTTAAAAAGATATAGGCCAGGTTAAAGATTTGTCTGTGGATGCTGATGACAACTAAACACTGATGCTGTGGGTATGGCATTAGCTCTCTGGACTTTCCTCACAGCGAGCTAAAAATATGGGAAAAATGAAAACTTACATTTTATTTATCTGTGAAAGAGCCCCTTTTAAGGATTTTTTTTTAAGTTTCATTGCAGTAGACTCTGAAATTGTTTACATTCTGATAATTAATAGGTTGAATAGCTCTGTTGACTTGACCCCTCCTGAGAAACCACCTGCACTCCTGAGAAACCACCTGCATTCCTGAAAACTGCACTCCTGAAAAAATACCTGCACTCCCTGAAAAATCACCTGCACTCCTGAAAAACCACCTGCACTCCTGAGAAACCACCTGCACTAAGAGACTTTGTTGTCAGGAGATGGTGGTCTCCACTGTATAGATCTATATACATCTAGATATGTATAATGTAAAGATATTTATATACACACCTACAACCTGCCTCATTGCATTCTACCACACACACACACACACAAACCACACACACATACAGTTTTGCCATACTATTCTGACAGTTTGCCACATAACCTGGCGAGGTGAAGTCTCATGAACCGTTTCTTGACCTGGAAGAGTTTAAAGTTTAGATAATAAAGCATAACAAGAAAATTACACTGACTAGACTAATTGTTCCTTCTTGTCACCATACATAAGAGAGTATCTAGTGAGGAATAAACCTTTTTCCTGCAGAGCTTGTCATAACTGAGAAGTGGGTAGAATCATCCGTATAGTGGGTAGAATCATCTGTATAGTGGGTAGAATCATCCGTATAGTGAGTAGAATCATCCGTATAGTGAGTAGAATCATCTGTATAGTGAGTAGAATAATCTGTATAGAGGGTAGAATCCTCCGTATAGTGAGTAGAATAATCTGTATAGTGAGTAGAATCCTCCATATAGTGAGTAGAATAATCTGTATAGTGAGTAGAATCATCTGTATAGTGAGTAGAATCATCTGTATAGTGAGTAGAATCATCTGTATAGTGAGTAGAATAATCTGTATAGAGGGTAGAATCCTCCGTATAGTGAGTAGAATAATCTGTATAGTGAGTAGAATCCTCCATATAGTGAGTAGAATCATCTGTATAGTGAGTAGAATCATCTGTATAGTGAGTAGAATCATCTGTATAGTGAGTAGAATAATCTGTATAGAGGGTAGAATCCTCCGTATAGTGAGTAGAATCATTCGTATGATAATCAAAAGTTTACTCCGCTCTGCCAAGTTATGTGAATCGGAGTATAGACATCAAATGACCACTCTCATATCAGAAGACATGACCAAATTAAAATGTAACCATGGAAACTGAGGTTTTGTTATTCTCGATTTCTTCCCTGTATTTGTTACGACAAACTCTTGACACATAGTCAAATAACATATGATTTATCATAAAATATAATACAGAACAAAAACGTTTTGTTATACCATGTCATAACAGAACAGATATGACTGAAGTGTATAGTGATTATTATCATATACGACGTCATAAGTCATAACAGAACAGATATGACTGAAGTGTATAGTGATTATTATCATATACGATGTCATAAGTCATAACAGAACAGATATGACTGACGTGTATAGTGATTATTATCATATACGACGTCATAAGTCATAACAGAACAGATATGACTGACGTGTATAGTGATTATTATCATATACGACGTCATAAGTCATAACAGAACAGATATGACTGACGTGTATAGTGATTATTATCATATACGACGTCATAAGTCATAACAGAACAGATATGACTGAAGTGTATAGTGATTATTATCATATACGACGTCATAAGTCATAACAGAACAGATATGACTGAAGTGTACAGTTATTATTATCATATATGACGTCATAAGTCATAACAGAACAGATATGACTGAAGTGTATAGTTATTATTATCATATATGACGTCATAAGTCATAACAGAACAGATATGACTGAAGTGTATAGTTATTATTATCATATACGACGTCATAAGTCATAACAGAACAGATATGACTGAAGTGTATAGTTATTATTATCATATACGATGTATATTGTGTACTTGATATGCAATTTCTACACGGTATGATATATATCAGACCAGCATGATAAAGACCATATCACACATCAGACCAGCATGATAAAGTCCATATCACACATCAGACCAGCATGATAAAGTCCATATCACACATTAGACCAGCATGATAAAGTCCATATCACACATCAGACCAGCATGATCAAGTCCATATCACACATCAGACCAGCATGATGAAGTCCATATCACGCATCAGACAAGCATGATAAATCCATATCAAGCATCAGACCAGCATGATGAAGTCCATATCACGCATCAGACCAATGTGTTAAAGTATGTATCACATATCAGACCAGCATGCTAAATTCCATATCACACATCAGACCAGCATGTTAATGTCCGTAACACATATCAGATCAGCATGTAAAAGTCCATATCATGCATCAGACCAGTATATTAAAGTCCATATCATGCATCAGACCTGCATGTTAAAGTCCATATCATGCATCAAACCAGCATGTTTAAGTCCATATCACACATCAGACCAGCGTGTTAAAGTCTGTATTGCACATTTTGGATGTCTGTTTCACTGTACCGATACGAAACATATCGTGATTAACATCAATTGTAATAATTGGTTAAAATGTAAATTGTATATTTTTCATGTAAATTGTGGAAACATTACATGATAAACAGATTATAGCATAACTCAAATCACAAACATGTATCATATCAGCCCTCAAGTAACATCATTCATCAGGTCTGATATTGAGCCCTCCGCTGATAAGACATGCCATATGAATTTTACCATTTAATAATCTCTATTATTGAATACTGACCCCAAAACTATTTTTAACTATTAAACCACATTTTAAATATTTTTTTTGGTTATATTCCATTTCCTTGTCATTTTCTGTTTTTCTAGTATTTTTTCTGTCTTCCTCATTTTTTTTGGTATTGTGTGATTTTCTATCATTTTCATTTTTTTCCAGTTATTTTCTGTATTTCAGGTATGACCTGCATTTCTGTTTTCAATATTTCACTAATCTTTGTTTTTCTGTCATTTTCGTTTATCTTCCATTTTCTATCATATATCATCTGCTTTATGTTGGTGTCTGTTTTTCTGTAATCTTGTTGGTGTTTTTACTCTGTAATCTTGTTGGTGTTTTTACTATCTGTTTTCTGTTATTGTCTGTTTTTAACTTTCTGTTATCATCTGTTTTCTGTTATCTTCTGTTTTGGCTATATCAATTGTCTACACTCTGGTGTTGGCATCTCTATGGATGTGTAATACAAAACAAATGCCGCTGATGTCTGTAAATATAAAAAATGACATTAACTCAAGATCCCATAGGGTAGAACAGTGTCAACCCAACTGAAAAACATGGGTATAACATGGGGAGAGGCACAGCATGCAGCACCAGACAACATGACACAGAACAGTGACAAGGTCAACAGGGGGAGAGGTACAGCATGCAGCACCAGACAACACGACACAGAACAGTGACAAGGTCAACAGGGGGAGAGGTACAGCATGCAGCACCAGACAACATGACACAGAACAGTGACAAGGTCAACAGGGGGAGAGGTACAGCATGCAGCACCAGACAACATGACACAGAACAGTGACAAGGTCAACAGGGGGAGAGGTACAGCATGCAGCACCAGACATGTACTGAACAGTGACAATGTGAACAGGGGGAGAGGCACAGTATGCAGCACCAGACAACATGACACAACAGTGACAAGGTCAACAGGGGGAGAGGTACAGCATGCAGCACCAGACAACATGACACAGAACAGTGACAAGGTCAACAGGGGGAGAGGTACAGCATGCAGCACCAGACAACATGACACAGAACAGTGACAAGGTCAACAGGGGTAGAAGTACAGCATGCAGCACCAGACATGTACTGAACAGTGACAATGTGAACAGGGGGAGAGGCACAGTATGCAGCACCAGACAACATGACACAATAGTGACAAGGTCAACAGGGGGAGAGGCACAGCATGCAGCACCAGACATGTACTTAACAGTGATAAGGTGAACATGGGGAGAGGTACAGCATACAGCACCAGAAAACATGACACAAAACAGTGACAAGGTGAACATGGGGAGAGGAACAGCATGGTATGGAGAGGACGGAGCATGCGGCACCAGACAACATGACACAAAAGTGATAACACAGCAGAATGAGATGGATATGGAGAGGGCGGAGCATGCAGCACCAGACAACATGACACAAAAGTGATAACACAGCAGAATGAGATGGATATGGTGAGGGCAGAGCATGCAGAACAATATAACATGGTTCAGAGAACTTTTTTTGTCTTTATGCCCCTCCAGGGATGAAGAAAGGTAATTATCATAAGTGAGACCTTATCACAAACTTAGACTGATCGATTTCACTAATGTAAATGTTTTTCAAGGACTAATGTTACAAAGAGTGAAATGTGCCAAATTAACCTTGTCGTTATCTGGATAATGAATTATAAATAATGGATTCTACAAGATTCTCTTGCGTTCATCAGTGAAATTTAATGTAACTGTATAAAAAGATAACACACCTTAATCTCTGACTGTGACATCTCGTAAACATGATCATCGTCATACTTATACCAGTTCTGTCTACCTGGGTTGCGACAATAAGCTGTGTCTGTAGGTAAAAATAAAATACATTTGTACCTAAGATGTCTAAGCTTGCTGAAAGTTACAAATAACTTGTAATTTTAAATTACAGTGGAATCTCGTTATGCTGAAGTTGGATGAGTCGAAATTCTGATTACGTAAAAAATGAACGATAGAAAAAAGAAATGTTAATTAGAATTCTGGTTATCTGGAATTCCGGGTATCTCGAAGTAATAGGCATGATAGGGGCTGTCATATCAATTTCCAAATAATGCGATTCCTCTGTATTTTATAAGTACCACATGTTTGGCCTAGCAATGCAGCTTACAGTTATAAAATCGTAACTTCAAATATAATTTATCATTGATTTACACCAATGCTATATAACACACTACTTTTTGTTTATCTGATCTCCCATCTTTGTTTTGCCTGTTTACATTTTTCGTCATTTTCTCTGTAAATATCCCTTTAGAATGATACTTAGAGTACTTACAATGTCCTCCGTCCATAGTTCCAAAATGATTCTGAAATACAAGAGATACATGTTTGGTGAAACTACAGGTAAAACAATTCACAATCGTAGTTTTGTTTTGTGCGTTTGTTGTTTTATATTCCATCGTTAGAGTTTTACAACACGCTCAACAATTTTCCCGCTATATGGTGGTGATAAGTTTTTAACGGTAAAGAAGAGAATATGGTAATGTACTTGGAGAACCTGCCAGCCTTCGCAAGTAAACTGGCGAACTTTCCCATAAAATCAGTTTATGTTCCAGCATGACTTGAAGCTACACTGACAAGAGGTGAATGACTTCATGGTTTAGCATATGATGCTTTAACCAGTAGACCTCTCCCCCTGTTGACCTTGTCACTGTTCTGTGTCATGTTGTCTGGTGCTGCATGCTGTACCTCTCCCCATGTTCACCTTGTCACTGTTCTGTGTCATGTTGTCTGGTGCTGCATGCTGTACCTCTCCCCCTGTTGACCTTGTCACTGTTCTGTGTCATGTTGTCTGGTGCTGCATGCTGTACCTCTCCCCCTGTTGACCTTGTCACTGTTCTGTGTCATGTTGTCTGGTGCTGCATGCTGTACCTCTCCCCATGTTCACCTTGTCACTGTTCTGTGTCATGTTGTCTGGTGCTGCATGCTGTGCCTCTCCCCATGTTCACCTTGTCACTGTTCTGTGTCATGTTGTCTGGTACTGCATGCTGTGCCTCTCCCCATGTTCACCTTGTCACTGTTCTGTGTCATGTTGTCTGGTGCTGCATGCTGTGCCTCTCCCCATGTTCACCTTGTCACTGTTCTGTGTCATGTTGTCTGGTGCTGCATGCTGTGCCTCTCCCCATGTTCACCTTGTCACTGTTCTGTGTCATGTTGTCTGGTGCTGCATGCTGTGCCTCTCCCCATGTTCACCTTGTCACTGTTCTGTGTCATGTTGTCTGGTGCTGCATGCTGTACCTCTCCCCATGTTCACCTTGTCACTGTTCTGTGTCATGTTGTCTGGTGCTGCATGCTGTGCCTCTCCCCATGTTCACCTTGTCACTGTTCTGTGTCATGTTGTCTGGTGCTGCATGCTGTGCCTCTCCCCATGTTCACCATGGAAGCTCCCTATTTGATTTGTGTAAACTCGCTAATGTAAACTCACTACCAGTAACAGGTGAAGTTGCAGAAATATTAACCTGAGCAAAGGACTTATAAAGAGAGTTCACTGTCATGTCACAATTGCCATCACACAGAACCTCACTTTAAAGTATCAACTAAAAGACTTGTGTGACCTTCTCTACTCATACTTCGAACTCGGACAAAGGAACACTCAAATTGGTCCTAAGTATTATCTGGAATGGTGGCCCATTTTACGTAAAGTCCCAATTCTTAAACATTGTCTTAGAACCACACATACTATTGGCGACTTCTTAACAAAGAATAAGGACTTGTGACTACGACCACATTAAGTCAAGTCTTTATGACTACCCAGAGGCTGTGCATAGACTTACGTTATTTTGTATGTGTCATAATGTATGTTTGTAGATGTAGCAGCTAAAAGTATTCATAAACTATCAAGATATTACATGTGTTTGAAAATGTGCGGATATACCTCAAGACTGGGGTAAAGTTGATAAAACTGTCCTTAGTTTTGCCTGCAGATCAAATAACTTAAAGGGGAATTAACTGTGTTTGCCCCCCAAAAAATTATTTTGATTTTCTCTACTTTTACAACTCGTACTTGATGTACAATAACAAATAAGAGCTATACACAAGCATAAAAAAATCTTATATTGCTATATATTTTGTGAAAATAAGGTCAGGTGCAGTGTGGCATTCATATACAAAAAATGGTTGAGTTAATCAGTTGCAAGTGAAAAAGTGCCAAACTGGGTTTCTCAAGCAATTTTTACAAAACATATTGGAATTTAAGAATTTTTATGCCTAAGTATATCTCTTTTTTGTTATTGTATGTCAATCTAAACACAGCTAATGCCCCTTTAAGACTTAAGACTTCCCGATAAAACAGGCCCCTACTGAATGTGAGCAAAGAACTCTGAGCGACTAAGCCACTGCTGGCAGTTGAGAGGCAATTTCAACAGACCTATAATCTTACATGTAGAACTAAAATTAACTATAGCACTCTTATACTGATTCAGAGTAATATCACTAACAATTTATTCCCCATAGGAGGTACAAATTATCATACGATTTCCTGTTCTGTATGTAGTGCTCCGCTATAGTCAATGCTGTGTAAATAAATAACCATGTGTAGTCCAAAACAAATAATTTTCAAAAATTTTTTTTTTTTAATCATAAATTTGTAAAAAAATTACTTTCCACTTGGCTCTCGCTAAAAATTCCTGCTATACGATATCAATTTTTCTGTTAATTGTAACACTACAAATACTGTCATAGTTCTTTTGTTAAATATCACACTTTTTTGTCAAACATAACACTCACAAATGTATGATGCATATAAGGAGAGCCGGCCTGTGTCAGTCAGTAGCACGCTCGACTCTTGATTGCTAGGTCGTCAGTTTGAGTCCAGCCAGTGGTAAGTCGGATTCCTGTCCTTTGGATGAGATAGTAAAAACCGAGGTCCTGTGTTACAGTAGGTGTCGGCACATTAAATAACCCTCACTGCTCAATGGCCGTAAGCGCCGAGCATAGGCCAAAATTTGAAGCCCTTCTCCGGCATTTGATGATGCCTCCATATGAGTGAAAGTTTCTTGAGTGGGACGTTAAACAACGACACAACCAACAACAACAACAACAACAACAACAATATATAAGGACATTCAATGTAAAATTTTGAACCAATCAATCCTCAGTTCTAAAAGTACAGCGTAAGGCAATGATATTAACTAACTATAAACTTACAGATATTCCATACAAGTTGTAAGAAACTTTACTACTTTTCGGTCCCTGTATGTATGTGTTCAAATCCAAACTTTTGACAGGAAAATCCACATAACTATTGATTTTTTGTCTCCAAGGTCCATCATAGACAAACCTGAAAAACAATAAAAAAGATGATTACTTGTGCATATCTATAAGAAAAATAGCATTACATTACAAAACACATGAAAAACAAGTAGTCAAGAGAGGTGTATTTCTGTCAAATACTTGACCTATCAACAAAATCCCTGTTAGACCAAAATTACCTGTTAGGTCTGATCAATAAAGGTATTTACTTGTTAATTCTCATTGTATTTACCTGTCGAGTCAGATCAATAAAGCTATTTACCTGTTAACTTTGATCAATAAAGGTATTTACCTGTCAAGTCAGATCAATAAAGGTATTACTTGCCAAGTCAGATTAGTAAAGATATTTACCTGTTATGTCTGATCAATAAATGTATTTACCTGTTAAGTCTTATCAATAAAGCTATTTACCTGTTATGTCTTATCAATAAAGGTATTTACCTGTTAACTCTGATCAATAAAGGTATTTACCTGCCAAGTCAGATCAATAAAGATACT
Source organism: Atrina japonica (assembly GCA_030159075.1). Classification (NCBI taxonomy): domain Eukaryota; kingdom Metazoa; phylum Mollusca; class Bivalvia; order Pterioida; family Pinnidae; genus Atrina; species Atrina japonica. Next base: position 756,621 of record BROG01000202.1, read on the forward strand.
TAGCTGTTAAGTCTGATCAATAAATGTATTTACCTGTTAAGTCTGATCAATAAAGGTTTTTACCTGTATAGCAATTACAATGTATGCATACATTCAAATTTCATGTATGAATTTTGTTTTTGATAATAGAGGTAATCCATTAAAAGAAAACATGAAAACCCTTCTCAGATAGGAATGCATATGAAAAACATAAACTAAAACACCCTACCTACCTTGCCACATTTTCAAAATTAGATGTCTGAGAACCAAATACTTTGTAGCTGGCCTTACCAATTTACCCCTATAAGACAGTAAAATACAAGTTGGTTTCAAGATGTCAATCTTTTTTTATAGAATCCCTTTAATACTTCCTGTATTTACCTGTTTAGCCCTATCAGTAAAATACGAGGTAGTTTCCAGATGTCAATCTTTTTCACAGAATCTCTTTCTACTTTACATCTCGGACATTTCCATCTACTACTGCCTGTCATTTTTTCTTCTCGTAAGAACTGCTTCAAACATTCCTGTTCCAAAGAGAGCCGACAACATTAGTATAAACAATCTGTGTGAGAAACACAATGCTCCCCAGGTGAGAAACACCATGCTCCCTAGGTGAGAAAAACCATGCTCCCAAGGTGAGTAACACAATGCTCCCTAGGTGAGAAACACAATGCTCCCAATGTGAGAAACACAATGCTCCCAAGGTGAGAAACACAAAACTCCCAAGGTGAGAAACACAAAACTCCCAAGGTGTTTAACACTATGCCCCGAAGGTGAGAAACTCTATGCTCCTAAGGTGAGTAACACTATGCTCCCTAGGCAAGAAACACAATACTCCCAAGGTGAGAAACACAATGCTCCCAAGGTGAGAAACACAAAACTCCCAAGGTGTGTAACACTATCCCCCGAAGGTGAGAAACTCTATGCTCCCAAGGTGAGTAACACTATGCTCCCAAGGTAAGTAACACTATGCTCCCACAGTGAGAAACACAATGCTCCCAAGGTGAGAAACACAATGCTCCCAAGGTTAGAAACACTATGCTCCCAAGGTGAGAAACACTATACTCCCAAGGTATGTAACCCTATGCTCCCAAGGTGAGAAATTCTATGCTCCTAAGGTGAAAACACTATGCTCCCAAGGTGAGAAATACATTGCTCCTAAGGTGAGAAACACAACGCTTCTAAGAGTTTAAACATTCACAAACAATCCTATAACTCTGGCAAACATTGCTGAATGTCAACCATAATGTAATCCTCCTAAGAAAATGTATGACACATGAATATCAAGCACCTTACCAAATTTGGTTAAATTAGTTGTAAATAAACTTGGGTTAATAGATTGAATGTTTCAAAGGGACAAACAGGCAAACCTGTCCCCACCCCACCCATCTTATAACTTATGTAAAAGTTCCACCTAATATGCAAACTCGGCAAATTTTTACCATTAATTCAGAACATGAACATGATAAATTATTTTAACTCGTGAACCCCTGAAAAACAATGGACTCATCTGTAAATTAATGACTTAGACCTGTCCAGATGTGTCTATGGGGGTGAATGGGTTAATAATCAAGCCTAAATTCCATTCTGATTAACCGGAGATCTAAGATCCCCTTGTTCTGGTACTGGTTTTTGAATCACCCATCAAACATCTAGATTTTTAGACCTCAAAAGTTTGTTGCTTTGTTTTTACTGTTGTTTTAAGGAACATGGTCATTATACAGAGGGTTCTCTGTATTAACCTTTTGTCAGCATGGCCTGGTTACACTTGTAATCAATGTGCTAATGAAGACCACACCTGTATTTATCAGGTAATGTACATACCTGTAAATTACACCTGTTGGATGATGGAATAGGTAAAGACAGGTACATAAATGCCTGAAAGTTGACAGACTGTTTTCTGCAAGTCAAACATATCAAAGTGGACTTTAGCTGCCCCTGAAAAGAAGATAATATCTGAGTAAGAGTTGATACACATCAGGGTTAAATCTACCTACGCCTGACAGAAAGATAATATCTGAGTAAGAGTTGATACACATCAGGGTTAAATCTACCTACACCTGACAGAAAGATAATATCTGAGTAAGAGTTGATACACATCAGGGTTAAATCTACCTTCACCTGACAGGAAGATAATATCTGAGTAAGAGTTGATACACATCAGGGTTAAATCTACCTACGCCTGACAGAAGATAATATCTGAGTAAGAGTTGATACACATCAGGATTAAATCTACCTACACCTGACAGAAAGATAATATCTGAGTAAGAGTTGATACACATCAGGATTAAATCTACCTACACCTGACAGAAAGATAATATCTGAGTAAGAGTTGATACACATCAGGGTTAAATCTACCTACGACTGACAGAAGATAATATCTGAGTAAGAGTTGATACACATCAGGATTAAATCTACCTACACCTGACAGGAAGATAATATCTGAGTAAGAGTTGATACACATCAGGGTTAAATCTACCTACGCCTGACAGAAAGATAATATCTGAGTAAGAGTTGATACACATCAGGATTAAATCTAACTGCACCTGACAGAAAGATAATATCTGAGTAAGAGTTGATACCCATCAGGGTTAAATCTACCTACACCTGACAGAAAGATAATATCTGAGTAAGAGTTGATACACATCAGGGTTAAATCTACCTACACCTGACAGAAAGATAATATCTGAGTAAGAGTTGATACACATCAGGATTAAATCTAACTGCTCACTGAACAGAAGATAATATCTGAGTAAGAGTTGATACACATCAGGGTTAAATCTACCTACACCTGACAGAAAGATAATATCTGAGTAAGAGTTGATACACATCAGGGTTAAATCTACCTACACCTGACAGAAAGATAATATCTGAGTAAGAGTTGATACACATCAGGATTAAATCTAACTGCACCTGACAGGAAGATAATATCTGAGTAAGAGTTGATACACATCAGGGTTAAATCTATCTACACCTGACAGAAGATAATATCTGAATAAGAGTTGATACACATCAGGGTTAAATCTAACTGCACCCTGAACAGAAAATAATATCTGAGTAAGAGTTGATACACATCAGGATTAAATCTAACTGCACCTGACAGAAAGATAATATCTGAGTAAGAGTTGATACACATCAGGATTAAATCTACCTACACCTGACAGAAAGATAATATCTGAGTAAGAGTTGATACACATCAGGATTAAATCTAACTGCACCTGACATGAAGATAATATCTGAGTAAGAGTTGATACACATCAGGGTTAAATCTTCCTACGCCTGACAGAAAGATAATATCTAAGTAAGAGTTGATACACATCAGGATTAAATCTACCTACACCTGACAGAAAGATAATATCTGAGTAAGAGTTGATACACATCAGGATTAAATCTAACTGCACCTGACAGAAAGATAATATCTGAGTAAGAGTTGATACACATCAGGGTTAAATCTACCTACGCCTGACAGAAAGATAATATCTGAGTAAGAGTTGATACACATCAGGATTAAATCTAACTGCACCCTGAACAGAAAATAATATCTGAGTAAGAGTTGATACACATCAGGGTTAAATCTAACTGCTCACTGAACAGAAGATAATATCTGAATTAGAGTTGATACACATCAGGGTTAAATCTAACTGCACCCTGAACAGAAAATAATATCTGAGTAAGAGTTGATACACATCAGGGTTAAATCTACCTACACCTGACAGAAAGATAATATCTGAGTAAGAGTTGATACACATCAGGATTAAATCTAACTGCACCCTGAACAGAAAATAATATCTGAATAAGAGTTGATACACATCAGGGTTAAATCTAACTGCACCCTGAACAGAAAATAATATCTGAGTAAGAGTTGATACACATCAGGATTAAAAAGATAACTGCTCACTGAACAGAAAATGATATCTGAATTAGAGTTGATACACATCAGGATTAAATATAACTGCACCCTGAACAGAAAATAATATCTGAGTAAGAGTTGATACACATCAGGATTAAATATAACTGCACCCTGAACAGAAAATAATATCTGAGTAAGAGTTGATACCCATCAGGATTAAATATAACTGCTCACTGAACAGAAAATAATATCTGAGTAAGAGTTGATACCCATCAGGATTAAATATAACTGCACCCTGAACAGAAAATAATATCTGAGTAAGAGTTGATACACATCAGGATTAAATCTAACTGCTCACTGAACAGAAAATGATATCTGAATTAGAGTTGATACACATCAGGATTAAATATAACTGCACCCTGAACAGAAAATAATATCTGAGTAAGAGTTGATACACATCAGGGTTAAATCTAACTGCACCCTGAACAGAAAATAATATCTGAGTAAGAGTTGATACACATCAGGATTAAATCTACCTATGCCTGACAGAAAGATAATATCTGAGTAAGAGTTGATACACATCAGGGTTAAATCTACCTACACCTGACAGAAAGATAATATCTGAGTAAGAGTTGATACACATCAGGGTTAAATCTACCTACAACTGACAGAAGATAATATCTGAATAAGAGTTGATACACATCAGGATTAAATCTAACCGCACCTGACAGGAGATAATATCTAAGTAAGAGTTGATATACATCAGGATTAAATCTAACTGCACCCTAGACAGAAGGTAATATCTAAGTAAGAGTTGATACACATCAGGATTAAATCTAACTGCTCACTGAACAGAAAATGATATCTGAATAAGAGTTGATACCCATCAGGATTAAATCTAATTGCCCTAGACAATGTTTTGCAATATGACCATTAATTGATGATTTTATACAAGCTCTTACTGTGGCCCTGACATTTGTCTAAGTTGTAGATAAGACATGGATAATGCAGTTTGTATATAGATATATATCTCATCTACTCATAATGTAGTGACCTCATTATGATATCAGGTCAGGTAAAAAGAAATCCAGGAAGAACAAAAAAATTGTTCTAATGATTATTTCAGGAAAATCCTCTCTTCTCCCCTATAGCCATCTCATCTCATCACAATGTACTGTTGATTTTTTTTCCAGATAATTGTATTCATTATCAAACAAAATCAAAGGTCAGAATTTTAATTTCCTGGACTTTCCCCCAACTTTGCTGTAATTTCTTTTTCCACAAACTTTCAAAACCTTGGTCAAAAGTCACTCTTCCATGAATTCTCAAGATTGTTGACAACCTTAGAGTCATCAGTCATTTAGGTCTGACGCACAATTTTATAATATATATACAAACCTGAAAGAGCTCAACTATAATGGACTCATTCAAAAGTCTGTGATTCTTCCAGGCAATCTCAGCAGCCATTATATCCGGGAGATTATCGTTGTCCTGTTCCGGAATCTTTGGTCTCTTCTTAACCTATGTACAGTAGAAAAAGACTGTTGAAGATCTAATGCCAATATATATAACAGATTATGTGTACCCTGTTATTCTTTTTGTCTTCCAACACTGAATGATATTCCAACTTCATGAGCTTTAAAAACTTTCAAGAGCTATATTTAAGGATTAAACAAAGAGTTACAAAGTGTTCTTCAGTATTATAAAGTATATTCCCGAATTATTGCCACTCTAGTCATCCCCATTCACGTAATAATGCCAGTTTTTCTCAGGAACATTTATACTGCTATATAAAATTTTCTATACAATGCCAAAACTCATTACTGCCATCCATCACTCTATTTTTAGAGCAAACGTCCATTTCAAAGTGTCAGTTATCTCGATATATATCTTCACAGGTGTCCGTGGTCAATGTAGCGACTAATTGGTCACTAGAGATCACCGGTGTAACACCAGGTAGCAGTAGTAAGACCAGGTAGTTGAAGAATTAGATAACCATGACAATTACTTGATATAAACTGTTGTCTTGTGTTCTATGATACCAAAAAACAGTAACTCTATTTTCCTCGAAGATGGATGAAATCAATTCAAGGCCAAACTCGATATCTATACTGCCATAACTTCTAATTAACAAAAAGGGGCAGTTTATCAAGCATTCACTGTATTTTCTTCCATCGAAACACAATGAAATAAAGGCCTTCTAGTAAATAGGGTGGTTTTTTTTTTGGGGGGGGGGGTTATAAAGGTCCACAAAATAACAAGGATGGACAAACAGAAGGACAAAATTTAATCCTGTAGACATCCCCTCTCCCTGACACACACCTAATCTTGTGGATGGACTCAGTGATACACATTTCTAAAATCTCACCTTGTTAAATCCCTCATGTAAATAATATGATGGATTGACACAGCACCAGACATTCTTAAAATTCAATCTTGTTTGTACTCATATAATCTTACCTTGTTAACATGGTCAAGTCCTTCATGAAATCTTACCTTGTTAACATGGTTAAGTCCTCTCACCTTGTTATCATGAAATCTTACCTTGTTAACATGGTTAAGTCCCTCATGAAATCTTACCTTGTTAACATGGTCAAGTCCCTCATGAAATCTTACCTTGTTAACATGGTCAAGTCCCTCATGAAATCTTACATTGTTAACATGATTTGGTCCCTCATGTAATCTTACCTTGTTAACATGGTCAAGTCCCTCATGAAATCTTACCTTGTTAACATGGTTAAGTCCCTCATGAAATCTTACCTTGTTAACATGATTCATTCCCTCATGAAATCTTACCTTGTTAACATGGTTAAGTCCCTCATGAAATCTTACCTTGTTAACATGGTCAAGTCCTTCATGAAATCTTACCTTGTTAACATGATTCATTCCCTCATGAAATCTTACCTTGTTAACATGGTCAAGTCCCTCATGAAATCTTACCTTGTTAACATGATTTGGTCCTTCATTTAATCTTACCTTGTTAACATGATTTGGTCCCTCATGAAATCTTACCTTGTTAACATGATTAAGTCTCTCATGTAATCTTACCTTGTTAACATGATTAAGTCTCTCATGAAATCTTACCTTGTTAACATGATTTGGTCCCTCATGAAATCTTACCTTGTTAACATGATTAAGTCTCTCATAAAATCTTACCTTGTTAACATGATTAAGTCTCTCGTGAAATCTTACCTTGTTAACATGATTAAGTCTCTCGTGAAATCTTACCTTGTTAACATGATTAAGTCTCTCGTGAAATCTTACCTTGTTCAGTCCCTCATGTAACGCGTCCAATAGAAATGTTAGGAATTCCTGTGTGTCCTGCTGATCACTGCCAGAAAACATAGGTTGATGTTTTCCCACTGTACACTGAAAAATCAAACAGAAGTATGACTATAAATATATTTAAAATTCAGATGAAAATGTTTGATATAATTGATACAAAGGAAACCACTATATTTAACATTGTTAAATGTGTATGTTAAAGAATGCTTCATGCATATGTGCAAATTATTAAAGATTGTACTATATTGCATGTACGAAAAAATAAATGATTGCCACGTGTTCAATGTGGACGAAAATGGATGATTGCCAAGTGTTTAATGTGGACACAAATGGATGATTGCCAAGTGTTCAATGTGGACACTAACGGATGATTGCCAATTGTTTAATGTGGACACTAACGGATGATTGCCAAGTGTTCAATGTCTGTGTAAAATATGGTTGATTGCCAAGTGTTTAATGTTAAATATGGATGACAATATCAAAATAAAAGAAGACAACTACCTTAAAATCTCTCGGAGATATGCACCGGTACTGCCCCGACCACAGGGCTTTAACTATCACCGAAAATTCATCTGCTACTTCTCCATGACTACCAAGAGCACTTTCTCTGTTCAGATAGAAAATAATAAACAGCTAAATAAAGGTAAATAATAAACAGGTAAACAGATAATGATGTTCAGATAGAAAATAATAAATAGGTTAACAGTTAATGATGTGGGTAATAAATAACAGCACACACATAAAAGCACAAACACACATACACAAACACATTCACACGTACAAAGAAAATAAACAGGTAAACAGTTAATGATGTGGGTAAGAATTAGAAATAACAGCATGCACATAAAAGCACACACACACAAATACACAAACACACATACAAACACACTCACAAATTCACACACACAAACACACACTCACAAAAACACTCCCATACAAACTCATACATACATTCACTCACAAACTCACACACATACTCTCAGACACATACACACTTAAAAACTCACACACACACAAACATGATTCCAGCAATTTTCTTATTGCAACAAAATATTACCAAAATATCTATCATCTAAATCACTACATATAATGGAGATACATTTACTTAGTTTTCATTTTTACACTTAAACATGTTAAAACATTTCACATGTTTCAATCAAATTTTTATTCGTAGTGCAAAAGTTTAGATAATCATTATCTACAAGTGCTCTCAATGCCAAGTATTTTGTTGATCAATTTTGATATAAATTTTCTCTATTATGACATCAGAGACAAACTGTATATAAAATATCACACTACAGAATGAGACTATGCACATTTACCTGTTAATATCATACAGGTAACTGTCAGACAAAAAGTATGTAACCAATGGCGATGTGCTGCTTAGACACTGTATTGTTGAGTTCATGTAACATGTGTTACCAAGGTTTCTTAATCCTGTCAAAGCACGGCCCTATAACACACATGTATCAAAATTTGATTCATTTTATCAGAAATTGAACTTCGAAAGTTGGAAAGTATGATTATATGTAAACTACTAATATACAAACGTTAATAGCAATATCACATTTTGCATAAAAGTTTACTTACACAATAGATTGTATAAAAAATTATAAGGATCAAATATGTAACAAGAGGAAAGATACTAAAACCTCAACAATTTTTTAGATAATTCTTACGCACTTAAAACAACAAACATACTGATATTTCAACCTTTTGTTAAAAGATGACAAATCAACAACAAAATATTCCACTTCTATCCAGGAATTTCATTTTTAGAATTCTTGGTAGATTCTAGGAAGACAAATTCATATAATTTTTAGAAAATGAATAAACACTGTAATTGACTTATTGCCAAAAATCTGACATATGACTCTCCATATGTGCTTTTTTGATGAACTGTCACATCATAATCAACAAGTGTTTGACAGTCCATTTAATTGTGACGTCATAATGGAAAAGTTTGACAAAAGGTGCCATGTCGGGCGTTTAGTAATAGGTCAATTGTCTCTTACCACGCTGCCATACACTGGATTCAGATTTCTTTGTATTGCCTTCTTCTGGGGTGCCGGACGGACAGCTGGTTGTGTAATGTCTTGTCTGCAGAAGATAAATTTGAAAAATAAGAGCAAAAAAAAAAAAAAAAAAAAAAAAAAAAATGTTACATAATCAAGCTGTCAAATTCTCACCATGTTTCCAGTCTGGCAATTCTTCAGTGTACAGAATATTAGTTATAACACGGACAGAGTAGATATTGATAGTATTGCATATTGCATTTTGCTTTTCTTGACCAGTTTACAGATCATTTAATGCCTGTATTTTACAATGAATGATTTATTATAGAACATTTACCTGTCTCAGGTAAATAACTTACCTGAAGCTTGGTTTACTAGATCTATCTATAGATGGTCTACTAGGTAAATTTGATTCCTTTAAGTCCTCGTCAAACATTTTTGCAATGTTTGGGGAGGAACTAGATCTGGTCAACCCTCTATTGGGTACTGCTGGTTCATCTTTTAGTTTGGTTGTGTATGTGGCTGGTTGTCCACCACCTGTAAAAAAATGAAATGTTTTGAAATAATTTCTCTTTATTAAAAACATATTCTATTGAACACACACACACACACACACACACACATAAACACACAGACACAGACAAACACATACACACACACACACACACACACACACACACACACACATAAACACACAGACACAGACAAACACATACACACACACACACACAAACACACACACACATATTCTCCCTCTCATTCTGTTTCTCTCAAGATTATCATATGACCATTTTACTCCTTAGCCCGAGGGCTGATATCAGGACCTCAGACTGAGGAGTATATCAAAATGGTCATGTTATACGCTTTTCATCATATGTCTAAATTACAAATTAAAACACATAGCAAGATAAAATAATAACAACATACTTTCTAATTTCAATATTCTTGCTGACAGAGAATTAAGAATCCTTATTCCATGTTCAGACAGTATGATTTTGGATGATGCCTAGAGAGCAGAATGTACTGACATCCTCCTGTTTACTCTAAGACAAAATGGGACAGATAACAGCTTTTATCACTTCAATCTAATATTTCCCCTGCTTACCTAGCAGTGTAACAGGTGGTTCCCATTGCGTGGTTTCAGCATTGTGGTTGATGTAGTAATATCTGCGTGTATTTAAGTCCAACTTCTTTTCCCATCCTGAAGGAAGATTGGGGGATGGTATAGTCCTTGGTTTCTGCCTGTCCTCTGCCACTGAAATCAGAAACATTGGCAAATGAGAACAAGAGTTGTCAGAAGACAACAAAGCTCGCCTAAATAGTTGAAAATTATCACGAGAATTACATATAATTACATGTCTTGCCAGTCCCTGTTTTGATATTAAATGTAGCTAAGTAACATACAGTATTAATATGTGTAGGATAAAGGATGTGAATGTATTTCACATTAAAAGTTAAAATATATATTCCAGGGGGTGGGGCAGACCCCCTATATGCACCATTAAATGTGTCTCCCCATAACAATCAATAATATATATGGTTTAAGGGTGGGGCTGTGAACAGTTTTTAAGTTATAAATAAAGACATATACAATGTATTTCAGGGGGTGGGGCAGTATCCCCACATACATCACTGAATATGTTTTCCCATAACAGTCAAAAATATATATGGTTTAAAGGTGGGGCTGTGATCGGTTTTTGAGTTATAGGACCCCAAGGACCCCCAATATACCATTGAATGTGTTTCCCTATAACAATCAATAATATATATGGTTTAAGGGTGGGGCTGTGAACGATTTTTAAGTTTTAAGTAAAAATATATATTTCAGAGAGTGGGGCAGGAACCCCATACACCAATGAATGCGTTTTCCTATAACAATCAATGATATATATTTTATATATTTTGGAACTGTTTCTAAGTTATAAGTAAAAATATATATTTCAGGGGGGGGGGGGGGGGGGGGGGGGGGGACCCCCAAGGACCCAGTCATATACCAATAAATGTGTCTACCCATAACAAACAAGAATAGATATGGTTTAGAGGTAGGCATGTGAATGGTTTTCAAGAAATACATAAAAGAATAAATTTAAGGGGTGGGGCATATATCCCCAAAGGCCCCAATGCACATCAATAAGCACTGATGTTCTACCCTTATGGAACCTCCATCCAAATTATCAGGGTTCTAACACTATCATTAACCAAGAACCAACATCCTACTGCAAACTTAACATTGATCTGAACACAGCAAATTTTTGCAAGAAACTAAGTCCAAAAAATCACAAAATATGTCAAATTTTGAATTTTTTCCAATCAAAGTTTCAGATTTCACTCCTCTAACTGATACTTTACCCCCAAAGAGTCCTTCATACCAAATAACAACCTACTACTACACATATTGAATGATTTATAGTACTTTCTAACACTTGCCCCAAAACTTTAACCTTAACCTGGCAACGCCAGATGCCGACGTGACAACATAAGCCCCCCTATTCTTCGAATAGGCGAGCTAAAAAAGGTATGTCAGATGTTGTTTATGTTATATTTTATCTCATTTACTAAATGAACTAAATAAAAAAAACCCAAAAAGATCTTAATTAAGTTTAATGGTGCCAAACCCTGATTAGGCAGGGGAGGCCCTGATGATGCACAACTACTTAACTAACCAGGGGAGGCCCTGATGATGCACAACTACTTAACTAACCAGGGGAGGCCCTGATGATGCACAACTACATGACATGTCACATGATCACATATGGCAGTATATCAAATAGGTCACATGACTCAAATGGCCTAAAAATACACAACATATACAATGTATATTGATTTACATTCTAGTCTTTTGAGCTTCTCCTCAGCTTCTCTACGTGCTTGCTCCGCTTTCTCAAGTCTCTCTTTTTCTTTTTTCTCCTTCTCCAATTTTTCTTGCTCCATTTCTAATGCAGCTTTCTCCTTCTCTCTTCTTTCCTTCTCCTGTTGTTCTTCAAACTGTTTTTGTTTTTGAGCTTCTTCATCTTTCCTTTCTTTTTCCTGTCTCACCTTAAGAACAGAAATATCATCTCCCGTCGTTAGTTTGTATTTTGTCTTCAACGATACACGCATCAACAACTTATATTTGTGTGGTGGCCAGCTGTGCTATCCATTGAAACATTTTTTATGAATGTGATGGTGACAAATTTTGCAACACAACTAATTTTTATTCATATGATGGCAGTCAGCTACACACTTTATGATTTTTGAGCTGATTTAAGTTGTGTTTTACGCCACACTAAACAGTTTTTCAGTTATATGGCGGCGGCCAGATTTTCTTGGAGGAGAGAACCCGGTTACAATGTACCTAAGAAGAGATTACCGACCTATCACAAGTAAACCGGCAAACTTTGTCACATAAATCAGATTAGGTGCCAGCGGGGCTCGAGCCTTTGCTGACCAGAAGTGAGAGATTTCATGATTCAAAGCGTGATGCCCTAACCACTTGGCCATGGAGGCCCCCCTTGTTTTTTTATTCATATGATAGATATCAATAAAATTCAATGCATTATTAGCCTTGATACAGTGTAAACATAACTTTTACCCTTTATATTCATAGCTTACAGTTTAAAGCTAAAATGTCAAGTTGGATACTATCAGACCATCAACATGTTCAACTGCCCCATACAAGGAATCTACATGTAACATAACAAGGCCCTATCATAAGCTCAGGTTGAAAATCTTGTCAAAGGACATTAGCAGGGGTACTGTATACCAGACAATTTTTGCACCTGTTTTTGCCATTAGATGAGAGGGCAAAGTTAAAATGAAAGCAACAATTTAAGCTATACAATTGTAGCACGAACTAGTGCTATGATGATTTAGAGTGAATTTAAGATTGGGTTGCCAGCTAGCTGTTTGTCTTGATTTAGCAAGCGTTGTTACAACTTAAAGCCCTTCCCACTCGTCCCTGTGAGGCACCTTGCTTGAGTGGTCTGTATTTTCCTTGGCATTTTAAGTGCCGTTACACTTGTACAGTCTGACAGTACAGTACAGTAGACACGCTGCACACCCTAAACCATTTAGAACTCTGCAGACAGGAGATGAATTCTCCCCTCTGAAAATCAGGCACAACCACCAGGGACCCTCAGCTTGAAGATCTGGCACTCTACCATTGAGTCACTCTGTCTGCTTAAAATGGGCTGAATATTTTCACTGACGTAACAGGGCGAAAATTTCTAGGTATATGTTAGGGCATACTTTATGGACATTTCGTTCTGGTGAACAAATAAAAAAAGACAGTTTAATGTGTGATTTACTTTCTCCTCTTCCTCTCTTCTCAGTCGATCCAGCCTCCGAGCTTCAGCCTCCTTTTGTTCTCTGATCTTAGCTTGCTCTTGCCTCAATGCTCGGGCTTTTTCCTCAGCCACTTTAATTTCTAATCTCCGCCTTTCTTCTTCCTGTCTTGCACTCTCTCTAGCTTTTTCAAGTGCCTAAACATAAAAAGATTGAAGTCTAATGCAATATTGGTGTCATTTACCCATTCACCCAATTTGAACTGGTCTCTGTCATTGATTTACAGAAGGTCAATTGTTTTTAAAGGGTTGATGAGTTAATTCTCTTTTTAAAATGACGTTCTCTCCTGTTTACAGTGCGTCATTATTTACACTTACAGTTTACAGTGTCATTGTTTACACTTACAGTTTACAGTGTGTCATTATTTACACTTACAGTTTACAGTGTGTCATTGTTTACCCTTACAGTTTACACAGTGTGTCATTATTTACCCTTAAAGTTTACAGTGCGTCATTATTTACACTTACAGTTTACACAGTGTGTCATTATTTACACTTACAGTTTACAGTGTGTCATTGTTTACACTTACAGTTTACAGTGTGTCATTATTTACACTTACAGTTTACAGTGTGTCATTATTTACACTTACAGTTTACAGTGTGTCATTATTTACCCTTAAAGTTTACAGTGTGTCATTGTTTACACTTATAGTTTACAGTGTGTCATTATTTACACTTACAGTTTACAGTGTGTCATTATTTACACTTACAGTTTACAGTGTGTCATTATTTACCCTTAAAGTTTACAGTGTGTCATTGTTTACACTTATAGTTTACAGTGTGTCATTATTTACACTTACAGTTTACAGTGTGTCATTATTTACACTTACAGTTTAGTGTCATTATTTACACTTACAGTTTACAGTGTTATTATTTACACTTACTGTTTACAGTGTGTCATTATTTACACTTACAGTTTACACAGTGTCATTTTTTACACTTACAGTTTACAGTGTGTCATTATTTACACTTATAGTTTAGTGTGTCATTATTTACACTTACAGTTTACAGTGTTATTATTTACACTTACAGTTTACAGTGTGTTATTATTTACACTTACAGTTTACACAGTGTCATTATTTACACTTACAGTTTACACAGTGTCATTATTTACACTAACAGTACAGTGTGTCATTATTTACACTTAAAGTTTACACAGTGTCATTATTTACACTTACAGTACAGTGTGTCATTATTTACACTTACAGTTTACAGTGTCATTATTTACACTTACAGTACAGTGTGTCATTATTTACACTTACAGTTTACAGTGTGTTATTATTTACACTTACAGTACAGTGTGTCATTATTTACACTTACAGTTTACAGTGTGTCATTATTTACACTTACAGTACAGTGTGTCATTATTTACACTTACAGTACAGTGTGTCATTATTTACACTTACAGTACAGTGTGTTATTATTTACACTTACAGTTTACAGTGTGTCATTATTTACACTTACAGTACAGTGTGTCATTATTTACACTTACAGTACAGTGTGTCATTATTTACACTTACAGTACAGTGTGTCATTATTTACACTTACAGTACAGTGTGTCATTATTTACACTTACAGTTTACAGTGTGTCATTATTTACACTTACAGTACAGTGTGTCATTATTTACACTTACAGTACAGTGTGTCATTATTTACACTTACAGTACAGTGTGTCATTATTTACACTTACAGTTTACAGTGTGTTATTATTTACACTTACAGTACAGTGTGTTATTATTTACACTTACAGTTTACAGTGTGTCATTATTTACACTTACAGTTTACAGTGTGTTATTATTTACACTTACAGTTTACAGTGTGTTATTATTTACACTTACAGTTTACAGTGTGTTATTATTTACACTTACAGTTTACAGTGTTATTATTTACACTTACAGTTTACAGTGTGTCATTATTTACACTTACAGTTTACAGTGTGTTATTATTTACACTTACAGTTTACAGTGTGTTATTATTTACACTTACAGTGTGTTATTATTTACACTTACAGTTTACAGTGTGTCATTATTTACACTTACAGTACAGTGTGTTATTATTTACACTTACAGTTTACAGTGTGTTATTATTTACACTTACAGTTTACAGTGTGTTATTATTTACACTTACAGTTTACAGTGTGTCATTATTTACACTTACAGTACAGTGTGTCATTATTTACACTTACAGTTTACACAGTGTCATTATTTACACTTACAGTACAGTGTGTCATTATTTACACTTACAGTTTACAGTGTGTCATTATTTACACTTACAGTTTACAGTGTGTCATTATTTACACTTACAGTTTACAGTGTGTTATTATTTACACTTACTGTTTACAATTTGTCATTATTTACCCTTTTTTCAGCAATATCTTTCTCCATCTGAGTGTTGTATTCCTCTTCTTCTTTTTTCTTTCTTTCAAGTCTCAACTTCTCCACTTCCTCCAGTCTTTTCTTCTTGTCTTCCACCTCTTGTTGTATATAAAGTAACTCCTTCCTTCTGAAATGTTGTAGATGCCACAAGTGGGTCATTTTTCCATAACTCACCTAACTCAATATATAATCTCTTGCTTCAAATATATAGATTGAAAATTTTACATTCATTTTAAATTCAACCTCTCGTCTAAGGGCAAATGATGTTAAAAATTTAAACGGCAGTGAAAATATGTTAGTATACACATGGTATAAAGATATGACTGTGCGTCATATGAATCACATACAATATAGTCCTGTCATACTTGTATGACTCTACCATAGTTACAAAGACAAACACAAACCGGTTATCTTCTTCGGCCATTTTGCATTGTTTATCCTCCTCTTCTTTCTCCTTCTCTTGTTTAAATTCCTCATTGAGAGATTTTTTCATCCTCATCAGATCCGCAACATTCTTTGTTTCTTCCTGTTTAGCCTTCTCAAGCATCTGTAATTAAATCGCTCATTTTACAATGTTCTTCACATATATACATGAGATAAATCAGATACTAGTTGAATTTTGATTTTTTTTTTCTTAAAAAATGCCATATTTAGGCAAAAGTGTTTTTTAGTCCAACACCTACTCAACATTACAACAATCATGAGGAGTATGTGTACCAAAATTGAGAATCCTACGTACAAGGGTATGGTTGTATCTTGCCAACAACTTATTATCCTTCAAACTTATGGCATGACCTTGAAAACAATAGGCATCATCCTCTTTACAAAAGGAGTATGTGTACCAAATTTGAGAATCCTACGTTTAAGGGTATGGTTGTATCTTGCCAATAACTTATTATCCTTAACTTATGGCATGACCTTGAAAACAAAAGGAGTATGTGTACCAAATTTGAGAATCCTAGGAACAATGCTTTTGACTATACTTTGCCTACAAGCTATTTTTCTTCACGCATGTCAACATGGTCAAAGTAAGCTTACAACCTTGACCTGTGATCTTTGACCTGACTATGTGTACCAAATTTGAGTGTTGAATGTTATGTGCAACAGTCTGTACCTTGCCTACAAGTTGTGGACAGAAGGAAAACCGTGTACCACAATATATCTGTCAACTTAACAACAAACAACAATCGATTAGAATGCTTCTGACTATATCCTGACTACAGGTTTGGGGTACAATAATTTATTACATGTATGTGTAATCATACAGTTACAATACAGAGTTCAATATGCCCATGCAATACGTAACATCGTATTGCACTGTAGTTGGATACGGAAATTTTGCTAGAGCTACTTTTCTAAATGGGATTCATGTCATCCAAAATATTTGATTGTGTCGTTAAAAGTGGAATGAATTTCAAATTTGTGTACACATATTGATAAATAAGGGACATGTTCGTCTGCAGTCTGATGATACGGATAGAAACATATGTGTAGCTTTGTCTATATGTCTGTCTACGACGGGTGTATAATTTATGTTGAGTGTGGCATATGATCACTAAACAACAAACGATAAACAATTACAATGCTTTTATACTGTATCTTGACTACAAGTTTACTGTACCATAATATGTCTGTCTACGACGGGTGTATAATTAATATTGAGTGTGGCATATGACCACTAAACAACACACGATAAACAATTACAATGCTTTTGACTGTATCTTGACTACAAGCTATATTTCTTCAAATATGTCAAAGTTAGCTTACAACTTTGACATGTCATATTTGACCTGGACAACATCAGGCATCTTTCCCTCTCCGTAAAGACTATGTGTACCAAATTTGAGAATCCTATCTGCAACAATTGGTTTGTACTTTGTCTAAAAATTGTGGACAGACAGACACCGCAGTACCATAATATTTCCATCTACCCAGGGTATTATAATATTGTTGAAGATTATATATGATAGTTAAACAAAAAATTATTAAATATTTAACATTCTGTTTTACCTGCAAATTTTCACTCTTGTTTAATTTTCACCATTTTGACCTTAAGACGAGAGGGTGAATGTAAATTGAAAGTGAAAGTTGAAAGCTGAATAACTGAAGCATGGATACACATGTCATCACTGAGTCTGTGGTGATTAAGGGTGAATTTAAGACGGGGTGAATAGGTTTTCTGTCAGAGAAGGGCCAAAATAACCAGGAGCAAAAATAACAAGAGGCAAAAATAACCAGGAGCAAAAATAACCAGGAACAAATTTAACCAGCAGCAAAAATGATGAGGAGCAAAAGTAACCAAAGGCAAAAATAAGCAGGAGCAAATTTAACCAGGAGCATAATAACCAGGGGCAAAAATAATGAGGAGCAAAATAACCAGAGGCAAAAAATAACCAGGAGCAAAAATGACAAGGAGCAAAAATAACCAGGAACAAATTTAACCAGCAGCAAAAATGATGAGGAGCAAAAGTAACTAAAGGCAAAAATAAGCAGGAGCAAATTTAACCAGGAGCATAATAACCAGGGGCAAAAATAATGAGGAGCAAAATAACCAGAGGCAAAAAATAAACCAGGAGCAAAAATGACAAGGAGCAAAAATAACCAGGAACAAATTTAACCAGCAGCAAAAATGATGAGGAGCAAAAGTAACCAAAGGCAAAATAAGCAGGAGCAAATTTAACCAGGAGCATAATAACCAGGGGCAAAAATAATGAGGAGCAAAATAACCAGAGGCAAAAAATAACCAGGAGCAAAAATGACAAGGAGCAAAAATAACCAGGAGCAAATTTAAACAGGAGCAGAATTAACCAGGGGCAAAAATAATCAGGAGCAAAAATTACCAGAGGCAAAAATAACTAGGGGCAAAAATAACCAAGAGCAAAAATAACCAGGGGCAAAAATAACCAGCAGTACAAATTGCCAGGTATACAGTTATATAGATCAACAAGTTAAACATAAATAAAACAAAACTTAAAAATTATAAGAACCTGAATCTTGCGTTGTAATTCCGCAAGCTTGTCTTGATGTGCTTTCTCCTCCTGTTCTCTCTCTTTCTGTATCTGGGTCAGTTCGGCTTCTTTCGTTTTCCTGACTTTCTCTATTTCCTGTTTTTCTCTTGCTAAAGTATCTGACTGTCTGGATAATGCTGTTGCCGAGTTGGACTCTGAATTTTCCGATTCATTTGGTGATATTGATTTTATAGAGTTCATAGAATTGGCTGTAAACTTACTCAAAGAATTTGGATCTACTTTGGGATATAAAAATGAGTTACCAGATGTAATAGAATTTGATGAGGAGCTTGTTGGCAACATGCCAGCACCTTTAGGCTTTTTAGATCGGTCAACTGTGGGAATCCCTGCTTTAAATGAATTATTCATTGAAATTTCTCCATTTATACTGTTGACATTTTTTGATTGGTTGGAATTAACCTGTGACTGACCAATGGCATCTGACTGACTTTTATTAGATGTTGGTGAAGGTGTTGATAAAAATGCTTCATCAAAATCTGGATAATCAAAATCCACTGAAAAACAAATATTTGTAAATATAGACAGGACTTGCAACTTACACTATGAAACCTATAAATAGATGTAAATACAGACAGGAAATGTCACTTAGGCTGTGAAACCTATAAATAGTTGTAAACATAGGCAGGAATCGGCACTTAGGATGTGAAACCAATAAATATAGATAGGAATGGTCACTTAGGCTGTGAAACCTTTACATATAGATAGGAATGGTCACTTAAACTGTGAAACATTTACATATAGATAGGAATGGTCACTTAGGCTGTGAAACCTTTACATATAGATAGGAATGGTCACTTAGGCTGTGAAACCTTTACATATAGATAGGAATGGTCACTTAGGCTGTGAAACCTTTACATATAGATAGGAATGGTCACTTAGGCTGTGAAACCTTTACATATAGATAGGAATGGTCACTTAGGCTGTGAAACCTTTACATAATAGATAGGAATGGTCACTTAGGCTGTGAAACCTTTACATATAGATAGGAATGGTCACTTAGGCTGTGAAACCTATAAATAGCTGTAAACATTGACAGGAATGCCACTTATGGTGTGAAACCGATAAATAGTTGTAACTATAGACAGGAATTGCCACTTAACCTATATATAGTTGTAACTATTGACAGGAATTGCCACTTAACCTATATATAGTTGTAAATATTGACAGGAATTGCCACTTAACCTATATATAGTTGTAAATATTGACAGGAATTGCCACTTAACCTATATATAGTTGTAAATATTGACAGGAATTGCCACTTAACCTATATATAGTTGTAAATATAGACAGGAATTGCCACTTAACCTATATATAGTTGTAAATATTGACAGGAATTGCCACTTAACCTATATATATAGTTGTAAATATAGACAGGAATTGCCACTTAACCTATATATATAGTTGTAAATATAGACAGGAATTGCCACTTAACCTATATATAGTTGTAAATATTGACAGGAATTGCCACTTAACCTATATATAGTTGTTAATATTGACAGGAATTGCCACTTAACCTATATATAGTTGTAAATATAGACAGGAATTGCCACTTAACCTATATATAGTTGTTAATATTGACAGGAATGCCACTTATGGTGTGAAACTGATAAATAGTTGTAACTATAGACAGGAATTGCCACTTAACCTATATATAGTTGTAACTATTGACAAGGAATTGCCACTTAACCTATATATAGTTGTAAATATTGACAGGAATTGCCACTTAACCTATATATAGTTGTAACTATAGGCAGGAATTGCCACTTAACCTCTATATAGTTGTAACTATAGGCAGGAATTGCCACTTAACCTCTATATAGTTGTAACTATAGGCAGGAATTGCCACTTAACCTCTATATAGTTGTAACTATAGGCAGGAATTGCCACTTAACCTCTATATAGTTGTAACTATAGGCAGGAATTGCCACTTAACCTCTATATAGTTGTAACTATAGGCAGGAATTGCCACTTAACCTCTATATAGTTGTAACTATTGACAGGAATTGCCACTTAACCTCTATATAGTTGTAACTATAGACAGGAATTGCCACTTAACCTCTATATAGTTGTAACTATAGACAGGAATTGCCACTTAACCTATATATAGTTGTAACTATAGACAGGAATTGCCACTTAACCTATATATAGTTGTAACTATAGACAGGAATTGCCACTTAACCTATATATAGTTGTAACTATAGACAGGAATTGCCACTTAACCTATATATAGCTGTAACTATAGACAGGAATTGCCACTTAACCTATATATAGCTGTAACTATAGACAGGAATTGCCACTTAACCTATATATAGTTGTAACTATAGACAGGAATTGCCACTTAACCTATATATAGTTGTAACTATTGACAGGAATTGCCACTTAACCTATATATAGTTGTAACTATAGACAGGAATTGCCACTTAACCTATATAGCTGTAAATATAGACAGGAATTGCCACTTAACCTATATATAGTTGTAAATATAGACAGGAATTGCCACCTACACTGTGAAACCTATAAATAGTTTTAAATATAGACAGGAATTGCCACTTCGGCTGGGAAACCTATATATAGTTGTAAACATTGGCACTTAGGATGTGAAACCTATAAATAGTTGTAAATATAGACAGGAATTGCCATTTCGGCTGGGAAACCTATATATAGTTGTAAACATAGGCAGGAATTGCCACTTAGGATGTGAAACATATAAATAGTTGTAAATATTGACAGGAAGTGCTTATACTTAGTTTATCATACTCACAGGAAGTGCTTATACTTAGTTTATCATACTCACAGGAAGTGCTTATACTTAGTTTATCATACTCACAGGAAGTGCTTATACTTAGTTTATCATACTCACAGGAAGTGCTTATACTTAGTTTATCATACTCACAGGAAGTGTTAATACTTAATCTATCATACTTACAGGAAGTGTTTATAATTTGTTTATCATACTTACAGGAAGTGTTAATACTTAATCTATCATACTTACAGGAAGTGTTTATACTTAGTTTATCATACTCACAGGAAGTGTTAATACTTAATCTATCATACTTACAGGAAGTGTTTATAATTTGTTTATCATATTTACAGGAAGTGCTTATACTTAGTTTATCATACTCACAGGAAGTGTTTATACTTAATTTATCATACTTACAGGAAGTGTTTATACTTAGTTAATCATACTTACAGGAAGTGTTTATAATTTGTTTATCATATTTACAGGAAGTGTTTTTTTAGATTATCATACTTACAGGAAGTGTTTTTTTTAGATTATCATACTTATAGGAAGTGTTTATACTTAGTTCACCATACTTACAGGAAATGTTTATACTCAGTTCATCATACTTACAGAAAATGTTTATACTCAGTTTATCATACTTACAGGAGGTGGATGGTGCTGGCTTGTCAGTATTACTTGGTCTGGATACCTTAGCATTTGTTGTCAGTTGTGGATAGTACAACAACCACTGAGAGTATCCTCCCTCCAGAATTAGGGGATCACTTTTAATAATTACTGTAGAATCATACTGAAAAATATCACATAATGTTGTATATTACTATAACATAACAGACTCACTTATCTATGTCATATCGTGTTGTATATTACTATCACATAACAGACTCACTTATCTATGTCATATTGTGTTGTATATTACTATCACAAACAGACTCACTTATCTATGTCAAATCGTGTTGTATATTACTATCACATAACAGACTCACTTATCTATGTCATATCATGTTGTATATTACTATCACATAACAGACTCACTTATCTATGTCATATTGTGTTGTATATTACTATCACATAACAGACTCACTTATCTATGTCATATTGTGTTGTATATTACTATCACATAACAGACTCACTTATCTATGTCATATTAATTACTATCACATAACAGACTCACTTATCTATGTCATATTGTGTTGTATATTACTATCACATAACAGACTCACTTATATGTCTATGTCATAACAGACTCACTTATCTATGTCATTTGTGTTGTATATTACTATCACATAACAGACTCACTTATCTATGTCATATCATGTTGTATATTACTATCACATAACAGACTCACTTATCTATGTCATATCATGTTGTATATTACTATCACATAACAGACTCACTTATCTATGTCATATCATGTTGTATATTACTATCACATAACAGACTCACTTATCTATGTCATATTGTGTTGTATATTACTATCTCATAACAGACTCACTTATCTATGTCATATCATGTTGTATATTACTATCACATAACAGACTCATTTATCTATGTCATATTGTGTTGTATATTACTATCTCATAACAGACTCACTTATCTATGTCATATTGTGTTGTATATTACTATCTCATAACAGACTCACTTATCTATGTCATATCATGTTGTATATTACTATCACATAACAGACTCACTTATCTATGTCATATTAATTACTATCACATAACAGACTCACTTATCTATGTCATATTGTGTTGTATATTACTATCACATAACAGACTCACTTATCTATGTCATATTGTGTTGTATATTACTATCACATAACAGACTCACTTATCTATGTCATATCATGTTGTATATTACTATCACATAACAGACTCACTTATCTATGTCATATCATGTTGTATATTACTATCACATAACAGACTCACTTATCTATGTCATATTGTGTTGTATATTACTATCTCATAACAGACTCACTTATCTATGTCATATCATGTTGTATATTACTATCACATAACAGACTCATTTATCTATGTCATATTGTGTTGTATATTACTATCTCATAACAGACTCACTTATCTATGTCATATTGTGTTTGTATATTACTATCTCATAACAGACTCACTTATCTATGTCATATCATGTTGTATATTACTATCACATAACAGACTCATTTATCTATGTCATATTGTGTTGTATATTACTATCTCATAACAGACTCACTTATCTATGTCATATTGTGTTGTATATTACTATCACATAACAGACTCACTTATCTATGTCATATTGTGTTGTATATTACTATCTCATAACAGACTCACTTATCTATGTCATATCATGTTGTATATTACTATCTCATAACAGACTCACTTATCTATGTCATATCATGTTGTATATTACTATCACATAACAGACTCACTTATCTATGTCATATTGTGTTGTATATTACTATCACATAACAGACTCACTTATCTATGTCATATCATGTTGTATATTACTATCACAAACAGACTCACTTATCTATGTCATATCGTGTTGTATATTACTATCACATAACAGACTCACTTATCTATGTCATATTGTGTTGTATATTACTATCACATAACAGACTCACTTGCCTATGTCATATTGTTTTGTATATTACTATCACATAACACCCTCTTGTCTATGTCATATTGTGTTGTATATTACTATCACATAACAGACTCACTTATCTATGTCATATTGTGTTGTATATTACTATCACATAACAGACTCACTTATCTATGTCATATTAATTACTATCACATAACACCCTCTTGTCTATGTCATATCATCATGTCATATATATGGTATTACATAGAGGTTTGCATCTATCAAATCATTGTACTTGATTCATAAATAAAATATGACATGACCATGCATGTTAGACCCTGTTGAAATTAAATCTTTTTGAAAGATTGAAATGTTTCTCCTTCCTGACTGGATGAAACACCATGACACATCTATAAAGAAAACTCAATACACTACGCAATTTTGCACGAGGATATCATTAGGTCAGCATGTAACTTTAAATATAGAAACAAGAGGATAATCAGTGTCGGCATGTAACTTTAAATATAGAAACAAGAGGATAATCAGTGTCGGCATGTAACTTTAAATATAGAAACAAGAGGATAATCAGTGTCAGCATGTAACTTTAAATATAGAAACAAGAGGATAATCAGTGTCAGCATGTAACTTTTAATATAGAAACAAGAGGATAATCAGTGTCAGCATGTAACTTTAAATATAGAAACAAGAAGATAATCAGTGTCAGCATGTAACTTTAAATATAGAAACAAGAGGATAATCAGTGTCGGCATGTCCTCCAATATCGAAACTGGAGATTGCCCGGCAGTTCAGCTACGATATGTCAATGATTATCAGGACATTAAAGCAATATGAGCTGTCGTGGATGAAAAAATTTACATGCCCGTTTTATGTAATTTTTTATTTTGTATATATCCCAAAAAGACCACCTGGTGGTTAGAATAACAAATGCATTCGTATAATTGCCCCAAACTTGCCAAACGTCACCTGTAACATTAGTTTGATATCATTCTGGACATTACACATCAACTTTTGGTAATTGTTAAGAAGATTACCGCGTGTCCAATAACGACATGGTATTTGAAGTTAATACATATTTTATTTTTATTACTAATTGCAATTTTCTCGTACATCATCATTTCACCCCTAAATCAGGCAAAGTTGCTCTTTCCTGCCGTTTCAAAATGTTTGTTTCAGAAATTGTCGGCCGACTTAAACACATCCAATTGTGTCAAGAGCCAAAATTGCTGATAGATCAAGCATGTAAAGGACCGAGATCCTCCTGAGCGAATTAGGTAGCACATTTGATATGGCGAAAGAGTTTATCTGAAAGGTCATTGCATATGGCAATACAGCCGGATTTTTTAAGGGATAGGAAAACTTAAATTCTAATAAAGCAAATAACTCAGAAAAGAAGATCTTTTATAACGTTTCACCAGTTTGATAATGTATTTGAACACACATTTTATCATATTCTCGTCTACATGTCTTGGGACAAAAATCATCATTGTGACAGCTTATATCACTTTAAAGTAGAAATAATAGTCATGATTGTTGGTGTTGACAACTTTGAACTACAGTGAACAATAATGACCATAAGCAGAGTAGCTTAGCTGGAAGAGTGACAGATCTTAACTCATACGTCCCTAAAAACACATTTGGACTGGTCCATCACTGATTACAGAAGAGTCCATTGTTTTTCAGAGGTTGATGAGTTAGACATGAAAGTTCCTAGTTTTATTCACATTGTGGAAACATTTACCTTAAACAAAGCATCTTTCAGCGTTCTGAGTGTAGTTCCTATGGTTACATCTGTAAATTTGGAATTCCAGTCCAGAAGAATAATGTGGTCAACTTGACCACGAGTTGACCACAAAGATTTTGAATCACCTGGTAATGCTTTTTCAATATATGTTACTGTGGTGCTGTGAAAAATAGAAAAAGATCAGATATTGAACTTTATGTGCACATTCCCCAAAATTACATCATTAGTTATCTATATTGTCATATGGGTGGTACGATTTCATATTTCACGCTGGAGTTACTATATTTCCTGAGCCAGAGGAGAGGGAAATTCGGGAACACTTGCATGTGATATTAAACTGCATAACAATATGAATAACAAATTTGTCACCTTTTTGAACATTCAACAGAAAATTAAAGAAGCCTCAAGCTTTGTTCCAATAATTTCATTAACCCTATCCCTGCCACAGACAAACCCCATTCAGTGCCAATTCTTTGGGCCATTACACATTTACAATCATATAGTGTCACATGACAATCGCCCGACGTAAAAAATTTGACTCAACTTTGGCTAATCCTAAAATATGATTGTCTTAGTATGCCAAGTTGAGAATATTCCCAGGCTTAAGTAAATTTTCAGTTTTAAGGTGTTGGGTCATGACCTAAACCAATCGTCTCAAGTTTTAAGGTGTTGGGTCATGACATAAACCAATCGTCTCAAGTTTTATGGTGTTGGGTCATGACATAAACCAATCGTCTCAAGTTTTATGGTGCTGGGTCAAAACGTAAACCAATCTTCTCATGTTTTACTGTTCTGGTCATGACAAAAACCAATCTTCTCAAGTTTTATGCTGCTAGGTCATGACCTTAACCAATCTTCTCAAGTTTTACTGTTTTGGTCATGACCTAAACCAATCGTCTCAAGTTTTATGGTGCTGAGTCATGACCTAAACCAATCTTCACAAGTTTTACGGTGCTGGGTCACATGACCTAAACCAATCAACTGGCTGCCAATGCCAGGGCAATTTTATACATTCCCCCCACCCCCACTAACTTTGTAGAGGTGACCTTATATCATTTTCAAAATGGGGTAAATGATCACAGGATAATTTTTTAATGAAGTCAAAATTTTAATCTTCAATAAAATGTTTATTTATCAGTCCAGTGGAAATTTGCAATTCTGACTACCTAACTGACTGACTTAAAGTGTTGTGGTTATCCAGGTGGTTTCTAAAGTGGGGCAGTGGAGTTATTCAATACACATTAAGAAATTTTCAAAATTGTATATTTATTGTCTTAAATGTGATTTAGACCAGATTTCAATGTATTTTGAACTTCAATCTTATATTTAATACCACTGCGGTGATATAAAAGTTTGTTAAGAATCCAGTACTTTAAACTTGGAAATTTACACTTAGGGGGGGTAAGGGGTAATTTATACCAAGTAGGCAATGAAGGGTATCTCATGTAAATTACCCCTGCATACCAGTCCATCAGTTACGCTAAGAATTATCATTTAATGCATAACAACTCAACAGTTAGTTGTGCCATTGAGTAAAAAAATCCATTCGTATGGTCTGCATAAGAAAATTGCATAATTAACAACATACGGAAATTTCCACATTAACGGTTCATTGGATTCAATTACATCCAAGAAGTTTTAACACAGAATTCCAATTTTTACTTAAGTGCCAAATCTAAACAAAGATTACCCAGGTGGTATAATGTCAGCTGGAACGTTTATACAGCGTTGGTGTTGTATATGTGATTCCTGATACTGGTTACTGGTTCGTACATCCATGATAATTATCTGGGCATCCTTATCCTGGAAAAGGTCATAGAGTTGAATCGGAGTTATCTTTCCCTCATCTTTTGTAGTTTCCTCTGCCAATTATAAAACATTTAAATAAATACATATCTGTCAGTCATCAGCACCCCTACCCTAGTACAAATATCCTCCAACATGAGATTAGAAGTACATAACTGTCAGTCATCAGCACCCCTACCCTAGTACACATATCCTCCAATATAAGACCATAAGTACATAACTGTCAGTTATCAGCACCCCTACCCTAGTACACATATCCTCCAATATAAGACCATAAGTACATAACTGTCAGTCATCAGCACCCCTACCCTAGTACACATATCCTCCAATATAAGACCATAAGTACATAACTGTCAGTCATCAGCACCCCTACCCTAGTACACATATCCTCCAACATGAGACCATAAGTACATAACTGTCAGTCATCAGCACCCCTACCCTAGTACACATATCCTCCAACATGAGACCAGAAGTACATAAATGTCAGTCATCAGCACCCCTACCCTAGTACACATATCCTCCAATATAAGACCATAAGTACATAACTGTCAGTCATCAGCACCCCTACCCTAGTACACATACACATATCCTCCAACATGAGGCCAGAAATACATACATGTAACTGTCAGTCATAAGCACCCTTACCTTACAAACATGACAAATATTCAGACTCTGGGATAGACTGATCTCATTTTTTATCAGAACACTTGTATCCCTACACTCATTGTCAGCATTTATTTGCAGATGGTGGGTTAATAAACCGTGAGTGATGAGGCACCTAAAGTATGTCATGTATGTAAAGAAACATGATTTCAAGCTTTCCATGTGCGAGAAAAAAAAGCACCAAATGAACAATATCACTTAAGAATGGGATGGATCAGTCATCAGTATCTCTACCATACAAATATCCAACCCTGCAATCAGGAAATTCAAAAATTTCTATTTTACCAAAATCTTAGAGAAATGGCTCAGTGGTTTTTGTGATGATGTTAACTTTGTTTGAATGTTTACACATAAACTCTACCTCAACCTTTATGTGTAATGCATATCCATAAAATAAAATGTGGCAATAAGTTGAAATTACTCAGATGACATAAATTATTTGTCACATTAATTACCCACGTGACCTAAATAACTTGAGTGAAATTAATGATACGAATTACTCGGGCAACGTAATTACTCTAGTGAATTAAAAGACCCAGGTGATGTAAGTTACTGTAGATTACTTTTATTTCGCAATACCACATTTCGCGTATACCACATTTAGCGCATACCACATTTTGCAAATACCACATTTCCCGAGGTCATCCTTCACTCCTTCGTCTTTTCGTGAATATCTGAATTTGCGTTTATAAATTTGTAAAACATTTGAACTCACGACCTCTATGAATGTAACACGTCGATCGTATTACGAGTGCAATTACGAGTTTTTATTAGTAAGAGTTTTGCCCCTTCGATGTTTGCAACTGTTTTATGTCCCTTCAATGTTTGCATTTTAAAATTTTTCATTAGATATTTCGCGATATACCTAGGCTATTTACAAATAGATAGGTGATTGCTAGTGCCATTGTCCAAGGGTTGTAAGATCTAGTTGTAAAGCCGTTATGTAATTAGAGTTAATCACAAACATCCGACTATGTGCATTGACTATCACTGCAAAACGGCCTTACGATAAGATCTACAATTTGGCATGGACTCTGCATAACAGAAACAAAGTAAATCAGCATCCTAAGGTACAGTGATACAGACGAAATATCATTTAATCAACAAATATATTCCTTGAAATTGAAAGAAACTAAAACAAAGACATGGGTGGATTAAAGAATGGGGGAGGACTAATGGACAATTAATACATGTATGTTGTAGAAGCAACATACATTCCTGTTTGCATCTTACTTGCGAAAATTAAGGAATCATTGTGTATAAAATTATGCAATGAATTTGAATTTGCGGCCGAGGTGTCTCGTGAATTAACGTGAAATAAAAGTAATCTACAGTACTGAGGTGATCTAAATTATATAGATGACTTAAATTACTCGGGTGACTTAAATTTCTTTGGTGACTCAAATTATTCAGGTGACTTAAAACTGTAAATTTCTCAGGTGACCTAAATTACTTAGATACTCTTAATCTGGCACCCTATAAACTGATGAACAATCTAGCTTTCAAATATCAAACCAAACTAGATTTCCCTAGAATGCTAGCAGTAAGCAGACTTTTTTTTACTTATTTTGCTTTTAGTATTTACTATCTATAACTTAAAACATTGATGACAATTGTTTGTTATCTATAAATTTCCACACACAAACAATATTTACTTATACAGAGTGGCATCATACTGAAGCAAGTCACCCATAGTACTTAGGAGACCTAAAAACTGACGATCAAAGACCTAGTAGCTTTCCAGAATTTGTGTACCAGTTAAAGCTGATATACCCTAATTGTTTGTTAACCAGCTAAAGTTGATATACCCTAATTGTTTGTTTACCAGTTTAAGCTGATATACCCTAATTGTTTGTTTACCAGCTAATATACCCTAATGATTTCTTTACCAGCTAACACTGATATACAGTGTTAGCTGATATACCCTAATTGTTTGTTTACCAGCTAATATACCCTAATGATTTCTTTACCAGCTAACACTGATATACAGCGTTAGCTGATATACCCTAATTGTTTGTTTACCAGTTAAAGCTGATATACCCTAATTGTTTGTTAACCAGCTAAAGTTGATATACCCTAATTGTTTGTTTACCAGTTTAAGCTGATATAGCCTAATTGTTTGTTTACCAGCTAATATACCCTAATGATTTCTTTACCAGCTAACACTGATATACAGCGTTAGCTGATATACCCTAATTGTTTGTTTACCAGTTTAAGCTGATATACCCTAATTGTTTGTTAACCAGTTAAAGCTGATATACCCTAATGGTTTGTGTACCAGCTAAAGTTGATATACTCTGATTGTTTGTTTACCAGTTTAAGCTGATATACCCTAATTGTTTGTTAACCAGTTAAAGCTGATATACCCTAATTGTTTGTTTACCAGTTTAAGCTGATATTCCCTTATTGTTTGTTAACCAGTTAAAGCTCATATACCCTAATTAATTGTTTACCAGTTAAAGCTGCTATACCCTAATTGTTTGTTTACCAGCTAAAGCTGACATACCAAAATTGTTTGTTTTCCAGTTAAAGCTGATATACCCTAATTGTTTGTTTACCACTTAAAGCTGATATACCCCGATTGTTTGTTTACCAGCTAAAGTTGATATACCCTAATTGTTTGTTTACCAGCTAAAGCTGACATACCCTAATTGTTACCCTAATTGTTTGTTTACCACTTAAATCTGATATACCCTAATTGTTTGTTTACCAATTAAAGCTGATATACCCTAATTGTTTGTTTAGCAGTTAAAGCTGACAAACCCTAATTTATTGTTTTATTAGTGTTCTACGCCATAGTCAACAATTTTTTCAATTATATGATGGCATCCAGCTTTTAATGGTTAAGGAGAGAACCCGGTTATATTGTACCCAGGAAGAGACCACTGAACTGACAAACTTTCTCAAAATATCAGCTAGGTTCCAGCTGGACTAGAACCTGCACTGACAAGAGGTGACAGACTTCATGGTTTAAAGTGCAATGCTCTAACCACTCAGCCACAGAGCCGCCCACCCTAACTCTAAACTTATAGCCACCCACCCTAACTGTAAACTTAAAGCCACCCCCACCCTAACTGTAAACTTAAAGCCACCCCCACCCTAACTGTAAACTTATAGCCACATAAAACATAAACAAATAACACATGACACCTTCACTAGGATCTAACTCAGTACCTGTCTTTTCCTCTTTGACTTCATCAACGGACTTCTTATCATCTTCTTTTTCCTTTTTTAAGTCGTCTTTTTCTGCTGGTTCTATCTTGTCTGGTTTATCTACATCCAGTAATGACAGTTTCTGTGCCACCTGTTCGGCTTCCACTAGATCATACCTGTCAACAGAATGCAATCTGATTAAAATATCATACCTATCAACAGAATGCAATCTGATTAAAATATCATACCTGTCAACAGAATGCAATCTGATTAAAATATCATACCTATCAACAGAATGCAATCTGATTAAAATATCATACCTATCAACAGAATGCAATCTGATTATCATACCTGTCAACAGAATGCAATCTGATTAAAATATTAAACATATTTTAGTCTTATTACTTGTTTATCTTCCATCAATAAGTTTTCTCTTATTATTAAACGGAAATACCACCAGTTTTAGCTTAACATGCTGAAGTGCCACAAGGTTTTACCTATTGCATGGGCAGCTACAAATGTATGGAACCTGGTATGTCTTCGGTGACAAAAGACTTTTATTTTTACATCTCATCAAAACGACCTGTAATTTTAATTCTTATGATATATGCTTCACATAGAAGCAGTTGCTATCTGTTTTATATAGTCTCCCTACTACATTCATATACATGCTACAGACACAGAGTTGTCTGGACAATTTCTACAAAATAAGTTTCAGGAAAAACATAAAGCATGATACAGTCCTATAACCTTTTTATGACAAAATATTCAGAATAGCATACAAATTACAAGTGGGCTAAAACACAATGAACTTTCCCAAATAGTAAAAAGAGCAATTGTTCATTTTTTCAAACAATAGC
Source organism: Atrina japonica (assembly GCA_030159075.1). Classification (NCBI taxonomy): domain Eukaryota; kingdom Metazoa; phylum Mollusca; class Bivalvia; order Pterioida; family Pinnidae; genus Atrina; species Atrina japonica. The sequence continues at coordinate 789,034 of BROG01000202.1, forward strand.
AAAAACCTTAAAAGTTACATTGTATAAAAGTGACCTTGAATTTCTAGCTGGTTTACATAGTATAATGCCATGTTTTGTTAAAATCTTACCTATCCTTAAGACTGGAGGACAATTTTTCTGCTTTATCTATTGCTTTTCCAAGATTCTTCTGTCCCATCAAAGTGTCATAATATTCCTGAGTAAAAAAAACCCAAAGTTATCAGATTTGGTTTCGATCATAATAAACAAGATAAGGTGTGCTTATAACACATCAAGAGAGCAGAGTTATCGAAATTCACCGGTCTTACCAGAAAAACCGGTAAATTTGACAAAAGTCCAGTAAAGTCTAACAGATAACAGGTCCAAATGACCAGTAATTTTCCATTTCATTTCAACTGTGTATATAGGCAGACCAGTAAAAAGAATTTCTTTTACTAGTGAAATTCTTATATTCACTGGTCCAGTTGACCAGTAATTTTTTTATTTATTTCAAAATGTCTGAGAGAGCTAGGGAAAGCTTTACAGAGATTTCTCCTATATGAGGGGGAAGTCTTTATATTCTCAAAAATATCAAAATTCTTCTTTTTTAGATTCAGTGTAAAACCAAAATGAGATAATAGCCTTACACTACAGTGGAAACTGTCTTGAGAGCCCATCTGCCACTGAAATGTGGTCTCTCAAGACAAGTGGTCTCTCAAAAGAGGTTTTACATGCTTAATACAGCCAATGAAAAGTAATTTTCAAGCACTTTTCCCAGACTTTTCATAGTGTTGTTCAAGCACTTTTCCCTGACTTTTCATAGTGTTGTTCAAGCACTTTTCCTGGACTTTTCATAGTGTTGTTCAAGCACTTTCCCCTGACTTTTCATAGTGTTGTTCAAGCACTTTTCCTGGACTTTTCATAGTGTTGTTCAAGCACTTTCCCCTGACTTTTCATAGTGTTGTTCAAGCACTTTCAACAGATATATTAAGCTATCAAGACACTGACAGCAAATATTTTCATATTTAAAGACGATCCTCAAAATATTGCTTAGAGTACCACAATACATTAAAGAGATCCAGCAATACAATATCACAAAAACGCTTTACTCAAATTGTAGTACGCACTGTTATACTAAGTGAAGTGCTTGTATGATTGGGCTATTTTACTTTATTTAAAAGTCTTTCTTTAGTGATGAATAAAGATGCAAGAAGTAGAATTCAAGCACTCTGATGAAATAAATAAAACATTCTGCATACAATTCAAGCACTTTTCAAGGGTTTTTGTTTTACAGCACTTTTCAAAGTCTGTGTGAACCCTGTTTTATGTAAAGAAATTTAAGAATTATCTAACCGAGTGGTTTCCTTATTAATTGATCTATTAAAAGTAGTAATATACATGCTAAGTAACAAAGAATAAAACTGACGACCAACTATACATATATGAACGGCTAACTACCAAAAGTAAAAGTAACAAAATGAACTAGCTAAAGTAGTAATATACATGCTAAGTAACAAAGTATAAAACTGACTACCAACTATACATACATGTATATGAACTGCTAACTACCAAAAGTAAAAGTAACAAAATGAACTAGCTAAAGTAGCAATATGCATGCTAAGTAACAAAGTATAAAACTGACGACCAACTATACATATATGAACGGCTAACTACCAAAAGTAAAAGTAACAAAACCAACATTGTAACATGATTCTGGCATTACGTGAGAATCAAATTATAGGCAATGTTTACAAGTGAAATTTCCAAACATTACCATGGGCCTTCATTCCAATGGCTATAAACATACTCATCAACCTCTGAAAAAAATGTACTCAGGGCTCTAAGTACACTGTGACTTCGGGCTCTAAGTACACTGTGACTTCAGGCTCTAAGTACACTGTGACTTCGGGCTCTAAGTACACTGTGACTTCGGGCTCTAAGTACACGGTGACTTCAGGCTCTAAGTACACTGTGACTTCTAGTCGTGGTGACCTACTAAGAATTTTACTCGCCATTTGAAATTTTTTGGTCTCCATGATCAATATAATACGTTTTTTCATACTGTACTAGTAGCTAGGCCTATAGATCTACCGTAGGCTATGTTGTCATAAATAAGTCAACTAATGCCATCTTCTTCCCATTTCCTTCTACGTCAATTAAAATTCTTGCAAAATTCATGTTTAATTGAAGTTTTTAAGATATATTTATTTTGATCCAATAATCTTCGAGATTTCTCTGAAGCTTTATTTCTGCAGGCAACAATTTTTTATGCAGTGATTATTTTAATTTTGTAGGTACAGTACGGCTCACGTGTTTCGTAATTTTTCCACGGATCACAGTGGGAAGATGCCCCGTGGAAAATCTGAAAAAACACTGTGTTTTTTGTCCCATGGTTGTGTATAAGGGGTCATAAAATACTGCGAGCCAACACTGTCGGCACCTCTCATCTCATCGGAGAGAAGAAGAAAAATCACTGAGGCGTGAAGACTGACTTGTCTTATCGATAATCTACCTGTAAAACTGTTGTCCACTAGATTTATAAAAAAAAGGGTCTTACTAACAGGCAAAGAAAAGTTTGTGGAATTGTGTTTTTATTTTTTAAGAAATTATTGATATTACGTGTACATGTTTTTTTTTTTTTACTTATTTACATGTGAGATTCTAGCACCCGTACTATGCCTAATTAACATCAGATGTATACTTACGATTGTTAGCCCCAAAAGGAAAACAGACTACTCTACATTTACTTTAGGTCATGAATTAATCGGGGAAATTTTATAACAATATATTATTTTCGTTTATTATTAATAAAATTACTGATTTTAAAGCAAAAAATCTAAATGTGACGACGTTGCACATTTCGGCCTACAGTCCGATGGTGAATAACATAGATCTATTTCAACTTTTGTCATGATTTGAAATTTCTGTCGTTGAGAGAATCAAAAAAATAAAAATAAAAATCATAACAATGTTTTCTCAGTTGAATATATTTATTGTGCATCTATAAGTTCGTATAAAGTAAAGGACTCGACTTTTCATGCGCCTAAAAATTGACAACCGTCATTCGAGTATTGACTGGGTCAAACGAACGACCGCCGACATCTTCATTCCGAGAACCATTGTCGACGAAAGAAACACAGAGTTAATAAATTAAATCATATCTATGTTTTGCTCATTCAAATATCTGGTAATACAAAATACAAAACTCGATTTTCCACGCTCCGAAGTCGTTCTAAGTTACGAGTGATGTACCGCCATATTCTCCCTTCCGAGAATCACGTGATCTACCTGTACCATAAATGCTGTAGCCTACACGATTCATGACTCGGGTCGCCTGGAAAATGATTTATGTTTACGACTTATAATATCAGTTTATTGTATTGAAATATGAAGATTCCCGACATTTTTTAGATAGATAGTTTTCAAGAAGGAAGAATGTAACCGACCCCGTAGCACGAGCAGTTTTTTTTTCAGGCGGATTTTTTTTCTGATTTAAAAACATTGAGTCCGAGAGAAAATTAGAAAATATCGTCATTTTCTGTTGAGTTTTTAGCAATGTATCTGTATTTTTCCATCACCAAAATATCATGGTGACTGATGTAACTGATTTTATTCATCATTAATAAATTATAGAATCCAGATCGAAGTCAAGTTCGTACCGGTGCGCCCAAAACTGTTGGCTACATATCAGTTAAAAAAAAAAACTTGCATGGATCGTAATAAATTAATATATGTAGTTCACACGGATTATCAATGTCCTTTGTCTTTAATATGTTGTTACATGTACTTCTTACTTGTCTTATCAAAACAGAATGTCAGGAAGGGTCGCTTGGTTGAGACGGCCTGGTAGGTTTCACGCATGGGTGATTTTTATTGTTTTGGGGAATGTCATTCAAATTGAAGATTTCTAATTGTCTCTAATTCCCAAGTCCAGCCAGCTTGTTGATGCAACTTAGACATGTATAAGTTACATGCATTTCCAAATTAAATTATTATTAATCTATTGTTACAGTAATTAATTCCAAATTAAGTTGCTTACTATAACCCCTAAATAGATAAATAAAATAGCAAATTAACAACAAATACATAACACATGAAATAATTAATTAAGCAACAAAGACTGGCCATACAGTGTAATTTAAAAATATATATATATATTTTTTTTTATTTTTCCTTCCTACAACCTCACCCTACATTTTATGTATATTGTTATTATTTTGCTAAACATGTATATTATTATATTTAAAACAAATTAGAGGATATTTCAAGCAATATTTATTTTTCTATATATTTGTAACAATAGAGTTTTGGTAACAAAATTCAAAATAAAATATAATAATAGAAATTAACAACAGCAACAAAGTAAATAATAGCATAAATCAACTGTATTAAGACTGAAGTCTTTCTATTATGATATATCACTTTTTCAGATACTGTGTTTGTGTTAATTGTTCTTCAGTATAAAACTGCACAGATCATTATTAATTTTATTTAATTTTTAGCTAGTGGATTATTAAGATTTAGGAGGTTAAAGTTCAGGATATGTACATGTAAATATAACTAAACTTTGTAAAGAATTTTGAATAAATTATAATTTATTTATTAGATTTAATCAGACGAAGATTACATGTCTGTGTTTAATATAAATTTTAAAGATTACAAAATAAAATTTGCAAAATAAGCTAAAACATCACCATCAAACATGTCAAACCTCTTTAATACATTTGAGAAAAATACACTGATTTACATTGAAATAAAAGTGTAATAGTTGCATGTAGCATCTCTGAGTGAGTAAGTACTGTTCCTCAGGTAAATTACCTGTAGAGTGGGATGACATCAATAAACAATTAATCACACCAGGGGGTATACCTGTACCTTGAAGGTGTGAACATTTACACAGAAAACCACTTGGATTCCCACAGTGTTTTCAGGTGATATGCCCACTGTGTTTTGTGTAAAATCTACAAAACACCTGAGCTGTACTGTACTTAGGCCTACTATGAACAAATCAAAGAAGGAATGAAGTACAATAAAACCTGCTATAGAGGCCACCTCTATATAAGGATTACCTGTCTATAAAGGCCAATTTTGAAAAGTAGCATGACTGCACACTCCAACAAAATTTAACCTGTGTATAAGGGTCACCTGCACATAAAGGCCGATATTTTCTGATCCCTTGGGCGGCCTCTGTATACAGGTATTACTGTACACTGAATTTTGCTTGGTTTTTATGAAAACCCAAAAAAAACTTCAACTGTCAATTACCATACTCCATATTTAAGATTAAACGAAAAACAGAAAGTAAGAAACAGTCTATTGTGTCAATGTCTTTATTATAAGACCGAGACTGATTTATTGTCCAAATACTTCTTTGACAACGATTTGAAAATGGTTATAGTCATCGACGTCTATGTCTATGATACTATGTATGAGTAGGCCTATGAAAGGATTTGCTTACATTCAGTAAAGAGTTATAAAAACAACTCTTTCAAACACTTCATCATCAGAAATTCGGTTTAAACATTTTTAATTTATTGGGTTACTGCCAGTTATATTTCTTGTATTACTAGCCGCTGTGCCTGAAAACCCAAAATCAGTTAGCAAGTATTGTTTTCTCTGTGTCATTTTATAGGGTCACATGAAAATCCGGGGGAAAAGCCTGTAAATACCAGAATGGAATTGCGACTAAAATGGCAAAAATCATGAAATACTTTCGACTAAAATGGCAAAAATCTTGAAATAAATTGTTAATACTATAAATCTAACTTATACTGATGCAAATACTAGAATGTTTACATGTACGGTAATTGCTTTAGAGACACATCAATGAAACAAACAAGGAAATATTATAACCATACCTATTGGGTATATCAGTTTTACCAGGTTTTAGTGTAACCTTCTTTTAGGTTAAATAAGCGCTTAAATGGGCCTAAATCACGTTGTCTTAACATGCATCAATCAGCAGAAAAGAAGCGTTTTATGACTCAGATTGGTTAAAAACAGTTTGGAACTGGCCAGACTACAAAATACGGATTCCAAGTACGATAACATTGCATTTACAACACCCCATTTACGGTCACCAAAATGGCGAGCTAGTTTAATTTTTAGTCATCATTTATGATTTTTGGTCACTTTGACTTTGAGCCCTGGGACTCCTCTGTAAGTAAATGACTTAAATTTCCCTGATGCTGCTGAACAAAGTTTTGACTGTTCCATGCACAGTCATACCTGTATACTGTTGACTTACCTTTGTTTTCTTGTATCCAGCTGTTTTCTTGATGACTGTGACAATGTTGAAATACTTCATGTACAGGACATACGCTCTTTCTTCATCACCGAGGGAATCGCTGACCTCTGCTTCCTTTAACATCTTGTCTGCAGTCTTGACCAGACTGTACAATGAAAAGAATAAATATGTAAAAGCTTCAATGTCTTTTCTCCTCTATAATAATTTACATAGAGACTTTAACAGTGACATTATGTGAAATAGGCTAAAGTTTTGATTTTATGAAACTTTAGGATAAGAACTACACATAGGACCAATAATTTGTATGAACTTTTGTTGTTTTTTTTTCAGGGCCACAACTTTATCATACTATTTTTCTGTTAAATGCACATAAAACCCAGTCAGGTCAATTCAGGACAAAATCAGGTCTTTAGTATCTCCCAGATGGAAGTAAACTCTTCCAGAAGAGATTGTAACTAGAAGCATTGTAAATGTCATGGGTCCCTCATGGAAAAAACAAAAAGACTAAGGTTTGTACTTGTTGAATAATTCCAAAAGACTGTATATACAGATAGAATAACCACTATTCAAGCGGTTTGTTTGGTGAAAAACATAGATAAACGAGTAACTACAGTCTGAGTCGGCAGTGACCCCAAAATGCGTTGCCCTCCTTTCCGTTGTTTACCTCTTCATTACAGAGAGCAAGCAATGCAAATGATTTGTATATCAATATACGGACAGAATTTCAGGTTCCTGTGCACAGAGTTTATCGATGTCAAAGAAATATGCCACCATAGTGTAGAGTGAAATTTTGCGTATGATTACACTATAGTTAGAAAGAGAATCACCGTAAATGACTGTGTCATTATTTTACTTTTAATTACATTTTGGGGTTGTTTGTTCCATGGTTTAATGTTTAGATCCCTATGTACTTACATTTTGGGGTGGTTTGTTCCATGGTTTAACTTTAAGACCCGTATGTATTTACATTTTGGGGTTGTGTGTTCCATGGTTTAACTTTTTAACCCCTACAGTACAGCTCAGGTGTTTTGTAGATTTTACACAAAACACAGTGGGCATATCACCTGAAAACACTGTGGGAATCCAAGTGGTTTTCTGTGTAAATGTTCACACCTTCAAGTTACAGGTATACCCCCTGGTGTGGTTCATTGTTTATTGATGTCTCCCACTCTACAGGTAATTTACCTGAGGAACAGCACTTACTCACTCAGAGATGCTACATGTAACTATTACACTTTTATTTCAATGTAAATCAGTGTTTTTCTCAAATGTATTAAAGGGGTTTGACATGTTTGATGGTGATGTTTTAGCTTTTTTACATCGCTTTTATTTTGTAATCTTTAAAATTAAAATTATTAAATCACAGACTTGTAATCTGTGTCTGATTAAATCTAATAAATAAATTATAATTTATTCAAAATTCTTTACAAAGTTTAGTTATATTTACATGTACATATCATGAACTTTAACCTCCTAAATCTTAATAATTCACTAGCTCAAAATTCAAAAAATTAATAATGATCTGTGCAGTTCTAACTGAAGAACAATTAACACAAAAACACAGTATCTGAAAAAGTGATATATCATAATAGAAAGACTTCATTTCTTAATACAGTTGATTTATGCTATTGTTTACTTGTTGCTGTTGTTCATTTCTATTATTTTATTTTATTTTGAATTTTGTTTCCAAATACCTATTGTTACAAATATATGAAAAAAAATATTGCTTGAAACATCCTCCAATTTATTTTAAATATACATATAATAATGCAAAATAGCCAACAATAATATACATAAAATGTAGCCAGAGGTTGTGGAAGGAAAAAATAAAAAATATATATATATATTTTTTTAAATTACATTGTATGGCCGAGTCTCTGTTGCTGAAATGATTTCATGTTTTATGTATACGTTAACTTGCTATTTTATTTATCTATTTAGGGGTATAGTAAGCAAACTTAATTTGGAATTAATTACTGTAACAATAGATTAATAATAAATTAATTTGGAAATGCATGTAACTCATACATGTCTAAGTTGCATCAACAAGCTGGTTGGACTTGGGGAATTAGAGACAGTGTACTAACTTTAATCTTCAATTTGAATGACATTCCCCAAAACAATAAAAAGTCACCCATGCGTGAAACCTACTGTTCCATCTCAACCAAGCGACCCTTCCTGACATTCTGTTTAGTTAAACCAAGTAAGAAGTACATGTAACAACATTTTAAAGACAAAGGATATTGATAATCCGGGTGAACTACATATATTAATTTATTACGATCCATGCGAGTTTTTTTTTACTGATATGTAGCCAACAGTTTTGGGTGCACTGGTATGAACTTGACTTCGATCTAGATTTATAATGTATTAATGATGAATAAAATCAGTTACATCAGTCATCATGACTTTTGGTGATGGAAAAATACAGATACGTCGCTAAAAACTAATCAGAAAATGACGATATTTCCTAATTTTCTCTCGGACTCAATGTTTTTAAATCAGAAAAAAAAAAATCTGCCTGAAAAAAAAAAAAAAAAAAACCTGCTCGTGCTACGGGGTCGGTTATATTCTTCCTTCTTGAAAACTATCTATCTAAAAAATGTCGGGAATCTTCATATTTCAATGGACCAACTAATATTATAAGCCGTAAACGTTTTTTTTTTTCCCGGCGACCCAGTCATGAATCGTGTTACAGCATACATGGTACAGGTAGATCACGTGATTCTCGGAAGGGAGAATAAGGCGGTACATCACTCGTAACTTAGAACGACTTCGGTGCGTGGAAAATCAAGTTTTGTATTTTATATTACCAGATATTCGAATTAGCAAAACATAGATATGATTTAATTTATTAACTCTGTGTTTCTTTCGAACGACAATGGTTCTCGGAATGAAGATGTCATGGTCGTTTTACTCAGTCAATACTCGAATGACGGTTGTCAATTTCGGCGCATGAAAAGTCGAGTCCTTTTTTTATACGAACTTATAGATGCACAACTGTATATTCAACTGATAAAACATTGTTATGATTTTTATTTATATTTTTTTTTGTTTTCTTCGACGACAGAAATCTCATAGATAAACAAAAGTTGAAATAGATCTATGTTATTGACCATCGGACTGTAGGCCGAAAATGTCCAACGTCGTCACATTTAAGATTTTTTGATTTTACCTAATTTATTTATAATAAACGAAAATAATATATTGTTATAAAATTTCCCCGATTAATTCATTTAAAGTAAATGTACAGTAGTCTGTTTTCTTTTAACAATCGTTTATCGATGTCTAGTAGTATGCCACCGTGATGTTAATTAGGCCTAGTACGGGTGCTGGAATCTGACATGTAAATAAGTAAAAAAAAATAAACACGTAATATCAATAATTTCTTAAAAAAAATAAAAACACAATTCCTCAAACTTTTCTTTGCCTGTTAGTAACCATTTTTTATTTTTTTTTTGATAAATCTAGTGGACAACAGTTTTTACAGGTAGATTATCGATAAGACAAGTCAGTCTTCACGCCTCAGTGATTTTTGCTTCTCTTCCGATGAGATGAGAGGTGCCGACAAGTGTTGGCTCACAATATTTTATGACCCCTTATACACAACCATGGGACAAAAAACACAGTGTTTTTTTCAGATTTTACACGGGGCATCTTCCCACTGTGATCCGTGGAAAAATTACGAAACACGTGAGCCGTACTGTATGTACTTACATTTTGGGGTTGTTTGTTAAATGGTTTAACTTTTAGACCCCTATGCTACTTACATTTTGGGGTGGTTTGTTCCATGGTTTAACTTTTAGACCCCTATGTACTAATATTCTGGGGTGATTTGTTCTGTGGTTGACCTTTTAGATCCCTATGTACTTACATTTTGTGGTGGATTTTTTCCGTGGTGAACTTTAAGACCCCTATGTACTTCCATTTTGGGGTGGTTTGTTCCGTGGTTTAACTTTTAAACCCCTATATTACTTACATTTTGGGGTTGTTTGTTGTCATTGTTGTTGGCAGTTTCGCTGCATCATTCAGACCCCCTAAAGACTTCGCTAGATACAAATCCTTTTTCTTTGCCCCTGGCATTTTAATCTTCAATCTTTATCAACGCACTCACTGAAAAAGAACAAAGAGGTGATGATAGTAAAATGAAGAAAAAACATCAATGAATGCCTGCGACAAGAACTGAACATTCACTGGCATTGAATTGAATGAATGATGATTTCATTTTCAATAATATTTTCATAAAACACAGAAGTCGTAAATATATGGTGAAAGAGGCGTAATGACAAGGGTACGTAAAAGTAAAATATATGATTTCGTTATTCACTACTGGGTAAAATTAAAACGATGTGAATAAATGACGCACCGCTGATGAGAGACACAAAGAATACTGTTACTCAGTCTCAAGTGACAGTTCTACTGCTGACAGTCTTGACTTCCTCCATTTTCAAAACAAACAAATTTAAGATTACACAAATGCAAAAACGATGCATATCAATATTTAAAATTTCGTGATTGCAGATCCCGATTAATTCTAAATAAAAATATAACACAATCAAATAAGTAGTTATACATTTTTGTACAAAATCTGAAATGTTTAAAATAGTAACTCATATATTTTGGCTTTATATATATGATAATAGGAATTTTGTATACACAAATGCATACATCGGGTACTGTACACATAAAAGCTAATATTTTATTCGTTTTATGTTAAATCATAAAAATCTTATTATTTATTAAGGAGAAAGAGGAGGATGTCGTGTCGCAGCCGAACTAGGTCTCTGTTGTATCTCTTCTGTATTTTATTATTTTTTGTATGTGTCGTTTGCAAAGAAAACGACAGGAGCAAGAGGAAAGATGAAGCAGCAGACAAATGGAAGAAAAAACACATAACTGATTATAGCGATGCCGATATTGAGAGACTATTCGACCAGTGGGAGGTACGTTGGGTTGGGTGACTTGCCGGTTGGTTGCGTTGCATTTCGACAGTCGCTACGGTTCATTGGGTTTGGCGATATGCTATACTTTAGTTCATAATTTTATCAGTTTTTATGCTGAGGTAACTTCATCTGTAAGATTTTTCCGGGATTGTGCTCACTATATAAATTTGTAGTTCCTTCGAATTCACTATTAATTATGTCAAGTGTTAAAATGAAAGTGAAAATGAAAGTACACGTGTTACTATTTCATTTGGTGTCAGTTGAGGCCAAGTTCTTTCACGAGACACCAATAGCAGTAGATCTGATTTGGGAAATCTATTCATACGACACCTGGGTATATAGATACACTTTCTTAATTATTTTTTTTTTGGTCTGAATGAAATTAATTTTTTTTATCTGCAAATTCAAATTGCAAACAGAGCATCAGTGTGATCTGAAGTGTAATTAATGGGTAGATCATAACTTTATATAAGCAAAGCAAATCATTGTGATCTGAAGTGTAATTAATGGGTAGATCATAACTTTATATAAGCAAAGCAAATCATTGTGATCTGAAGTGTAATTAATGGGTAGATCATAACTTTATATAAGCAAAGCAAATCATTGTGATCTGAAGTGTAATTAATGGGTAGATCATAACTTTATATAAGCAAAGCAAATCATTGTGATCTGAAGTGTAATTAATGGGTAGATCATAACTTTATATAAGCAAAGCAAATCATTGTGATCTGAAGTGTAATTAATGGGTAGATCATAACTTTATATAAGCAAAGCAAATCATTGTGATCTGAAGTGTAATTAATGGGTAGATCATAACTTTATATAAGTAAAGCAAATCATTGTGATCTGAAGTGTAATTAATGGGTAGATCATAACTTTATATAAGCAAAGCAAATCATTGTGATCTGAAGTGTAATTAATGGGTAGATCATAACTTTATATAAGCAAAGCAAATCATTGTGATCTGAAGTGTAATTAATGGGGGTAGATCATAACTTTATATAAGCAAAGCAAATCATTGTGATCTGAAGTGTAATTAATGGGTAGATCATAACTTTATATAAGCAAAGCAAATCATTGTGATCTGAAGTGTAATTAATGGGTAGATCATAACTTTATATAAGCAAAGCAAATCATTGTGATCTGAAGTGTAATTAATGGGTAGATCATAACTTTATATAAGCAAAGCAAATCATTAGTCGCTTAAAATGAAATTGACTCCTTAATTGGGCATAAATGGGTGATCATGGGCCTTTAATTGTCTAAAAGTATGTGAAAAATTGTTGTTAATATCAAAACTTTTACATTTTGTGTATATATGCAGGGTTCGAAAAATTTGTATAAAAGCACTCGCCTGATAACATAACTTCCACTCACCCAAACTCATTTTGCACTCGCCCAAGTATGAAAACGTAGTATTTCAAAGTAAATGTATTAAGAGCATATAAAATCTTTTTTCAAAGTAAATAGATCTTATATGACTTAACAGATATGATACTCTTCATTTGACAATTTGTCTTTTTTTCTAATTAAGTACTGAATTGATGGAAAATGTGTGAAAATCTTACCACACCTTTTGTATCCTCTCATTATAAGTTTTTAGAATTCAAATTCTTGACTGAAATTTTGGTTGCCCCCCATAAAAATCTGGTTACCCATAATGAAAAAAAATATTTTATTTAATTTTGTTTTTTTAAGTTATTGTTATTTTATTAGATAAATTTATATACAATATATATTGTCTCTGAATGATGCATTTGCATCTAAATTAACTGTAAATGCATCATTATTATTACTACAATCAATTATTAGTATTACTATTTTATGATGTTACTACTATGTGTTTAACTAAATCAATATAAATTACAAAAGTAAGTTTTCACTATTGTTAGATGAAAACAAGAGCTATCCATTTCTATATTTTCATTAAAACATTTATTTATAGTATTGAGTAACTATTTTTACATTTAACATTCACTTACATTTAATTCAGATTTTACAACTTCTATAAAAATTATAGTGTTATGATTATTTTACCAAATCCTGAAATTCAGGTCCGTTCGGTATTGGTTCTTTTATTTACACACATCCAACTTCCACTTCCTCAACAAACTGCAACGATGTGTTCTGTGACATTTTTGGCCATGAGGTAAAGACTAACATGTTTAATTGTCAATAAAATAATTATTTAAGTTTGTAATTGTTTATTGTAATGTATTTTGAACTGAAAATAGAAGGAAGTGGACCAGCTTCGAAATTTAAAAGGGAAAACAGATTTTCAGTGGGGCGTCAGCACTCGCCACACAGGCAAGTTCATTATGGATATTTACTCGCCCGAAACAATTTTTTACTCGCCAATGCGAGCGGGTGAGTGGATTTTTTGAACCCTGATATGTACATTACTACTGGTACAGGACCAGTTGCCTTCTAAGTCAGACCAGTAGTTGGTGTGAGAATGTGATCAGTTTGGTTGTATACAGAGGTTAAAAGAACCTTTATTGTACAGTGTCCTGTGCTCTTCCAGTTAAGAATTTTATATTCTAATGGGCCAAATTGGTAGAAGTAACTGTGGCTTTTCACTTGTAACAATAAAGACACAAAATTTTATTCATTTATTTTAACTGACAACAAGGTTTTCATTTGAAGACATGGAAGTTTTGACTGAGTGGTACTTAAAGTTGTGAGATTCACCTTTGTTGGCATACCAAACATAAGCTGTACTGTGAACATATTTGGGAAATTTTATTCAAAATTGTGGAAAAAGTAGTAAATTTTGCATTTAGGAATGGGGCCTTTTACCAAACCCACATGTTGATGATATTAATCTCTGATATAGAACACAATTTTGTGAGATTTCTTTAGATAAGTCATATGATGTTGGATATTAAACTGAAATAGAAGGGAAAAAATTGCCATAGTACATGCCAAAGACAAAATTGCACAATAGTCAACTACTGGTCTGGTAACAGTTAAGAACCAGATTTTATTCTATAACAAAATTAATATAGGTAAACAAACAATGTATTTTGACAAAACGTCTTATTGTCAATCTATGACAGGGTATTTAAAAATCTTGGTAGGCAGACTACAGAATTCCAATTGTATTTACCATGCTTTGAAAGGTATTAACTCATTTTCCCTAAAGACACATTTGGACTAACCTAAATCATTAATTTACAGAAGAGTCCATCGTTTTTCAGGGGATGATGAGTTAAAGTTTAAATAAATGTGATGAACTGATATTTCATTTTTTTTTTTACAAAAATTCCAAAAATACCTGGGAAAAATCCCTGTACACATGTAGAAGTATTCTAAGAAAATACAATTAAAAAAATTACACGTAACTTATTTTCATTGTAGGAAAATGATGAAGAGCTCCCAGAGGATGAGTTGCCAGAGTGGAAAAGGCAACCACCAAAAATTGATATGTCACAAATTGACCCAAGTAATCCAGAGGCAGCATTAAGAATGTCAAAAAAGGGCCGTTCTCTGATGATGTTTGCTACAGTTTCAGGTAATTTTACCAGGTCACAAGAGCCCAAGGCATGGCGTGACCTATTGCTATCGCCTTTTGTCTGTCGCCTTGTGTCAGCCATTGTCCATTGTATACTTTTAAACGTTTTCAACTTCTTCTCAAGAACCAATGGGCCAATTTCAACCAAACTTGGCTGGATTTATCCCCATGTGAGACATCATAGTTTTCATATGGAATAATGACACTAAAGTTGGTCTGATGTAAGTTTGTACAAAAACAGATGCCTCAAAATTCAAACAAGAACATGTGGAATGTTTCAGGAGATCTGTCAGTAATGTTTCAGGAGATCTGTCAGTAATGTTTCAGGAGATCTGTCAGTAATGTTTCAGGAGATCTGTCAGTAATGTTTCAGGAGATCTGTCAGTAATGTTTCAGGAGATCTGTCTGTAATGTTTCAGGAGATCTGTCTGTAATGTTTCAGGAGATCTGTCAGTAATGTTTCAGGAGATCTGTCTGTAATGTTTCAGGAGATCTGTCTGTAATGTTTCAGGAGATCTGTCTGTAATGTTTCAGGAGATCTGTCCAGCGCATCACATCACACAGTCACCTGTCAAGATCCTGACCATGCTCACCACTGCCTTAGCTTTAGTACATGAATATAAACACCAACTGTCCAGTAAAAAAGCTAGCTATTGGACAAGACAGTTAAACTAACCTATATCCAAGCTTAGCTTTAGTACATGAATATAAACACCAACTGTCCAGTAAAAAAGCTAGCTATTGGACTAGACAGTTAAACTACCCTATATCCATGGCTGTTTCTTTGCTTGCTACATTTGGTGCAGAACTAAATAACTCGCAATGTAATGAGTCTTGTGGATTTCTGGGGGTAGAAATCTTGTTAAGGGGAAAAGTAGTGTTGCAGAGGGTGTCGGCCCAGATAGCTCAGTTGGTAAGAGTGTCCAGCTAGTGTTCGGAAGGTCCTGGGTTTGATTCCTAGTATGGCTGCTCATTTTTTTCTGCCTGCTACACATGCTTTGGAAGTGTAAATATGCATTATGTTAGGGAGTTCAGAAATAGAACTTAATACATATAATTTTCCTTTGGAGTTTTATCTATTTTTAGCCTTTTTACTGAGATATACACAAAATGAGACCAAAATAATTTATACCTCTAGTTGTTGATCTGGAGGATTAAATATTATGTTAATTCATAATATTTTGATAATTTTTCAGGTAACCCCACAGAGAAAGAAACAGATCAGATCACACAAATATGGCAACACAGCTTGTTTAATGCCAACATGGAAGTTCAAAGGTCAAGTAAACTTAACGCTCTGTATGATCTTCTTACACTTAAGTTCTGTAAGATGTTTTTGTGTCTCTCACTTTCTAGTCTTGTAAGATATAAGCCTTTTAAATGTACATCATGACATTTCTCACTTTCTAGTCTAGTACCGTCACGTCTCTCATTTTCTAGTCTAATACTTCATATCTCTAACTTTCTTGTTTATTTAGATATAAGCCTGTTAACTGTACATTATGATGTTTACCACCTTGTCTAGTTAGATGTAAGCGTAGGAAATGTGGGAAAGTCTGGCAATGAACATGCAAAACCACATTTTGTTCCTTCAAAGATCTGTAAATGTAAAATCAAACATTTTTAGAAAATTAGAAAATTACGATATAAAGTCAAACTTACCTACTTCATGTACTTTTAAGAGCTTTATTTAGTGTGTGTAAAAAAAAAAATTGTTAATCTCATCTGAAAGTCACATGACTTTAATTTCCTAAGGTGAACACCAAATAAATTGAAATTTCATGAAACCTCCATTTCTTGAGGTGAACACCAAATACATCGTAAGTCTTAGTGGCTTCCGTCCTGAGTGGTTAGAGCATCGTACTTTGAACCATGAAGTCTCTCACCTCTAGTCGGCGTGGGTTTCAGTCCCACTGGAACCTAAGCTGATTTTATGAGAAAGACCAAATACACAGGAAAGTCACATGACTGCCATTTCCTAAAGTGAAGAGCAAATACACAGGAAAGTCACATGACTGCCATTTCCTAAGAAGAAGACCAAATACACAGGAAAGTCACATGACTGCCATTTCCTAAGGTGAAGACCAAATACACAGGAAAGTCACATGACTGCCATTTCCTAAAGTGAAGACCAAATACACAGGAAAGTCACATGACTGCCATTTCCTAAAGTGAAGACCAAATACACAGGAAAGTCATGTGACTGCCATTTCCTAAAGTGAAGACCAAATACACAGGAAAGTCACATGACTGCCATTTCCTAAAGTGAAGACCAAATACACAGGAAAGTCACATGACTGCCATTTCTAAGGTGAAGACCAAATACACAGGAAAGTCACATGACTGCCATTTCCTAAAGTGAAGACCAAATACACAGAAAAGTCACATGACTGCCATTTCCTAAAGTGAAGACCAAATACACAGGAAAGTCACGTGACTGCCATTTCCTAAGGTGAAGACCAAATACACAGGAAAGTCACATGACTGCCATTTCCTAAGGTGAAGACCAAATACACAGGAAAGTCACATGACTGCCATTTCCTAAAGTGAAGACCAAATACACAGGAAAGTCACATGACTGCCATTTCCTAAAGTGAAGACCAAATACACAGGAAAGTCACATGACTGTCATTTCCTAAAGTGAAGACCAAATACACAGGAAAGTCACATGACTGCCATTTCCTAAGGTGAAGACCAAATACACAGGAAAGTCATGTGACTACCATTTCCTAAGGTGAAGACCAAATACATAAGAAAGTCATGTGACTGCCATTTCCTAAGGTGAAGACCTAATACACAGGAAAGTCACGTGACTGCCATTTCGGAAGGTGAAGACCAAATACACAGGAAAGTTACGTGACTGCCATTTCCGAAGGTGAAGACCAAATACACAGGAAAGTCACGTGACTGCCATTTCCGAAGGTGAAGACCAAATACTTCAAAGAATTAGAAAAGTCTGTTATGGTTCTAATTTCGTTTATTTCGTCATTTTCATTTATCGACAAAATTAAAACCACAGCCAAATTTGACATAAATTACCCCTTGTTACACCAGTAGTTTACAAACATGTTGTTTTATATCAGTGAAATTAAATGTCAGTGAATTTTTTTTTAAACAATGAAATTTTAACCCCACAAAAGTTTTTGATTCTACAGTATATAAATTGCCATGAAAAAACAAAAATACAATGTATGTTTTGTTCATTACAGGTATACTGTATCAAGCAATCGGGTCATATTTATGTTAAAAGATGGCTCCCTAGCCTGGAATATCAAAGACTATCTCATTGAGCAGGATAGATGTGAAGAAGTAACAATAGAAGGGAAAAGTTATCCTGGAAAAAGTGCCAAGGTGAAAAAAATATTATAAAATCACAGATCTACAGCAGGGTGACAAAAATGAAGATATATTTTTTTTCTTTATATATTTTATATAGAACCACCTTTTTTGTCAAAACATTCACGGAGAGTCATTTCTAAAGCAACATTGATGAAACTCAAACCATAAACTCAAAATATCTAACACTTTCATTGTATATTTGCTCATAAAGTCAAAATTTTCTGTTTTCAAAATTTAGCAATTTTAATAGTAACTTAAATTCTCTGTCACAATTTCCTGTTCATACATATTTAAAAAAGACATTAAAGTCATGTATGTTGCCAAATCTTTCAGAACTGTTAAACAAAACAATGGAAATCCTTAAAAAACAAACTCAAAAACTTCAAAATATTAAAGGATCTTGATGGAAATTGTACTGTAATTGTATGAACATTTGTTTTTATTACTTTATTAAAAAAAATATATGGTTTTATAAGAAATGAGAAAAATAAAAAGTTTCCTGACTTTTGTCACCATGCTGTACACTACAGCATTTTAAAGACATCGGGAAGTTTTAGAGACCGTATACAAATCTTGTGAACATTGGACAAATGCAGATCTCCAGAAAATCCAGAGGTGGGATCAGGTGCCATGGAGGAGTGATAATTCCCTGTTGACTGGTCACACCCACCGTGAGTTCACAGTCAAATTCAATTAAAAATAGCTGAGGAAGAAATCTTTGTCACAATCAGTATACCTGATTGATTTAATACCCCTACAACCATAACTTGTTTTTATTTACATTTGATTGGTTCCTGATTTTCCTCATCAAATTTCCAAGCGCCATGGTAAAATACTGCTGGTAAAATACTGTAAACAAATATGGCATCATTTTCATTGCCTTTTTCGTTGTTTTTTACAAGGTTATTTATCTCCAATGTTGGAGAAATAATATAGGCAGAATAATATACAGGTAAATTAAAAGGCCTGTATAGACTCAACTATGTTTTATATAGGAACACAGAACTGCCGACAAGTTATAATGGTTGTCTATTTCAGGGCACTGGCAAACAGGAAGATAACCAATCAAGTAAAAAGAAAGACGATACACAAAAGAAAAATAAAGAGAGTGGTAAATATTCCAAAGATAAAAATATCAAAGACAACAGAACCAAGAGGGACAAAAAGGGGAAAGAGGAGTTATGATGGCAGTACAAATAAAATGTTATATATGAGCCAAATGTGAAAATGTGAATGCTAAAATCGACCAAGTAACTTTTTTCTTTTTTCGTCATCTTGATCTGATAAATGTGAATGTTGGTGCTTATATAAAAATGTTTAATCCTGATATATTTTACACATTTTAGAATGTCAAACACTGATTGTATGGACTCCGTGGGAGACATACTGAAAGTCTAAAAGTCTAAAATTACTAAAAGAGGTTAACTGGCCATCTTCTAATTGATTGATCAGTTTTGAACATTAAAAATAGATAAGAATTAGTGACATAATACTAGTCCTTACAATCAGAAAGTCAGAATAACTGATTACCGTATTCGACCTATTAAGCGCCCATCTCCTTATAAGCACCCCTCCCTCTTTTTACATATGATCGAGAATCTTTTCTATCTGGTTGACAAGGAGATGTGGACCTGAAAAACCATAAGTAACAGTTTATCTGTAGCCTCCAAGCAACAGAATTTTATTGGTAAGTGTCCTTAGTAGAAACTAGACCAACTTTATCACTGTGCCTTACAAAAAATTAACTGTTTTATGTCAATTTGACTATTAATTAGTCCCATTAAGCACTCACCCCTTTTTCCTGATTTTTGTAGTGCCCTGGGTGCTGTTAATGGGTCAAATACGGTATTGGCTTTTTACCTTTATTTGCATGGATAAGAGAATTTTATGTGGTCATAGCTGTATACAGTCAAAGTTGTATTAAAGGCCACCTGTATTTAAAGGGCACCTGCCTTTAAAGGTCATTCAAACATAACCTTTGTTAACTTTTTATAATGAATAAACCTCTTTATAAAGGTCACCTGTCCAGAATGGCTACTTTTGCCTATTCCCTTGAGTGGCCTTTATAGACTGTAATGTCATTGTGGTTTTGCTTGTGTAAATCAGAAATGGAAGAAACGAAAAACTGAGATTAGAAAATCTGTATGATTGTTGTTGATATTGACTTGTGGGTTTGAAAGTGAACGTATAAAATGCTGATGTGTACATGTTTGTCTGTGAAGTTAAAGATGCTTAATTTTTATATCAACATTTGAAAAACTTGTATGATTGTGTGAATTCCCTCTGTCAGTCAATTAAGTTTTATGATGATAATTTGTAATTTTAAGATAATTAAGGTGTAACTTCTAATGTCATGTTATTGTTTATGAAATTAGATGGAGTGGTCCTATCTAGGCTAATCATTCCTAAGAATACAAATGGACCGAGCTAAATTTTTTATGTAAAGTAAAGTCTATTATTTTCTTAGGGGTGGGGGCGATTTTGTGGAGAACAAATATATGTGTGAATCTCAGGAATGTGTATGTGCTCCATTTTAAGAAAACTGAAGTTACTGAAGAGATTAAAATATGTCGGCAAATCCTTATTTAGACTAGTTTTATCAATCAGGCATCAACAAACATCAGAAGTTTACCTGTCTAACAGGCTAATTGCTAATAATCTGGAAATCCATTTCTGAATACAATTGTTACCTGTCGAAAAAATTGAATGTATTATGCAATGTATGAAGTTGTTATTTTTTGCCAAAGTGAAACAAATTGGTGTTATGTCAGTTGATTTAAGTTAATACAATTGTTTTTATGGATGTAATTTTTTATCTGGCAATTTCAATTTGCCCAGTTCGACTGAGTAGTTGTCACTTTTCCATGATGTCAGACTGGAAAATGTACTGGTTCCTGACAACATGGCGAGTGTGATTGCTATACCCAGATTGTTTGTTGAGTCTGGACAGTCCTAAGACAACGGTTATTGGTGTTTTATATGTGTTACCCTTTAGTTTAATGTAAATAATTGATTTTGTATGATCCATTACCATAGTTACAACTACATTAAGTGTTATCTTCTTATATTGAATGCCACCTTGTGACAATTTATTTCAATTCATCCAAATTATTCCTTGCTATATAATTTACTGGTATGTTAATTAGGAAGTAATGCATTAATTCAAATGCTTTATTTTTGTCTTCTATGGTATTGATTGCTGTTCCCTATCGTTAAACATTGAAATTAAAATCGATAAATTACAGTAGTATCATATTCCGATGTAGCATTCCATTTCTCTGTTCCTAGTCTCAGATATCATTAGTCCATTTTCATATAAATAATCACTTACATGAAGACATATTAGTAACCATGGAAACACAAGGTGACCATAAATACCATGGCAATTACGGTATTTCTGATACTTATACTACATGTACTGTTTTGTTCATAAATTTATGTACCATTTCCTGGAACTGGTTCAATTTTAACCCTAGATTAAATATCATGATCAAAATTTAACCTAGGGTTAAACTCTGTTGCTCAATAATTGTTCAGATTTAACTTTGGTTACACCATCGGTTATATATGGGAAATTTAAACAAGCTTTGAGGCTTAGTGACATATCTTAACCAGTAAACGGTTATTATTTCAAAAATGGGTGAAAGATTGGCACCGTTATCAAAATGTATACCTCAGTTTCTACATTTACATGAGGGTTATGTTTAGTTGGTAGTTAAATTTAACCAATAGATGAACAACTGGGTCCAGAAAAAATACAGTTGTTTTTATATACTGACAAAGTATTCCAAGTCATTGAAGTTTCTTGACACAGTTGTCCCACCTTTGTATTATTGGCAGGGTTGTTATTCAGTCAGATTACCTTAGCTTTTGTATTGATGTTCATTTCTGTTTGTATTAGTTAACTTATTCACCCCTAAAGACACATTTGGACTGGCTTAAGTCATTAATTTACAGAAGAGTCCATTGTTTTTCAGGGGTTGATGAGTTGATGGATTACATTATTTTTCATGTTACAAATGACAAAAGAAATGATTTGTTGATGCTGTTCTATTGTTATAAGAGTTGATAAGGTTTTTTTATTTATCCTGTTTTTACAATGTTTTGAAATTTTTCTCTTTCTAAAAAGTTAATATAAACTGCTCTTCACAGATTAATTAAAATTAATAAGTGGATATGGTTATTTTATTTGTGATACATATTCGTACTCTCATTGAGGGATGCCACAATACATTTCCATTGTTAACTTTCGGTTTAGGGTGTGCAGTTTGTCTATGCCCTAGGATGTATACAGAATAATTTTGACTTGGATAAATGGTAGATAGGGCTTACACCAGTGTGAGGTGTTGAGATATCTTAATCTTAGTATATACAGATGTGAGAAAATAAGCAGCATAGGAATTCAATTCACTGAGTAAATAAGCTGTAGCAAATATTGATAGATAACTTCCATTGATACTATTTGCAAAAGGGAGATAACTGACTGTTAAACAACGTATTCTTCTGCACACATGTAGAATAATGAGATACAAAGAAATAGCTTCATATAATATGTAACTAATGCATTATAATCCTTGTTTATTTGTAGTTGTACAGGGTTCAGGTAGTTTACCAGGATTATATTATCAAACACTAACTTAAACCAATTATAGAGACTATGTATGTTTTAACTTGTTCACCCCTAAAGACACATTTGGACTGTTCAAAGTCATTGATTTATAGAAGAGTCCATTGTTTTTCAGGGGTTGATGAGTTAACATATCAGTGTTTTCTAAAGGGCTAAACACTAACTTAAACCAATTATATAGGCTATATATATTTTTGAATATCATTTATGTGTTTATAAAGGGCTATACACTAACTTAAACCAATTACATGTATATAGGCTATATATATATTTAAATATCATTATGTGTTTATTTTGTCTTTTTGTTAGTCAGAGTTATCTCCCATGTCAGCAGATATTGGATGTGGCGTCATGTCTTTGTGTGAAAAAACTTCTTCACATAAACATATGATATGACAATTGATAACTTTTCTCGTTTTATGCACAAATGATATCACAAGCAATACCTCCTACAAAGGCTGGTAACTTTGGATGATGAAAATACCTAGTAAAGTGCTAAATATTAACTAAAACCAAGTGTGTTTATCTATTATAAAAAAAACTTTACTACAAAAGCATGAAAAGTGTGTTCTTGGGTGGGGGAGACACAATTTCAGTTCAGAGGACAATAAAACCGAACATGAGACCTAAAATAATGTCCATAAGACACTTTTAAACTTACCTCAAATTCAGGTAGTCTATTTATGCAGGAAATAAAATTTCTTTACATTATACTGGATTTAAGACTAACAGCGCCATCTATTGGTATAACAATCTAGATTGTAAGAATAGGATTTTTTAAAACCCTTAATGGCAGGTATGTCTCTAGGCTTCAGGTTGCCAAATCTGAAAATTTTACTTGATTTCAGTAAATCTCTAAATCAGATTGGCTGAATAGTCCAAGTTAATAATATTTTCTGACTGGAGAATTTTCTTAGGTTTTGAGCTAGCGGGTCTAGATCTTCCAGTCTCGATCTAGATATTTCAGTGTGATCAAGACAATTTAAGTGTATTTATAAATGTAGATCACTGTTATAATATCTGTGTCAAGATCTCATCTCATATACAAATACATTTGTGTAATCTGGATATCATCTGGGCCCTGCACCATAAAACTACTCAAGTCTGAGAATATTCTCAACTTGGTCTACTTAGCCAATCAGAATTCAGAATAAGCCAAAGTTTTGTAAAATTTTTAGATTTAAATAATTCTTAAAATTTATGGTGCCAGGCCCAGACCTGAGGTTTCATGAAATTTTGTTTTTATTTATCAAATACCTGTCCCTTCACCATATGTTATCACTGTTGTGCCATAGTTAATGTATGATACATTTTGTTGGAAGTAAAAGTTTCAAACATTAATATAATCGGTGCATTTATACTTAGCTTTATAAAAGGAGAATGTATGTATATATCAATATATATTATATAATTTTTTATGTTAATAAACATTTGGATCTCTTTGTTAATCCGTGTGTTGTTTACATGTGGTTGAAGTGTTTTATTACAGTGGAACCTGTAAACATTTGGATCTCTTTGTTAATCCGTGTGGTTGAAGTGTTATATTACAGTGGAACCTGTAAACATTTGGATCTCTTTGTTAATCCGTGTGTTGTTTACGTATGGTTGAAGTGTTATATTACAGTGGAACCTGTAAACATTTGGATCTCTTTGTTAATCAGTGTGTTGTTTACGTGTGGTTGAAGTGTTATATTACAGTGGAACCTGTAAACATTTGGATCTCTTTGTTAATCCGTGTGTTGTTTACGTTGAAGTGTTATATTACAGTGGAACCTGTAAACATTTGGATCTCTTTGTTAATCCGTGTGTTGTTTACGTGTGGTTGAAGTGTTATATTACAGTGGAACCTGTAAACATTTGGATCTCTTTGTTAATCCGTGTGTTGTTTACGTGTGGTTGAAGTGTTTACGTATGGTTGAAGTGTTTACGTGTGGTTGAAGTGTTTACGTATGGTTGAAGTGTTTACGTATGGTTGAAGTGTTTACGTATGGTTGAAGTGTTTACATATGGTTGAAGTGTTTACGTATGGTTGAAGTGTTTACGTATGGTTGAAGTGTTTACATATGGTTGAAGTGTTTACGTATGGTTGAAGTGTTTACGTGTGGTTGAAGTGTTTACGTATGGTTGAAGTGTTTACATATGGTTGAAGTGTTTACGTATGGTTGAAGTGTTTACGTATGGTTGAAGTGTTTACGTATGGTTGAAGTGTTTACGTATGGTTGAAGTGTTTACGTATGGTTGAAGTGTTTACATATGGTTGAAGTGTTTACGTATGGTTGAAGTGTTTACGTATGGTTGAAGTGTTTTATTACAGTGGAACCTGTCTTGAGAGACCACCCAGTCAGTCACTGAAATGTGGTCTCTCAAGACAGCTCGTCTCTTAAAAGAGGTTTTATTTAAAGGACTGTTTAACCACATGGTTTTCAGAGTGTGTTCTCACCAGACAGATAGTCTTTCATGAGAGTGGTCCTTCAATACACGTTCCGCTGCACAAGTAATTTAAATGTGGACAATTCTGATCTTTTCAAGATTTGGAACTCTTCTGTGGAGAAGATCAATAAAATCTTACATGGGTGTGTGGAGTGGATAAGGAAATATCCACCCAAAGTGGTAAGAATTAGTTGCCCACTTTAAGAGTTTCCTGAGGATTGGACATTCATATTCTTACCACAAAGGTTGAGATTCCCCTTCCCATGTAACAGGGCGTGTAGCTTGTCTACACCCTAGTGTGTGGACAGAGAAATTCAGGCCATGTATCTTGTCTACACCCTAGTGTGTGGACAGAGAAATTCAGGCCATGTAACTTGTCTACACCCTAGTGTGTAAACAGAGAAATTCAGGCCATGTAACTTGTCTACACCCTAGTGTGTGGACAGAGAAATTCAGGCCATGTAACTTGTCTACACCCTAGTGTGTGGACAGAGAAATTCAGGCCATGTAACTTGTCTACACCCTAGTGTGTGGACAGAGAAATTCAGGCCATGTAGCTTGTCTACACCCCAGTGTGTGGACAGAGAAATCCAGGCCATGTAGCTTGTCTACACCCCAGTGTGTGGACAGAGAAATTCAGGCCATGTAGCTTGTCTACACCCTAGTGTGTGGACAGAGAAATTCAGGCCATGAAGCTTGTCTACACCCTAGTGTGTAACAGAGAAATTCAGGCCATGTAGCTTGTCTACACCCTAGTGTGTAGACAGAGAAATTCAGGCCATGTAGCTTGTCTACACCCTAGTGTGTGCACAGAGAAATTCAGGCCATGTAGCTTGTCTACACCCTAGTGTGTGCACAGAGAAATTCAGGCCATGTAATAGGGCATGTAGCTTGTCTACACCCTAGTGTGTAGACAGAGAAATTCAGGCCATGTAGCTTGTCTACACCCTAGTGTGTAGACAGAGAAATTCAGGCCATGTAGCTTGTCTACACCCTAGTGTGTGCAGAGAAATTCAGGCCATGTAGCTTGTCTTCACCCGTGTGTGTGCACAGAGAAATTCAGGCCATGTAGCTTGTCTACACCCTAGTGTGTGGACAGAGAAATTCAGGCCATGTAGCTTGTCTACACCCTAGTGTGTGGACAGAGAAATTCAGGCCATGTAGCTTGTCTTCACCTGTGTGTGTGCACAGAGAAATTCAGGCCATGTAGCTTGTCTACACCCTAGTGTGTGGACAGAGAAATTCAGGCCATGTAGCTTGTCTACACCCTAGTGTGTGCACAGAGAAATTCAGGCCATGTAGCTTGTCTACACCCTAGTGTGTGGACAGAGAAATTCAGGCCATGTAATAGGGCATGTAGCTTGTCTACACCCTAGTGTGTAGACAGAGAAATTCAGGCCATGTAATAGGGCATGTAGCTTGTCTACACCCTAGTGTGTGGACAGAGAAATTCAGGCCATGTAGCTTGTCTACACCCTAGTGTGTGGACAGAGAAATTCAGGCCATGTAATAGGCCATGTAGCTTGTCTACACCCTAGTGTGTGCACAGAGAAATTCAGGCCATGTAGCTTGTCTACACCCTAGTGTGTGCACAGAGAAATTCAGGCCATGTAGCTTGTCTACACCCTAGTGTGTGCACAGAGAAATTCAGGCCATGTAGCTTGTCTTCACCCGTGTGTGTGGACAGAGAAATTCAGGCCATGTAGCTTGTCTACACCCTAGTGTGTAGACAGAGAAATTCAGGCCATGTAGCTTGTCTACACCCTAGTGTGTGGACAGAGAAATTCAGGCCATGTAGCTTGTCTTCACCCTAGTGTCCAAGAAGGGAGAAACATATTTCTTTTGTTTCTGAGGCTTCCTCATAACATGGATAATTTGTATGGGCTTTCACATTTTAACAGTGATTGCCAATAATATGAAATAATCAGACATTGACATGATTAGGTCATTGCAGTAATATATTTAAACCTTTTGGCCAGGTGAGTTAGAAAATGTGATTATGAAGAAAATAAACAACAGTTACTGCAGTGTTAGCATTATATTTATTGCAAAAAATGCAATTATTACAATCAATAACTGATCTTAAAAATCAACTAAAATTGCCATATACAATATATATATATCTATATATCAAGTCACAACCTATAACATTGATCCAATGGGATAGTGATAAAAAGTCACATGACTTTGTAAGTAAATATACTGTTAAAAAAGCACTGAAGCACAGAAATTTTGTCGATTGTCCACCCGAATAACCAGTGTAAATATGCTTTTACGAGTGAATTATTTTAAAGTGAATCACAACAGCCAACAATTGTTAATCATGGTTACATGTATATATCTTGGTATCATAACCTAAAAAATAAACCTTTTCATTATGACCATTGTTCTACTAATTTCCACTGCACACAAACACTTCTGCAGGGTATTAAGAAGATTCTTACCCAAAGCGTTTCATACCCAAGACAAATCCTACCCACTGAAATACCCTGTGTACGATTTGTCTTTCACTGGGTACGAAACTTCTTGATACCACTCAGAAGTGTTTGTGTGCAGGTGAAATCAGTAGAACAGCTGTTATCATGAAAAGGTCTATTCACAAAAATTCAGTATTTCCTGAATGTTCATTTCATCAAAATTTAGAACTGAAAAAATTCAACAATTTCAAAAAAATGTGTAAAAAAAATTAAATATATATAACGTATTTTTTCAACTTAAAAGATCTTCCTTTGACTATACATTTGAACACAAGAAATTTATATAAAAGAAAAGAATCCTATGTAAAAGGCTTTACTTAAAGAAAAATAAAAATATATATAAAGCATACATTAAACACGCTAAAAACAATGAACTCTACTTTACGTCAATGACATGGTCAAGTCCATTTGTGTTTTTGGGAGTGAAACGATTTTACATTAACCAATGTAAAATAACTGCAACACTTCTACAACAAGGATATACTAGCATGGAAGCATACAGCAACATGAAGGACAAGGGATTGTTTGAATTCTGGCTCATCAGGTAAGTTCTCTAGGATTATTTTCTCCGCAGGAATTTGGTGTTTATTGAAATCACAAAATAAGTTTGAACTTATGGTATTATTTTAAAGAAAAAATATAATATTAGGTACAGGTAATGGCATTTTGTGGACTTTTTTATTAGAATCATTGCAGCTGTAAATTTTTGATGTACCGGTATGATTCTGATGTATGTCAATGTTCAGTCAGTTATCTAAGTCAGCTTACACCTACCAAGAAAAAGGACCCTAATAATAAGCCTTAACTGAGAAACCCGCAACTTATATCCAATATTTGTCTAGGGTATGAGCCAGACAAAAATTATTGAACCCAGTAAAAACAGAACCACCACTATGGACATAGAAGAACTGATGAAAATATTAATACGGAATTTACTATTAAGTGGATCTTGGTAATAGTCACATGGCATTTATCAAACAAAATCAAAATTTGATGTCTCAATCCCAAAGATAAACGGGGATGTACAACTTAATTCAACAGATACAAATGTACATATTAAGCCACAAAACAAAAATGTACATCTCAATCCCACAAACAGGAATGTACATCTAAATCCCACAGACAAACAGGAATGTACATCTAAATCCCACAAACAGGAATGTACATCTCAATCCCACAGACAAATAGGAATGTACATCTCAATCCCACAGACAAACAGGAATGTACATCTCAATCCCACAGACAAACAGGAATGTACATCTCAATCCCACAGACAAACAGGAATGTATATATCAATCCCACAGACAAACAGGAATGTATATATCAATACCACAGACAAACAGGAATGTACATATCAATCCCAAAAACAGGAATGTACATCTCAATCCCACAAACAGGAATGTACATCTCAATCCCACAAACAGGAATGTACATCTCAATCCCACAGACAAATAGGAATGTACATCTCAATCCCACAGACAAACAGGAATGTACATATCAATCCCACAAACAGGAATGTACATCTCAATCCCAGAGAAACAGGAATGTACATCTCAATCCCAGAGAAACAGGGTATGTACAACATCCCAAGAGAAAATAGAATGTACATCTCAATCCCACAGAGAAACAAGAATGTACATCTAAATCCCACAACCAGGAATGTTTATCTCAATTCCAAAGAAAAAACTAATCTGAACTCTTTATGTGAAATGGAATGTTTATATATATCTTGGAATTTGATTTATTGTAAGACTCAAGTTTTTAAAAATGTGATGCACTGTTAGTGCTGAAATCTCGAAATGATTAATGATCATTAAAGACTGAATTCAAATAAAAAGCAAGGAAACTCCATTTCCAAAAAAAAAGTAAAAAACTGAAAAATTGATGAACACATGTACACCATCACAGAAAAATCTTGATTGTGCAGATCATTATTCAAGAATATTAAGATATTTATAGTTAAGATTCTAATTACTCTACTGTAACCTCCTTACCAACCACTCCCTCTATACATGCACACACACATGCACACACACACACACACACACACACACACACACACACACACACACACACACATTAAGGTGAAACCTATAAGATATGAAATTTAGGAATATCATGTACATGAACAAAATGTGGTTTTACACAACTTAAGTATACTTATACACACAAAATATACACATGTGAAAATACTGAGTAATACAGAATAGTAATATAGAAAACAGAGAAGTGTATATCTACGTATCATCTATAGGACATATCTATATAATTTCTACATATTAACCATCATATGTATAAGTGTACAGTCAGTAAATGCTGTCAGGCAGTTGCATGGTGTAAAGTTTGCATCTTACAAATACAACAGAAATTTACAAATGGAGTGCTGACAAAAATGTCCTCTTGGTGATCAATTATCCAGCAATTTCTTGTGTGACCATAAATATGTGTTCTGACAGTTAATTTCTTGATTTTCTGGTATAATAAGCTACCCGTAACTAAGTAACTATTCTTCAGCTATACAGTGGCAGTCATTATACAGTGGCACTCCCTATACAAATTGACAGTTACTACACAGTGGCAGTTGCAATACAGTGGCAGTTGCTATACAGTGGCAGTTGCTATACAGTAGCAGTTGCTATACAGTGGCAGTCACTGTACAGTGGCAGTTGCTATACAGTGGCAGTCACTATTCAGTGACATTATGTCATTATGCAGTGGCACTCACTATACAAAGTGCTATACAGTGTCAGTCATTTACTGTGACAGTGTTATTGTGGAAGTTGCCATACAGTGGCAGTTGCTATACAGTTGCAGTCACTATATAATGGCAGTCACTATACAAAGTGACAGTTGCTATACAGTGGCAATCACTATACAGTGGCAGTTACTACTGTGGCAGTTGCTATACACTGGCACTCACTATACAAAGTGAGATTTGCTATACAGTGGCAGTCATTATAAAGTGGCAGTCACAATGCAGTGGCACTCACTATACAAAGTGACAGTTGCTATACAGTGGCAATCACTATACAGTGGCAATCACTATACAGTGGCAGTCACTATACTTTGGCAGTTGCTATACACTGGCATTCACTATACAAAGTGACAGTTGCTATACAGTGGCATTCACTATACAGTGGCAGTCACTATACTTTGGCAGTTGCTATACACTGGCATTCACAATACAAAGTGGCAGTTGCTATACAGTGGCATTCATTATACAGTGGCATACCTATCTGGCTGTAGGTTAGGTGTTAATGTTATGGTCTCAATCAAAATATTCAAACCATTCAGGCTATGCAGGCCTTTTATTTTACAAATACAAACAGGAATGAAGAGATCATGTGACAAGCAGTGAATTGATCAGCAGTTAGCTCCCTTTACAACCTATAAGTATTGATATTACATTACATTTAACATGCATATTAACGGTTACGTCGACTCTGTCCAACAGACTGTCATTATCTATACAAACAATGGACGAATTCTTCTTCAAGCACTATAAAACTTGAGAATTTATTTAAGTCTGAGAATTTTCTCAAATTTGCCTTCTCAGTGAATCAGATTTTTGAATAAGCCAAAGTTGAGTAAAATTTTTAGACTTATGTAATTCTCAGACTTTATGGTGCCAGCTAGGCCTGGTTTTGTTGAAATGTTCATTATGCATGTCATGTAAATAATTACTGAGAATTTAATAAAAGTAACTAAAAAATAAATGTGAAAAGACATTGAACATACATATACTATGTAATATACATTTGCTAGTGTTATATATCTCCATTTACAGTGGTGTGACATTGTGATGTAAAAGAAAAAAAAACTGTAACATAAAAATCAGAAAATTAAGATACGTTTGTATTGTACATTACCAGTTAATACAAAGTTTACAGTTATTTCCCAAAGGTACACAACATCCTCCACTCTCGTTACAGTTGTAGGCTACAATAACCCCATACTAAAAAACATGTGACATTTTCCCGTATAACACATGTATAATAAATCAGGCTAATCACTTTGTCACAGCTTCATAATTCTATACCTATAGATCACAAACCACACTTATCAATTTATCATAATCAATTGATTAATCAATTAATTAATTGATAACCAAATCTTGTATTTCTTACTCTCTAATATTTCATAAGAATCTATAATTTCCTTCCACCATTCTCAATTATCTGCCCCTAATTCTCCTGATCATTACAAATAAAAATATGTACATGTGTAACAGAGACAAATATTGCCTCTGTTGGAACTTGAACCTGGAACCCCTGGTTTACAAGTCTGGTGCTCTGGTTCTAAGGACAGTCCACTATTTTCATGGGTAGATGAGTCAAGACACAAATGTTAGATAGAAATAGGTCAACTTGACCTCAGTGACCTGCTTAACACAATAAACCCTGAAATAGAATGGACTCTGAGCCTGTAAATTAATGACTTGGACCAGTCCATATGTGTCTTTAGGGGTAAATGGGCAATAACATAAATCTAACTTAACTTAGCAGGAGTGAGCTAAAACACTACCCACCCACATTACCTATGTAAAATTGGATGTAATTGGAAACACATATATTTTCCTTTGGTCTAATAACTATCTACCCCATAACTGATGGGTGAATATCTGTTTGGCATTATCTGTGGACAAATCATGCCATGACTTGCCAAGTTAGTTTCTATTGGATATCATAAGATACCCTGTAGGGAGGTTAAAGATTAATTGAAGCTATGAAATATGTCCTACACCTTATAATACAGTAACTCATGAATAATGCAGCAAGCCTCACTAATGTCATCCAATATTTTATCATCTCAGTGTAATGCTTTATTGACTCGATTAACTTGAACCCTGTGATTTAGTGTCAGATATTGTCTGTACTGTGACAAGCATGCACACATCAGCTGACAACATGACAGTATGACAGCGTAACATAACATAAAGCCAAACAACATCTTAAGTATACAAAACGTTTGTTTTAAAATGTAACCAGTATCCAACATGGCTGCCATAAACACCGAAATTCCAGTCAACAAATTACATTACATTTACAAGATACCTTTATCAGGTCCATATTTATCTTCATTTACTGGATACATGGAAGATCATGTTAACAAGCTATTATTAATTATCTCTATGGCAGGTGCCCTAACCTTTTCATTACAATAGTATAAAAAAATCAGCACAAAGAGGTCGAACACTTCTGGCAGACATATGTACATGACCTTGGGACCACATGATGATAGTGATTAGTACACTTTCTCTAGTCCTCCTGATGTCCAAAAAATCCTGGTCACATGATCAAGGAATGGCAGTAGAAATAAGCCTGGTATAATATAAAGGTCACACATTTTACTGTTACTAACTACATCATCACCATAGCAATATCATATTATATGATTGAACAGTAAGGTTACTCAGAAATTCTGCATTTTCTGTCCAATGCATTGAATATATAAGTAACACATGAATGTCAAGGTAAAATCTGAAGGTGACATATGAATGTCGAGGTCAGCATTCACTATGCCCTGGCCCTCCTTCTCGTGGTAACTTAATCATCGATAATTCTTCTTCTAACTGTCGTATTCTTTTATCTTTAAGTGCAATTTGTTCCTTCAGACTTTTGATTTCCTCCAGTTGTCGGAAGTACCCCTTTCTCAGCTAGAAAAATAAAACATAAACCATTTGAACAAAAAGTATTGTACAGATATCAAGAAAAATTATAAAATTTTCAAAATAATTTTTTAAGGTAACCACTGTAATGGTTTGCTGAATTAGTTGAAATAATATCCAGTCTGTTTATCATTTTCTGTTTATCTTCTAACTTTCTGTTATACTCTTGTTGTGGTTGTACATTTAATTTAAATACAGTGGAATCTCGTTATCTCGAAACCCACAGGACCGCCACTATTACTTCGATATATCCAAATTCGAGATAACCAAAATTTTTAATTGACACTCTATCTATTAATATCAGGACCAGACTTTGAATTTTAACATATCCAGAATTTTGACTCATCTGATTTCGACATAACGAGATTCCACTGTATATAAATATATTTCTTCACTCAATTTTTTCAAAGTTTAAGCAGAATGCATAGCTGCACTACGACAAAGAGCAAAAGGTCACATGACTCATTTCATACATACTCAATGATTTTCTCTTTTGTTTCTTTTTGTTTTAATGACATTTCACCTGACACTCAACAACTTTCAGTCATATGGTTGCAGCCAAATTTTAGTGGTGGTGGCGACAATTTGGTTACAATAATGTACCCGGGAAGAGACCACCAGTCTTCTGTAATTGCAATCATCTAACATAATCAGACATCTAAGGAGTTTGTGCTATATACCGTAGGAGTGACAGATTTCCCCTATTTAAAATGGGATTCACTTACCTCTTGTCTGCAGTCAGGCACACAACGTAATTGATTAAAAGTTTTCACATCTATTTGATCATTATTAAGATTTCAAGATCGCAATATACATAATTAATTCAATAACAGAAAAGTAAGCAAAAATACAAAATACCAGTAAAATGAAACCTGTATTGAAAGACCAAATATAGATCCTAATATATATATATATATATTTGGTAAACACGGCTAATGACTATAAAATCATGTTGAGAGACAGGTTCTAGTGTACCTGTATTTAGAATTTTTGTTTTAATTTATTCACAAACTCCATGAAAAAAATGACAGTGAAGTATTCAGAAAGTAATGATGAATTAACTCATCAACCCCTGAAATAAAGTGGACTGTACTGTAAATCAATGACTTAGATCAGTCCAAATGTGTCTTTAGGGGTGAATGAGATAACAACCAGTAGTAGAGGTAAATTAACATAAACCAATTGCCTTATTGATACATTATTTTAGAAAAAATATTGTATTAAAATTGTTAGAATTCACAAAAATTATCTTAAACGTAAAAACACATCACTTCATTACTCTGCAGTGACACCAAACAGTTATCATGGTTACTACAGGAGAGTAACAATATAGAGTTTTAAACTCATAGCAGCAGAACTTTGGATCAAGTTTTACAAGAAATTGCAATAAACTAAGAGCCATGTTTCCACAATTTTTGTTACTGGCAATGATGAAATGACAACAGATTGTAATGTCACTGTAGTGTTACCAAGTCAACTTTGATATTTTGTAAAATCTGAAAAAAATAGTTGTGCTTTTAATTTCATTTATTTAGTTGTTTTCATTTATCAACGAAATTTAAACCATGACGAAATTTTACATAAATCATACCAAGTAATAGTAATAGGTTCCAATACAATGAGTTTTTAATGAATTTGTTTTATTTTTAAAGCAACGGAATTCTAACCTCACAAAATTTTCTGATTCTACAGTGAATTACAAAATGTAAGTCTTTATTTTTCTTTGTTTTAACATACAGTAAAACCTGTATATAGGGGCCACCCAAGGGACCAGAAAATATTGCCCTTTATGTGCAGGTGACCTTTATACACAGGTTCAATTTAGTTGAAGTATGCAGTCAAGTGACTTGAAAAAAATTGGCCTTTATAAACAGGTAATTCTTATATAGAAGTGGCAGCTATAGCAGGTTTTACTGTATTTGAATTATGCCACATTCAACAATTTTTCAGTCACACAGTGGAGGCCAATTTTTAGTGGTTGAGGAGAGAACCGGGTTACAATGTATCGGGGAAGATGACACCGAACTTCCGCAAGTAAACAATATCTGCTTAAGATTCCAGCAGGATTCAGATGTGGTAAATGATGGAAGCTTGATGACTGACCAATCGACAAGTGTCTGACACATGGCTGTCCATGTGCTTTTTTTATACATCATTAGGAGTGGTTAGGAGTTGACCTTCCTCTAAAACTGTGAAATATTTTTTGAATATTTTTATGCTTAAGTGTGGAACACAGGCAATTTATCACAAACTTCATAATATTGTGGGCCTATACCCAAATATCACAAATAACCGATATAGACACTGAAATGATGGAACCTTTATATGTGTAGGTGCTTATTACGATAATACAAAAACAGGAAAAATACTTTAAATGACATCTATTGTGCATTTGAGTACATATAGGACAAGGTTTTTCACGATTTTCTCAAAGGCATTTATATCTGGATCCATTATCTTGTGTAAAATGAATTCGCTTGTACAATACGTAACTGCACATAATTTACTACATAAATCCATCCAGAAGATTGAGCCCTGTACTCTTAGAAAATTTTCAAAACTTCCGTCATTTCATGACGATGGTTTAAAACAACCAACAGAACAGCCTGTATTACCTACTTTTTTGTCATGTGAACACAAGTAACCAATCATGCTTACCATATACAAAGTTAATACATAGAACCTTTTCACAAGGTTAAAGAGATTTGACATAAAATAAAATTTGAAGGGGTTGTGTCAAAGATTAATATTGAATTGAGCAGAAATGTTTAATTTTTTTTTGAGAGAGAAAGGCTAACAGGGCCAAGAGCCATTTCAATAGTGCATTGTAGCGTCTTGGGAATAAGGAAACAATTTAACATAATTTGAGTTTTAAACGTCAATGCAATTTAGGTCTGAATATATTCTTTATATCTGATAAAAGTCTAGTTTCAGAGATTTATAGTGTTGAAAGTGTCATTTTTATCAAAATTTGTGTTTATTCCATAAAAAAAATTGGCGAAACAGATCTAGGTGGCAACTTCATGTTCCATATAAATGGTGTTTATATATTGTTCAAAGGTTTAAAATCAAACCATATAATCGGTTCTAAAATGAGGTCTTGTGTAGGACAATTTTGCTGGGCATCAGACTGTTGCTTGATTGATTGGTGACCTCACCATTTCGGTTTTATTTGCAGACTGATTAATGCTGCAACATCTTCGATAGGCCCAAGGGGTCGGGAAAACATATACATGTATAAATCAATGTTACAATAAATATGTTATTCAATTTTATTTATTTATTTATGTTCATCAACGGTGTTGCGAAGTACTTAGTCACGTTATCGGCTTACTCAGAAACAGCGTGTACAAAAACAGTCGGTACCTAAACAAATTATAATTGTCTTTTGGGTATTTTTCGCATATCATTTAAATCTATTAAGTAAAACTTTAGATCGCTAATCACACTTTACCTCAAATTTACCAAATATACCATTTTCTTTTAGAGGGCAAATGCTCCTCTGCTCCTCTTTTCTAGGCCTACATTAAATCCTGTGAGACCGTGAATGCCATGAAAGGCACAAGCAAGCTGGGTATTAGTGGTTTTGTACATTAATTAGTATTTCATGAAAGACCAAGGTTTGAACTATCTAAATACTTTTATAATTTTGACTTTCTGAAATGGCCCCTATATAGTTCGCAATTCATCACCGCTGTTCAATTTAGAAACTAAACAAATTGGAATAGAGGTAAATTTCTACATGTATTTTACATCAGGTTTTATAGACAACTTTCACATCTCTGGACCAAAAATTTTGAAAAATTATGTAGGCCTATGTGTTATGTAGTATATTTAGAAATACTTTGATGTACGTTATTAGTACACATGGTTTTTATTTTCCGCAAAAATTTGATTTTTCTCTGTCCTATATGTATTCAAACACACTATACATTTAGTGGCAATCCAACTACACCTAGTGACAATTCAGTTCAATTTACAAAGAGAGATAACTCATTTTCTTTACTGATCTCCTATCTCTGAAATATTAAGTATATTGTATATTGTAGAGTGGTTTGTTTCAGTCCAGCATGGTGCTTCTCAGTATTTTGATATTTTTGACAGCTTGACAGCAACTTTTGCTGAATATTGCCCATAATCACATTCATTCAATATATCATTACTCACTGACCCCTAAAGCCTCATTTAGTCTCAACCATTTTAAAGAATGGTTAAGTCCACTGTCATAATTCTGAAATACAAGGAGTGTATCATTTGAAATAAAAATTTTACAATAATTTTATGTGTAATTTTAACTTGCTCACTCCCGAAAAAGGACAGTAGACAATTCTACTTATTGAACTGGGTGAGTCTAAATATGACCAGGGGGGGTGAAGAGTTAATATCAAGCTTCATGCCAAATTTGATCAAAATTTGAGGACAGCAACTTGCACTTACTCTTTTATTACACTACAGACCGAAACTAATTTATCTGAAAGACAATGGCCTCCATGGCCAAATTAGCTAGACCATCACACTTAAAATAGTGCAGGTTTGAGTCCCACTAGAGCCTATGCTGATTTTTGTGAGAAATGTTCCCGGTTTACTAGCTGTAAACCGCTAGTCTCTTCCAGGGTACATGTAACCAGGTTCTCTCCTCCACCATTAAAACTGACGACCATATATCTGAAAATTGTTGAGTGTGGCATAAAACACCATTCCAAATATTCTAACAAAACATAAACAGAACATATCGTTTATATACTTAGGGGTGAAAGGTTATCCATGTTTTTTGACAAAAAATCAAAATTTTACAAAAAGACAAATGGACAAACAGACAGTCCCAAATCATTTATGGCCCCTATCCTTGGTCTACGAGAACATAATTATGTAAATCAGAATGATCCGATGTTCCTCCTTTGCCCTATAACACAATTAACCATATAACAGACAGATTTCCAAAGCCCCTAAAAGAGTCCAAGTTCGATAAGATAGATGTTCTTCCATTGCCCTATAACATAATTAACGATATAATAGACAGATTCCCAAAGCCACTAAAATAGTCAAAGTTCCATGAGATTTAGAAATCTAGCACATGCCTGTGATATCATGCATTTTCTAACAAAGTCCTAACTTATATAATAATCTAGTCTATGATTACAATAATGTATTGTTATTTTTACAATACTATAGAGAGTTGTATATTGTATAGCACATGACTCATAATCTACAATTATTGTACAAATGTATGATTATCTACAAGATCTATCATACAAAGATCTAGACTACAAGTACTAGTATATACACTTTGCGATAGTACTGGAGTTATATGTCCATACTGCTGAAATAAATACTGATATATAACTGTACTTACAATATTCGAGTTATACTAAAATACAATATTTATAACATCCTGGTTATCATGGTTACGATTGGTTCTACTCAGTATACAATTATATCAACAATCTCTACTACAGTGGCTTAGAATGTTAGCAATGCTCTTAATTTACAAACTCTGTACAATATAGGAAGTGATGAGCAATGACTGTATGTTGATTAACTAGCTCTACAAAAATCTACAAAGCTGACACTTGGTTCTATCAAGTGGGGGTTGTTACAGAAGGTGACTGTAAACAATATGTTATTCTCGACACACACCCTCCCAATGACAGAAACAAGTGACTGTGCTCTATACATCTAGGTTCTCTCAATATTATGTATATTATTCAGTTTTCATTAAACAGCTTTATAGAAGATATTGACCTATAAATCTACACTAACTGATTAGCTCTAGAAGATATAGGTCAATATGAACCTAACCTATGTTGACTGACCAGCTCTACAAAATATAAACTGTCAGGAAGTGTCATAACCAATATTTTACAAGACCAGTAGACTAGCTCTATGTCATGATTTAGGTAAACATGAACCACTCCTTAGTGACTAGCTCTACAAGTAGGTCAACATGAATCACACCTTAGCGACTAGCTCTACAAGTAGGTTAACATTAACCACACCTATGTGACTAGCTCTACAAGTAGGTCAACATGAACCACTTCCAAGTGCCTTACTAGCTCTACAAGTGGGTCAACATGAACCATACCTTAGGAACTGAATAGCTCTACAAGTAGGTCAACATGAAACACTCCTTAGTAACTGACAAGCTCTACAAGTAGGTCAACCTGAACCACTCCTTAGTGACTGACTAGCTCTACAAATAGGTCAACATGAACCACTCCTTAGTAACTGATAAGTTCTACAAGTAGGTCAACCTGAACCACTTCTCAGTGACTTACTAGCTCTACAAGTAGGTCAACATGAACCACTCCTTAGTGACTGACTAGCTCTACAAGTAGGTCAACACGAAACACTCCTTAGTGGCTGATAACTCTAAAAGTAGGTCAACATGAACCAGTACTCCTTAGTGACTGTCTATCTCTATACAAAATGTAAACCATCATTTATGTCCATTAATTTGATAAACTCTACAAGAAAAAGCTTAAAATAAAACTCATCTGTTTAAATTAGTTAACTGTTTCTACAATATGGAAACTACCTTGACCTATATCTGCTTACATTGGTCAACAAGCTTTAAAAAATATAGGTTAAGCCAGTGACCCCTAGAGACACTTCTGGACTGGTCTAAGTCAATGATTTTCAGAAGAGTCCATTTTCTTTCAGGGGTTGATGAGTTAACATAGACCCTATCTGTCTATATCTATGTTGCTTTACTAGATTTCTAGTTTTCTTATTTCAATTTTTAAATTATCTTTGTTCATAATGTTTCCATGAACTGTAAGATTTCTGTGTTTTTACACAAAAACTACAATGTCTGTAGTTTACTTCTCAATATATACAGTAAACCCTATGAAATGAAATCGCTCGGACCTCTTAATAAATTTTTTTATAGCAGTATTCCGTTACAGGTAGATCAACAGATTACTAAACATGTTCCTGGTTTAAACTTTTTATGTTCATGATAAGTTACATGTATCAATGAAATACACATTACACAATATAGTAATACATTGCAGTTTTTTGTAATTCAAAATCAAATATATTTGCAAATATTGGAAGACTGAATTAAAGTATTTGTTACATGAAGTAAAATTTAATGGTATCAGATCTCAATTCTGCCTTATGCTAAAAAAACATGCGGCAGTGACATGCCCTTGCTGGCAAAACACTGCTAGATTAAAAAGTTTTAATCGAGATATCTTGGTATTTCACATGAGAATTCTATTAAGTGTACTCACTGATGTTCCATAACTAGCAGTCACGTCCCTTTTAGTTGCAAATTAGAATTCCAGTTTTAGTCTCCAAAGTAAGAGGCTTTCGTTTTGGAGGTGTTGACATTATGTAATCTAATGACTGAATAAGCCCCTAGTGTTCATAAAAATACTCTGTTACAGTAAAACAGTTCATGGTAACATTTACACAGCTATGAGTACCCCCGAAAGAGCCCCAGGTAGTGTAGTCATATTCAGATATACTTTGTTACAGTACGTACCCCTGATAGAGCCCCAGGTAGTGTAGTCATATTCAGATATACTTTGTTACAGTACGTACCCCGATAGAGCCCCAGGTAGTGTAGTCATATTATTACAGATATACGATAGAGCCCCAGGTTTGTTACAGTACGTACCCCAATAGAGCCCCAGGTAGTGTAGTCATATTCAGATATACTTTGTTACAGTGCATACCCCCAATAGAGCCCCAGGTAGTGTAGTCACATTCAGATATACTTTGTTACAGTACGTACCCCTGATAGAGCCCCAGGTAGTGTAGTCACATTCAGATATACTTTGTTACAGTACGTACCCCGATAGAGCCCCAGGTAGTGTAGTCATATTCAAATATATTTTGTTTACAGTATGCCGTAATGGTCACATTCAGAATATACAGTAAGTACCCCCGATAGAGCCCCAGGTAGTGTAGTCATATTCAAATATACTTTGTTTACAGTACGCCGTAATGGCAATATACGAACTCTGTTACAACAAATGGATTTTTGCTGGTGGACATAAAAAAACAATTCACTTTTAAACTATTTTTTGTTACATCTGAATTCGTTACAAACATTTAACACAGTAAGTATATGGGTAATTGCAGGGGACTTTTAACGAATTCTTTGCAAGCAAGAATTCTTGAACAGCTTCCTCTATATGAAAGTATAATAAATGTGGTAAGTCAACTTTACACCTGTTTGACTCTCAGGCATTGTCCATGTACAAAGAACAATTGAGTCAAACTTCCATGTGTCTGTCACTAGGTGTCTGTTGATGTGATCATTATAAGTTATTGGCAGTCCTTTATGACTCTGTTAACATGATCATTATAAGTTATCGGCAGTCCTTTACAACTCTGTT
This sequence comes from Atrina japonica, assembly GCA_030159075.1. Lineage (NCBI taxonomy): Eukaryota > Metazoa > Mollusca > Bivalvia > Pterioida > Pinnidae > Atrina > Atrina japonica. The sequence continues at coordinate 830,585 of BROG01000202.1, forward strand.
AATGTGATCATTATAAGTTATCGGCAGTCCTTTACAACTCTGTTAATGTGATCATTTTAAGTTATTGGCAGTCCTTTACGACTCTGTCCTATATTTTGACTCCACCCCACTCCCAGGGGCATGTGATGTCAGTGAAGTGTGAGCAACACTTAGGTGAACTTACAATCTAAGTTTGGTTACTGTATCACAATCCAAACTTAAAATATTGCACTTTAAATGTAAGCGGAATGGAATTATGAACAGACAAACAGATAGACGATCCAAATACTAGATACAACCACACACACACACACACACACACACACACTTAGGTGAACTTCACTAAGTTTGGTTACACACAACAAACTAAAATACACACACACACACACACACACACACACACACACACACACACACACATACATATATATACTAAATATACAACATCCTTAGGTAAAGAGGTTCAGAGAAGAGGCCTTTCTGTTATGACTGCAGTCCTGTTATTTGGTTTGCAAATTGACACTAATTTCAGAAAAATTATGTCAAGAAACGAGCACATTCCCAGAAAATGATGTCAAGAAATGATTGCATTCCAAGAAAATGATGTCAAGAAATGTTCATATTCCCAGAAAAGGATGTCAAGAAACGATCAGATAAGTGACAACAGTAGTATTTTGTTGGTATCTGTATTACTCCACAGTCCAAAGTTAGTCACAACCGCAATGTTTATAAAAAAGAAAAACTAAGATATTCACACCTCCTTGCCATAAAATCTGAGTACAACATGTGACTTCAGATAATCCTGAAATCCTATTGGTAAAGGACATCAAATTATGCATATTCATAGACTTATGAATATTTATAAGTTTTATGGCACTTGGTCTAAGTTTGAAAATTATCCTTTGCTCTTCCTATGTTTTCATCAGTTTTTGTAGTTTGTAATTTATTTTTTTACCAGGATACTTTTTTGTAGCCCCCAACTACCAGGCTGGTCAAGTTCTATCACATTTGGTTACCCAATTTTATATTCAGTAGCTATGGCTACTAATTCAGATTTTCTCAAATTCCTGACAACTCTGTATTATTAGATGAAGAATCTCATGTTTATGGGGAACATCCTGACAGAGTGCAGAAAGGTCATGCAAACTATGATTCTACTTTTGTGCGAAAGTGAAATGAGAAAAGTGAAGCAAACCAACAAAATCCACAATGATAAAATCACATCATGCCACAACAAACTGTACATTCTGTTGGAACTTGTGCGAAATTACAGGAAACCATTATCATTTCTACAGGAAATTGTGCTGGATTGTAACACATGTGTAATGTAACATATTTCACTAATTTTGATATTTTGTTTAGCTCATTCACCCCTAAAGACACATTTGGACTGGCCTAAATCATTGATTTATGGAAGAGTCCTTTGTTTTTTTCAGGGGTTGATGAGTTACTGGGCATTGATATATTTTCTTACAAATAGTTCAACTTTACATGACATCATGACTCTCTGGAGTGTTCATACACAATTATTTCTGTAGAAATGATAAAAATTAAAAAAAAAAGGTATTAATGAAAATTTTAAAGATTGCTACAGTCATGTTATAATACTACAGTGAGAGTAAAAAGTCATTCAAAAACACAAGTTCCCACAGAAGTGTGTGATACCAACCTCAGCTTCGTTCTGTGGCAAGCCATCATGCCACTGAGGGCTTACGGGAGTCTGTGGCACAGACCACACTTTCTTCACATGTGTCACTGTCTACAAGCACAGAAACAGGTTGCCATGGCAACAGAGCGATACACAAATAAGCAAAATTAAAGGGAGTTAACATACAACAGGAAATAACTACAAAGTGAATATAACAGAACTAGTCTTAAATATCTCAAATAAAAAGATATGATCGAGGGTAGTACATTCTTCTGTGTTTGGTATGCATCCAGTGTATGAGATGTCAATTAATTCGATCTTTTTAAAAGATCTCAAATTAAGAAATATGATCAAAGGTAATACACTTTTATATGCTAACTTACAGTAGTGTTTTACACTGAGCCACTGCAAACAGTGGTAGTTCACACTGAGCCACTGCTAACTATGGTAGTTCACATTGAACCACTCTGAACAGTGGTAGTTGTCACTGAGCCACTGTGAACAGCACTAGTTCACACAGAGCAACTGTGAACTGTTGTAGTTCACACACTGAGTCAATGTAGTGGTAATTAAAAGTAACCCATATTGTGAACAGTGGTAGACTAGCCCACTGTGAACTGTGGTAGTTCACAATTCACTTAGCCACTGCCAACAGTGGTAGTTCACACTGAGCCACTGCAACAGTGGTAGTTCACACTGAGCTACTATTGTGGTAGTTCACACTAAACCACTGCAAACATTTGAAGTTCACACTGAGCCACTGCAAACAGTGGAAGTTCACACTGAGCCACTGCAAACAGTGGTAGTTCACAATGAGGCACTGCAAACAGTGGTAGTTCACATTGAGCCACTACAAACAGTGGTAGTTCACACTGAGCCACTGCAAACAGTGGTAGTTCACAATGAGCCACTGCAAACAGTGGTAGTTAACACTGAGCCACTATTGTGGTAGTTTACATTGAGCCTCTGTTAACTGTAGTTCACACTGTACACAGAGAATGTATATGTACTTCCTCATATATTTTTTTCATTATTTTATTCATGTATCAGTTAAACTTCAAAATGTGATATCATTTTTATAACACTGAACTAGAATATATTTAAGAAATAGAAAGTGTTTATCAAAAAGCATTATATATATCAATATATATTTTAACATAATACACTGTTTCTGAGTTACATCTCTAAGGCCGATCTCTTCTAGTCCATAAAGTAACTTGACTTTTAAAATGAAGAGCACAAAAGGTGTAGCCTTGTCAGTAGCACTGGGTACAAAACTTGCGTCGCATGTCACAAAGTTGTTTTATTGTTGCTTTGTTTCCACCTGTATTGCCTCCTTCTGGAAGTTTAATTAGGTGGACAACTTTAATTGAATGAATATCTTAAAGGGTGTTTCTTGTGTTTACCCAAAAAAAAAAATTATTTGGATTTTTTCTACTTTTACTACTTGTACTTGATGTACAATAACAAATAAGAGCTAAACACAGGCATACAAATCTTAAACCTCCGATATATTTTGTGAAACTAAGGTCAGTTCCAGTGTGGTATGCATATACAAAGAGTAAGGTTCAGTTAATCAAGTGCAATTGAAAAAAAGCCAATTGAACCTGGATTTCTCAAAAAATTTCACAAAATATATAGGAGTTTAAGAAATTTTAAGCTTGTGTGTATCTCATTTTTGTTATTGTATATTAATCTAAATAGTAAAAAGTTAAAAACAAATTTGAAAAAAACATAGTTAATACCCCTTTAAAGGACTCAGAATTCTGTGAAAAAGCACCTTTAAGTTCAAACAACTGAATGTTGGTCCAGTGAAGAGACAGTAGGGAATATAAAGTAGCCATAGCTTACCACACATTATTGTCAAGGTATGTTCCCATGTTGGTGGTTGGACCTAATTTGATAAGCATTGTGACAACTTAAAAGGCCTTGCCAATTATCCCTATATGAGGCAGGGAGAGATGTCTAGTGTGAGGCAGGGAGAGATGTCGAGTGTGAGGCAGGGAGAGATGTCTAGTGTGAGGCAGGGAGAGATGTCTAGTGTGAGGCAGGGAGAGATGTCTACTGTGAGGCAGGGAGAGATGTCTAGTGTGAGGCAGGGAGAGATGTCTAGTGTGAGGCAGGGAGAGATGTCGAGTGTGAGGCAGGGAGAGATGTCTACTGTGAGGCAGGGAGAGATGTCTACTGTGAGGCAGGGAGAGATGTCTAGTGTGAGGCAGGGAGAGATGTCTAGTGTGAGGCAGGGAGAGATGTCTAGTGTGAGGCAGGGAGAGATGTCTACTGTGAGGCAGGGAGAGATGTCTACTGTGAGGCACTGGGAGAGATGTCTAGTGTGAGGCAGGGAGAGATGTCTAGTGTGAGGAGGGGAGAGATGTCTAGTGTGAGGCAGGGAGAGATGTCTAGTGTGAGGCAGGGAGAGATGTCTAGTGTGAGGCAGGGAGAGATGTCTACTGTGAGGCAGGGAGAGATGTCTACTGTGAGGCAGGGAGAGACGTCGAGTGTGTGTTTTTGTATTCTTCGTGAGTGGTCCATATTTCCAATAACTTTTATAGTGTCACTTCACTGGTACAAACTAACCAAGGAATCAAACGTACATCCTCAACTCTTGTAACTCACTCACCCCTGAAGACACATTTAGACTGATCTAAGTCATTGATTTACAGAAGAGTCCATTGTTTCTCAGGGGTTGATGAATTAACCTTCATCTTGGCATACTGGGGATGGTGGGAAGGGGCAAGTGCATACAGGAGATGAAAACATTACCTCTTAACATCTAGCTCAATCAGAATTGCACCTGAGACCTTTGAGTTTGTGTTAAAGATTTAGTGAGTGCTCTGCAAACTGAGCTATGCTGTTGCCTTATCCACTCGTTAAAGATAATTAACCGTACAATCTACAAAAAAGAGCTGGTAACTCAGAAACAGTGTATCAAACTAAACTGTTCAAATCGCTTAAAATATAACATGCTAAGCAATATACATATATATATACATTGTACATACATTTATAAAAAATGGACGGCAGTAATATGTAAAATAAGAATCAAATAGTTCTACTGGGTTTAACGTTTGTCCAATATATCATCACTTAATATTTCTATTAAAATATACTATCAAAATTTCTGAATGTTTTGAAAATATGATAAATTTTGTTATAATATAAATCTTATGTGATTACATGAAATTATAATCTGTTTTACAGAGTAAAATAACATGATATATATCCCGTATATCATGGTGAGTGAAATAAAATGATTAAATAACACTGTATAGAATATGTCATATATAATATATGATTTCTGTGGATACACTAAACTGAATTATGTGTTCCTAAATATGATAATATCTGTGTATACACCAAACTGAATCATGTGTTCCTAAATATGATAATATCTGTGTATACACCAAACTGAATCATGTGTTCCTAAATATGATAACATCTGTGTATACACCAAACTGAATCATGTGTTCCTAAATATGATAATTTCTGTGTGTACATCAAACTGAATCATGTGTTTCTTAATATGATGAATTCTGTGTGTACATCAAACTGAATCATGTGTTCCTAAATATGATAATTTCTGTGTGTACATCAAACTGAATCATGTGTTCCTTAATATTATTTCTGTGTACAGTATACACCAAACTGAATCATGTGTTCCTTAATATTATTTCTGTGTATACACCAAACTGAATCATGTGTTCCTAAATATGATAATTTCTGTGTGTACACCAAACTGAATCATGTGTTCCTTAATATGATGAATTCTGTGGATACAACAAATTGAATCATAATAATTTTATATGTATGATAATAAGATAGAACACGGTCCTTGAAGATTGAGTTATTACAGATAAAATACTGAAAACAGTATAAATATATCTCTATATACAAAAAATATATATTAAAAAAAATAAGCATAGTATACCTAAATACAATATACAATGTATTAACCCTTATATCCCCCACAGACCATAATAGACTGGACTAATACAACAGAAAAGACTGTGCCATATAGATAGTTGGGTATGTTAGAATTAATATTCCTAATATAACATGTACAACTGTATTTCCATGATAAAGAATACTATACAGTACAATATTTATCTGTAACAATGTCCTAATTGTGATACTGAGAAGTTTTCCTGGAGAAAATTTATATTTTATGACAAAATCTCTTAAAACGATAAATGCTTTACATTTAATTGTAAAAAATTTCCTTTATTCAATTTCAATATGTATGGAAGCATATTGCTGCCACATGCAATTGTTTTAATCAGAAACTTCAAGATAACAGCCTAAAATTTTCAGCTATGAGCATGAAATCTTGAGAAAATAAACCCAAAATCTTTAGATATAAACTCAAATTAAGAGTCATTACCTATGGTTTTGAAATAAGGAAATTATAAATGGCAGCACCATACTTCCTAGATATGTAAGTGCTAAATCAATAAATACTGTACCATGATGAACAATTAATAATCATGTTATGTGCATGTACTTGTATAAGCAGTATGGTATGGGAGGAGCAAAATGAATTAATGAGGCTAGGGATGATTAGTAGGATATAAGTTGCTATGGTAAGTACATATAGGTAAGGTACTATATATAGATTCTACATGTCAGGAAGCATATTCATGTCAAGTAATTCATTAAGAGATAACTAATTGACCTTTGACCTTTAGAATCAGTTTCCCATCAGTATCATTAAAATTGTTTTCATGAACATAGTATTGTTGTTACGTACCACAACAATGATATATGGTTACAAAATCGATGTACAATATTTATATCGTAGTGTTATAGTTTTACAGTAAATACTTAATATTTACATGTCACTCCATATCACATTATTATATGGCTGATATTGGATAAAATTACTTCACCGAAATAAGTGACTGTGTATTGGAGAACCCTGCTACACCCCACTTCCAAATCTGAAAACGTTTGTCTCATTAAAGCTATATACATGTATAACCTGTAACACAAGATAATCTGTCAAATATGGTAATTATCTCAACAATGTACTTCAATGTTGAATAAGATTTGAATGCTAAGAAAATAAATATTCCTCTGTGACTAAAAAGTCTATGGGATAATGAGGACATGCCTGTGAAATAACACTAACACAATAACAACATGTGTTGTGCTTGCTTTTGTATGCTTTTGTTTTATTTTTTTTAAAAGCATATTCATCAATTTTCGGTCATATATTGGCCGCAATTTTCAAATGGTGGAGGAGAGAATCTACTTACAATGTAAATGGGAAGACACCACCACCCTGATAACTGTCAATCTACCCCAAATGATATAGGTTACAGCTGGGTTCTAACTGATAAGAGGGGAGAGAAATCACTGTAACAACAAGATGCTCTGACCATTCTACCACTGAGGCCTAATTGTGCTTATGCTACATATATCTATACATCCCTTGAGACACAGATGAAATAGACCATGTAATTGATATTTAGAATAGTCCATTTTTAGGGATGGCAAGGATGGAAGAACACATAATTCATGTACAAGATGAACCTGCAGTTCTCTCCTTTAGTTTATGAATATTCACAGGTAACAGTTATCTCCCTGGGTGAATAATTGTATTTATTGAAAACATATAGCTTTCCTCCATTAAACCTATAGTTGTTTCCCTTAATTATTCAAAACTATAGTTGTCTCCCTTGTTTATTGAAAATCTAGTTGTATCCCTTGATTAGTGAAAACCTAGTTATTTCCCTTGTTTATTGAAATCCTATCGTTGTCTCCCTCGTTAATAATCCAATAGTTGTTTCCCTTGTTTATTGAAAATCTATTATCCACTTGCATAAAATCTGATTATAACTTAAATCTGAGAATTTTACTCAATTTCAACAAACCCTCAATTCTGATTGGCTAAGCAAGCAAAGTTAAGAATATTCACATACTCAAAAAATATTCTTAAGTTTTCTACATGTGGATCCTAAAGTTGTCTCCCCTTTTATTTAACTGTAAAATTACATTCATGCAACAATTAGACTTCATGCTTTCATGACAAATTAGTCATTTGAGAGTTTGTTGATTTGATACAGACAACTAATGTTAATTATCTCGTTAAATCGGTTTTCATGTTCATAAACAATATTTCATGATTAGTTCAATCTTCTGCAGATACAGTAAATATAGGGAAAATTGAAAAAACTGAATCTAATAAAACCCAGTATTCGGTAAGATGTTATAGAAAGTCCATATATAGCATTCTGTATAAATGACACAATAATTGATCATCATATTAGAATCAGAGAGACCTGGTTCCCGGATCCAAGAATAATTCAAATCTTACATTAAGTTTGAAGAACCTGACAGAACTATTATCAACTGATCAGTAAGTCAATACACAGGACAAATCTAAAAAGTTCTGGATGCCTCAATGGCACAAGTCATATAGTAAGACAGGAAAGGTCCACAAACCTATAGGGGTTGTTTTGTTGGTGCAAAAATGTGACACATTTTCTGCAAAATATTTAGGATGGGTGTGCTACAATAATTTACAATTAATACTGCTATAGTGAAAACCATATTATGTATATTTGAAATGAAAAAAAAAAATCCCTTGTCCAGAACAATTCAAATAAAACAAATGACAAATATGTTTTGCACTGTAATAAATAAATACTAAAACAAAAAGTGATTAAATTAATAATGTCTTTGATAGTACATATATATATATACGTGGAGAGGCAACGGTGAACAACTTACATTGTCATCTTCTGGTGTTTTGCCAAGTAATTCTCTTTGGGATTGGTGGGGAGTATTAAGTATTTTTAACTGCAAGTTATGTTTTGGGGAGGAGTCATTATTTGGAGAAATGAGGTATGGTTTAAAGAACTCTGGGCTTAAAGGTTTTGGCTCAAGCTCAAGGTTGGTTTTGTTGGGACAGCTCTACAAAAATACAAAACATGCAAACAAGGTCAATCATTATGCATATTTGTATCATAAAACAATCAGGTATATTACAATATCTCATGATATAGTTTGTTCATAAAGAAAAGAGAATTATCGCAAGTATAATCCAATGTAATTACAAATAGACATATGTCCAGACATTTTTCACTTCTTAGTGTAAAAGGTCACATTTAGGTATTTCCTGCTTCCTAAACTCCACAGAAATTTAATGATTTTATAATAATTGATGACAAAAAATACTGCTGGTGAGTTATCTGATGAAAACTTGAAAACATAAGTACATCTGCACTGAACAAGGGACAAAAAGGTTCATTTCTAGACAAGTTTAGAACCATTCTTTGTATTCTGATTGAAGGTCATGTTTGCAAACATTAAGACCTGTCACAGACTTCATTATATTTTCTCTGAAATTTGAGAGACCATTTTTGTTCAGGTACAGGTTCATTCAAAAGTAATTTACTAGCAATGTCCTGGTATTACTACTTACATCTGTGTCATTCCCAGAGAAACCGTTGGTGTTTGGTGATGTGGGGGAAGTTGGCGTCCATACTTTTTTGACCGACTGCTGTTTAGTGGGACTGTTGATTGGTTCTTTAGTGCTGTCACTGTTCTGAAGTGTGGTTGGCCTCTCTGCTGTTGATCCATTTTTATCCGCATTCTCACTGAAAGAGTAAAACAATATCATGTTTTCCATAGAAAATAAAGAAAAAAATTATTCTGGGGAGAATTTTTTCCATTCAGTAAAATTTTATCCATTTTCAAACAGAATTTATTTTTGGATAAAGTAATTTCCATGTTTTCATTATTTTTTTTGTGGGGGTGGGGGGGAGGACAATTGTTCTTTAAACTCATCAACTCCTAAAAAACAATGGAATCTTCTGTAAATCAATGACTTAGATCAGTCCAAAAGTGTCTTTAGGGGTGAATGGAACCATCTTTATCAGAACATCTGTAGCATAAAAATTGTTCTGAATGCTACTGTAAAATTAAAATTGTGTTTTTTGGGTTTTTCAGAGTAACACTGTACATATCATGAATTCAAATCTAAGAGGCATTAACTGTGTTTGCCAAAAAAAAAAAAAAAATCATTTTTTTCTACTTTTACTTGATGTACAATCATATAAGAGCTATAGACAGGCATAAAAAGTCTTATATTCCGACATATTTTGTGACATAAAAAGTCTTATATTCCGACATATTTTGTGACATAAAAAGTCTTATATTCCGACATATTTTGTGACATAAAAAGTCTGATATTCCGACATATTTTGTGACATAAAAAGTCTGATATTCCGACATATTTTGTGACATAAAAAGTCTGATATTCCGACATATTTTGTGACATAAAAAGTCTGATATTCCGACATATTTTGTGACATAAAAAGTCTGATATTCCGACATATTTTGTGACATAAAAAGTCTGATATTCCGACATATTTTGTGACATAAAAAGTCTGATATTCCGACATATTTTGTGACATAAAAAGTCTGATATTCCGACATATTTTGTGACATAAAAAGTCTGATATTCCGACATATTTTGTGACATAAAAAGTCTTACATTCCCACATATTTTGTGACATAAAAAGTTTTACATTCCCACATATTTTGTGACATAAAAAGTCTTATATTCCCACATATTTTGTGACATAAAAAGTCTTATATTCCGACATATTTTGTGACATAAAAAGTCTTATATTCCGACATATTTTGTGACATAAAGAGTCTTATATTCCGACATATTTTGTGACATAAAAAGTCTTATATTCCGACATATTTTGTGACATAAAAAGTCTTATATTCCGACATATTTTGTGACATAAAAAGTCTTATATTCCGACATATTTTGTGACATAAAAAGTCTTATATTCCGACATATTTTGTGACATAAAAAGTCTTATATTCCGACATATTTTGTGACATAAAAAGTCTGATATTCCGACATATTTTGTGACATAAAAAGTCTTATATTCCGACATATTTTGTGACATAAAAAGTCTTATATTCCGACATATTTTGTGACATAAAAAGTCTTATATTCCGACATATTTTGTGACATAAAAAGTTTTATATTCCGACATATTTTGTGAAAATAAAGTCAGGTCCAGTGCAGAATGCATTTACAAATAGTAAGGTTGAATTGATCAATTGCAAATAAATAATTGCCCAACTGGGTTTCTCAAGCATTTTCACAAAATATACAGTAATTTAAGAATTTTTATGCCTGTGTATATCTCTTTTATCTGATAAATGTTGTTGTTTACTAATGCCTCTTTAACATACTTCAGAGTTACAAAGTCCTGATTGGTGCTGAGCTGTTTTATATTCCGCAGTGAAGCTGGTAAGCTCGTGTGATTGGTCAGCGGAGTTGATGATTCAATGGAGTTTGACTTTACAGCTATTTTCCCCTCAGGATTGGGTCTATTCATTGCTTTATATGTAGTAATTGTGGGTGCTTGTGTTAATGCACTATCCTGAAATGAAAAGAAAAGTGGAATTAAGTCATTTAACTCCCTTTTTATTTTTTACCTCATACTTGTTCCTAAATTATATAAAATATAATACAAACTAGAGCAATAACTTGAAAGAGAGCACAGCTCCTAATCTGATCTCAGTAGGGTAACACCTTTGCCACAAAATGAGGTACAAATTTAATTATGACGTCAAATATTTAGAACATTATTAGCAGTTCCAGAATTACCATGGACTTAGTCTGCAAAATGTTTGCTAGTACAGTATTTAAGTACCTCGCTGTCAATCTTTTTTCAGACAATGACTCTTTCAATGTTTACAGAGAAAGTAAATGAGACTATATTATAGTATTGCATTTTGGCCATTTGACCTGCACTCTCTACATACGCTAGAGTATCAAATGTACAAGAGCCGGCCTGGCTCAGTCAGTAGTGCGCTTGTGAGTTCGAGTCCAGCCGGCGGCAGGCGGTTTCCTGTCCTTCAGACTGAGACAGTAAAAACCAAGGTCCCGTGTCACAGTAGGTGTTGGCACGTTAAAGAACCCTCACTGCTCAATGGCTGTAAGTGCCGAGCATAAACCACAATTTTAAGCCCTTCAACGGCATTTGGTGATGTCTCTATATGAGTGAAAGATTCTTGAGTGGGACATTAAACAACCATAAACAAACAAACATCAAATGTAAAAAGCGTTCAGTTGTGATGACTGAAATTTAATATCTTGGAGCTGAGCTGAAATACTGACCAATATCTGGGATTTCCCTACCTTCCAAATTCTGGGTCCAGGGTCGGACAAGTTGGGAAAATATACATTTTAACAGAAAAGCTTAATTTGACACATTTGTTTGAAAATACTTCCTTTTTTTTTTTTAAATTCCAAATTCGGAACTTTTGTATATGTTTTGGGAAAATACAAGCCATTTTGCATTGGGATGGGTCCTGGAACCGGACCCAAAATTGGCCTAGGAAAATCCCTGAATATATGTATGTAGGGGTCATTATTGACTCCAGTTAGATTACATATACAGTCAAACCTCGTTATCTTGAAGTCGACGGGACCAAGCAAAAAATTTGAGATAAACAGATCTTCGAGTTAAAGGATTTGTCAATCCTGATTCCTCTCATGAGAATCTTGGTAGTTACCAGAATACTTGTAGGCTTACATGTATATCATTTGTCTCTTTTTGTCAGTATATGTGCACATTGACTGCTACAAATACCATGTGTTTTGTCAAACATTATTTAAAGAAAATTAGAAGGAATTAATTACATTTGAGTATCTATTTCTTTAATACACAATTGAACTGGCAAGTCAAGATCACTAACATTTTAACACGAACATCCCATGCTCCATTTTAGATCACAGAAGTGACACTACCATTATACATTTAAAAACAGAAAGTCTAAAAATGAATAAAAGAAAGTAACATTAACCATATAGATTTAAGAACGGAGCACAAAATAAAGGAATTATATTTTTAATATATTTATTTATTATATATACTCAAAAGGATACAGAAAGCATAGTTGTTCAGCACTAGTTGTATAATCACAATGACTTAATGATGATGTACACAAATTTAATTTCAAGATAACTGCTCACTTTCACAATGAATGTAAACATCGGGACCAAGTTTTAACATCAACATTAGCGCTTTTTATATCTTGAGTTATCAGGTCTTTTATTAGTAAGATATAGAAGGAAAATTGTCGGAACCGGCACTTGATTTCAAGATAACCGGGTAAATCGGGATTACCGATCTCGACATAACAAGTTTTACAGGTTATTGCCAATGAAAGGGGAGTTCAATACTTAAGGTTGTTTACTTTGACCAGCCCATTATTCTCTTGTACTCTTATGCACAGAGTGAGGGTCAGTATTTCAGAAGATGGGTCTATGTCAAACTCATAAAACCATGGTCAGGAAGCGTTAGTCTCACTGAAATCTCTCCTGCATAATCTTATTATTCATGAAGCCTCTGCCAATGATAGTAAAAGGTGCTCACATTCGTCGACCAATCAGATGGAGGCTTTTAAACAATGTTTGTCCATGCTGTTGTCACTAATCATAACAAAGCCCACTGATCTACATACTAGGAGATAACTTCTGTGCCGATTACAGCTACTGTGATTGGATAAATTTAACACACCTGCTATTTATAAATATTCATGAGATACAAGAGATTTCGGTCACATGAGACCATGGGTAGGAAAGAGCAAAGCATTTTCGGACTGTGGTTTTTCGACAATGGATCTATGTAGAATGGACTCCAAGATAAATTATTACAAAATATAACATGAATAAAATCTAAGGTCAAACTATTGTAATGACCACAGAAATTAAGGCTACAGAAAAGGGATAATAAACAAAAAATTTCTGAATCCCAAAAAGTGAAGGCTGTACATAAAATATAATGTGTGAGGTGTTCAACATCTTTAATTTGTTTATTCATTCAAAATTGTTTACAGATTTAACAGCAGTTTTAAGAGGTTAATATCTTTCCAAAAAAAGTTAAACCAATTAGAAATTTGAAATTTATGTTATTACTTATATATTTTGTGTCTGGCATTTGTTGATAGATCAACTAAAGTTGATCAAAACTTACCTGAATCTGTACTGCCTTTGCTGGAATGGCCTTTGGGGAGTTTGTGACATGCCCATCCTAAAACAAAAATCCACAGATATAAAAAAGTGTGTAAGATATATCTCAATATCTTCATGGAGTTTTTCACTTATACAGAAATGGTGCCAGCTTTAGGTGTTACAAATTTTTACCTGTGCTATGGACTGACGCTAATGCAGTGAGAGTTCTTTAACCCTCTCACCCCTAAAGACACATTTGGACTGACCTACATCATTGATTTACAGAAGAGTTCATTGTTTTTCAGGGGTTGATGAGTTAACATGCCACCATTGTCATAAACTCGGTTTGACTCATCAACAACTGAAAAACAATGGACTCTTCTGTAAATTAATGACTTAGACCAGTCCAAATGAGTTAAAGCCTCATCAGGAAGATAAGTGACTTTCAGTTTGAATGCCAAGCCTTCGGAGAAAAAATCGTCACTACCACATCTGAAGTCTTTGGTATGGTAATCAGCATACAGTTATCCAGATGGTAATAAAACGCATTTCCCTTGAATCCTGTCATAACCGAAAAGTGAGCTGAATCTACCGTAAGATAATCAAAAGGTTACTCTGCGATGTTATGTGAATCAGACCATTCTGTCCAGTACAAACAGACACATGTCAAAAGTGAAGATAATTTTTATTTTTCTCTATAAATTTCATATAAAACCACATAGTTTTCACAACACTATTACACAGTCATTACTGTTCAATTTCAATAAAATTTTCACTATAAACTATTCATGTTTTGAAGTTTCTGTGGGGTTTTTTAATGTAAATTTCCATTGTTTCGTTTAAGAGTACTGATGAGTTTTGCAGGATACAAAAATGTTATTGTCTCTTTTCAGTATATGTAAATAGGGAATTATGACATATTAGAATTTTATTTTCTTATAAAATTCCCGAATCTTGAAAACAGAAAATTTTAACATTATGAGCTGATACACAATGAAACTGTTGAATATTTTAGGTTTTAGGGTATAAGTTTTACAAAAATTGATTTAGAAATGACTTAGCATGAATGTTTTGAAAATTTGCAGAATTATATGAAATATATACTAGAGAACAAAAATTATCTTTACTTTTGGCACTATTCTGTATATCTTACTGTTACAGTATTACAGTGTCTGAGTCCTATCTCTACATTTAAAGTAAAGATATGGATGATACAACTTACCAGCATAGATATAAGGATTGGTTCCCGAGTCTGTCCTGCTACCCACTCATCCGCGGACAGTGAAGGAATTTTGCTGTTGGTCGGGCAGTAGATATCACTGTGAAATGTTCCTGACTGAAAAAAAAAAATGTAAAAATGTGACACATAAAAAAAATGTGTTAAACCAAACCAAACCACAAGTACAGTAAAAACTGCTATAACAGACATCTTAACTCAGTAGACATCCTCTGATAACAGACAGTTTGTCGAGGTTTGTTTTAAGTAAAAGGACACCTTCCTTACCCGTCTGTATTTATACCCTTAAATTAATGGACAGTCTTCCTATGATCAATTTCCTTTCACACAGGCAATTTTTCACTAAGCTGTTTGTCCAGACTTCTATTTTCAGAAACACTCCTACAATCATGTGACACGTGTATAGTGACACAGGCCGCTGACATTATGTATTATAACACTATTTCACTCATATGTGTTCATGTTATAGTTTTTACATAATAAAATGGTGTCAGAAGTTGGTGTTTATACATATATAAATGTTTAAGCAGTGAATGGTCATCCTTCATTCAGCGGACATCTCTCTATAACAGACAGTTTTACTGTAATACTGAATAACAGAATTTGTCAGAAGATAACATAGCTTGCTGGTCACCCGACTGCATCATTGCATCTCAGCTACTGAAATTTTAACCAGGAAGGAGGTCAAACGGATTATCTAGGTCACAAGGTCAAAGGCCATGGTCCTGACAAGGCTGATAAGATATATTCCCACTCTAGGCCTACTACTTGTATTTCAATAGATATAGCTCTGGTTTACATGGTTCATACAGCCAATGGAAAAGATTTTTCAAGCACTTTCTCAGAAAAAAAGAGTTTTTCAAGCACTTTCTCATGACTTTACAAAGTGTTTTTCAAGCACTTTCTTGGACTTTACAAAGTGTTTTTCAAGCACTTTCTCGGGACTTTACAAAGTGTTTTTCAAGCACTTTCTCAGGACTTTACAAAGTGTTTTTCAAGCACTTTCTCGGACTTTACAAAGTGTTTTTCAAGCACTTTCTCAAGACTTTACAAAGTGTTTTTCAAGCACTTTCTCAGGACTTTACAAAGTGTTTTTCAAGCACTTTCTCAGGACTTTACAAAGTGTTTTTCAAGCACTTTCTCAGGACTTTACAAAGTGTTTTTCAAGCAATTACAATGTGCATGTTTAAGCTATCCAGAATTTTCAAGCCAAAACATAGTAAACAAGAAACACTGACAGCAAAGTTCTTTCACATTTCCATGGCGATCCTCAAAATACTGCATAGAGTTCTACTGCACACTAAAGAGGTCCAGCAGTGCAGCATCACAAAAAATGCTTTACTCAAATTGTAATACAATACCAGGTGAAGGATATGTAGGATTGAGCTAATTTTCTTTATCTAAAAATCTTTCTTCAGTGATGAATAAACATGCAGAAAGTAGAATTCAAGCACTCTGATGAAATAAATAAAGTATTTTGCATTAAATTCAAAAACTTTTCAATGGTATTGTTGTTTTTAAGCACTTTTCAAGCACTAAATCTATGTTCAAGAATTTTTCAAGGTCTGTGCAAACCCCAAGTTTAAGTTGTTTCCACAGAGGATGCTGACGGGGTGTGAAATTATATCAAGCTTTGTCTGCACAAGCTAAAATTTGAGTGATTGTGTCTTTTTATTTACAAAAAAAAAAAAAGATTTCCTTATCTGTATGGGGATGTCACCAACTTTAGGTGAGATTCTAGAAAAAATTTACCCATATATTGGACCTACACATGCTACATGTGTGCCTATACAGTAACAGAATAAAGATCCACTTCCAGTTCCAAATAGTAAAAATACTGACTAGATCTTTAGACACATAAAGTTTATAATTACCTTTCTAGCAACAATTGTAGATAGCTAGAGGTTCCACTAGACCTTTAGAGACATAAAGTTTAAAATTACCTTTCTAGCAACAATCCTAGATGGCTAGAGGTTCCACTAGAAATTTAGACACATAAAGTTTAAAATTACCTTTCTAGCAACAATCATAGATAGCTAGAGGTTCCACTAGAAATTTAGACACATAAAGTTTAAAATTACCTTTCTAGCAACAATCATAGATAGCTAGAGGTTCCACTAGACCTTTAGAGAC
Organism: Atrina japonica; assembly: GCA_030159075.1. Lineage (NCBI taxonomy): Eukaryota > Metazoa > Mollusca > Bivalvia > Pterioida > Pinnidae > Atrina > Atrina japonica. The sequence continues at coordinate 847,574 of BROG01000202.1, forward strand.
ATAAAGTTTAAAATTACCTTTCTAGTGACAATCATAGATGGCTAGAGGTTCCACTAGACCTTTAGACACATAAAGTTTATAATTACCTTTCTAGCGACAATCATAGATAGAGGTTCGACTAAACCTTTAGATGCATATAATTTATAAAACCTCATGACCTCATATCGGGTTGTATCACAGCCTCTCTTAAGTTTATAATTACCTTTCTAGGTACAATCATAGATAGAGGTTCGACTAAATCTTTAGATGCATATAGTTTATAAAACCTCATGACCTCACATCGGGTTGTATCACAGCCTCGCTTTGGCATCACACCTGAAACGAAAAAATATTAACCAAGGATAAAACTTGCAAGATGTCATCAGCAGGCTATGTAGCCGGCCTGGCTCAGTCGGTAGCGCGCTTGACTCTTGATCGTGAGGTTGTGAGTTCGAGTTCAGCCGGCGGCAGGTTGGTTTCCTGTCCTTCAGATAAGACAGTAAAAACTGAGGTCCTGTGTCACAGTAGGTGTCGGCACGTTAAAGAACCCTCACTGCTCTATGGCCATAAGTGCCGAGCATAGGCCAAAATTTGAAGCCCTTCACCAGCATTTGGTGACCTCTTCATATGAGTGAAATATTCCTGAGTGGCCCTTTAAACAACAATAAAAAAAACAGGCTACGATTCAAAATTCAAAATATTCCTTTTTCTTGTAATCTGTATTATAATTGTTGACTTAGACCAGTCCAAATGTGTCTTTAGGGGTGAATGAATTAATCCGAAGCTATGAAATAAAGATCAAGTGCTCCTTCACAGTAAAACACATTTTATGAGATTTAGTGAGTGTGAAATGTAAATAAAGTGGAACCACCCCATCTGCCACTGACAGGTGGTGTCTCAAGACAGGTGGTCTCTCAAAAGAGGTTTTATTCAAATGATTATTTAATCAAGTGGTGTTCAGACCATGGTATCACAAGACAGGTGGTTCCATGAGAGCGGTCTTTCAGACAGGTTCTACTGTACTGGAAAACTCATTTTGCTTTTCATCAGATGACAAACACTTTAACAAGTACACTTACCGAATCCTCTTTGAGGTGAAGGTGAATTATACACATTTAGAAAATGGCAGTATGGATTTTCATCATCAATTTCAAAATATCTAATATTGCCATCACCCTGAAAAAAAAATGTAACAAGATATTGAATCAGGTATAACAATCTGTGGTTTGTTAATATGTCTAAAACAATAGATTTGATAAGAAAACAAGATAAAACTGGAAAATAAATGTATCATTGATAATTAAAATTTTGATTAAAGCCTACAATTTTGCCATTTTTCCAATGCCATATTTTAATATGTAGGTCTATCAGCCAAAATGCACTGTATGCCACTGTGTGGTTTTGTGGTGGCTATATCATTATTTTATAAAGACTACTTACACCAACATCACACCAACACCTACCTTGCCTGCTAAATACAACATTCGAGAATCGTGGTCGTAGAACGGAAGAATTATGCCACAGGAATTATCAATAGTGTCACCACGAAGTGGTTTTGACATGTTTCTCTGTAAAATATAAAAAAAAAATATTGTCACTTTTTTTTTAAGATGGCCGAAAGTCAAGATGCCTCATGATGAGGTCATGCCAAAAAAAGATTGCGCACACTCTCTGGATGTAAACAAAAATCGGAAAGAAAATTTTCAACTTTGAGTTGTATTTGGGTCACATGTAAATGACCTTGTAGATGTGTCATGTTCGACCAATGAAAATGTGGTTTATGGCATTACGTCATCTTGAAAGTTAATCAAATGAAAAAGGAATGTTATGCGTTATGTGACCTATCAGAAAACAGGAGCAATACGATATCAGTTTTTAATTAGCTTGCTAACATATATACCTGATTAACAACATTTTTTTTCACTTGTAAATAACCAAGTTGGAATGATCAACAACAATGATAAACAACATTGTCTTTTGAAGGCATTTAGAGACAAAGAAGTTGAACCACTTAGTTAAAGCAAAGATTAAATGTACTTACAACATCCCAGATTGCATATAACCTCTCACTTTTAAAGTAATTTGTGAATATTTTCCCCGTGTCTCCGAGGTACACTGCTTTCCATGTCCGATTGCTCATGTTATCACCTAGTGTAGATTGCTAAAATTAAATACAACCACATGTATTAGACATTCATAATGAATATTTTACAACTCAATATCTCTCTCAATCTCTATCTTAACAGTCTCCTTCTCTATCTATCTCTCTCCCTTTCTTACTATCTTTTCTGTCTCTCACTCCTCTCTCCCTCACTCTTACTGTCCTATCTCTCAATCTATCTTTCTTAATATCCCTCAATATCTCTCTCTCTCCCTCTCTCTCTCTCTCTCTCTCTCTCTCTCTCTCTCCTTCACCCCCTCTGATAAGTCAAACCTCTTTTCCAACATTTACAATCTTTGAAGCATAAAAGTAATATCATGTGATCTACTTACAGCAGCTACAGAAGCTTGCCGGGGATCAATGACTCGTAACATTTTATCTTTGCATGTTGTAGTAAACAAACTTCCATCTCTGTTCCAGGATAGAGAAAACACTGTGTCCGTGTGGCAGTTGATGATGTTGATTGGTTCTGCTTGTTCTACGTTCCACAGTATACACTGTAATATACAGGTTCACCCATAAAGAAACATTTGGACTGGTCTAAGTCATTGATTTACGAAACTTAAATCTAAAATATTCCAGAGTACATATTGGCAAGTTCGTTTATGTATCATAGGGCCGTAATGATCTAAATTTAGGGCAACATAATACCAAATTCGACCAAATAAATAAATGTCCAGGACCCAGTTGCACAACAGGTTGTTAACTTTAACATGACGTTAACCAATGTAAAACCAATGGGCTAACTGTACGTTAAATTTAACAATGTGTTGTGCAACCGGGTCCTGGTTGCTAAAAAAGTGGGAAAAAAGGGTGGGCACTCATTGGGACCAATATAAGAGAGAAAATTATTCATTTTATAAGGCATACGGTAAAGTTGTTGTAGTTATTACGGAGGACACATATCGACATTCTTCTCTTGCTGGGGACTAGAGATAAACTATTACTTACATTTTTGTGGTTCACATCTCTTTGTCAACCAGCTAGAAAAGATTCTTGATCAAGTGAAAAAAAGGTGAGAAAATCTGAATTATACAGGAAGAGGCACTTATTGGGTAGAATACAGTTGGTCAAATTTTAAACTACATGTATATGTTTTTTTGAAATTTATTTTTAAAATCACAAACAGTAGAACTTCAATCAGTCGACTTTCTCAATGTTTCGAACTATTCACAAAGTCCCAAATAATTTTGTTATTTAATGCTACTTATAAACATTTTATAATTTGAAATTTTATGAGTCGAATTTCTTGTTGTTTCGAATTATTTTGTAAGCCCATTTCTATAAAAACAACGAAAATTCCTGCATATAATTCGAAGTTAAAATTTACATTTGTACGAAATCGCCCAATGATAATTTTTATCCTTCTCATAGACACTCAATCTTTTAATTTCACAAAAATTAAGTTAAATTTAGCACTGATTACTAATCATGATGACCGTTTATGTCTTAAATGATTTTGAAGCAGTCACATATACCTTATGGAACCTCTGAAACTAAAAATGTATGGTTCTAAGTTACCATCCATGAGGTGAAGTCCTGATGTTTCAAACTTTTCTAGGTGGTCCCTTGAACTTCAACTCATCGAAGTTCTACTGTATTTTTAATTTTTTTTTACATGTACTTCAAATTCAATTCATACTGGTTATGCAAAATTCATTTTCTTCTATTACAAAAATAAGAATTGTGTGAATAATACAATATTTTTTTATTACTCAATGTAAATACAAAATAAATCATACTTTGTAATCATATCCTGCACTAAGTAAGACATTTTCCGCAGTTGGATGCCACTCTATGTATCCCACTCTTCGCTGGTGGCCATGTAAGTCCACCTGCCACTCTGTCAAGTTAGTACGAAGCCCCTCATCAGGAATTTGCCACACTTTCACCTGAAAATAAATCAATTTCAACATAATTTATTTCGGAAATTGCAATTTTTTTTGTTTGAATTTTGAAGTGTTTTATGCCTCACTCAACAATTTTTCAGTTCTAATGGTAGCGGCAAGTTTTTGATGGTGGAGGAGAGAAACTAGTTTCAATGTACTCGGGAAGAGACTGCCGGCCTTCCTCAAGTAAATTGGCAAACATTCTCACAAAAACCAACATAGGTTCCAGCGGGACTCAAACCTGAGCTGACCAGCAGTGAGAAACTTCTTGGTTCAAAGCGTAAAAAAAATTGCTAATAATTTTGCTTCTACCACTGGTCAAAACTGTTTTACAGTTACATGGTGACAGTCGACTGTTTTACAGTTACATGGTGACAGTCGACTGTTTTACAGTTACATGGTGACAGTCGACTGTTTTACAGTTACATGGTGACAGTCGACTGTTTTAAATACAGTTCTCCTTATACCACCACCTATTGTTTTCCTTTATTTTAGCAGAATAACGGGTTTGGCGATATATATCGAGGTTTGTCATTTTTTAGGTGTAGCCTGATTTTTAAGTCTAATCCCTGCAGTAGATGATACCATCTTTACAACTCACTATACCAAACACAGGATATATCAATCTTACAGCTTGGGCATGGTGATGATAATTACCTTGCATTAAATACTTATCAGTACTGAGCAGTGTTAACTTACACCTGGTTGCTCACCTGGTCTGGCGATAAGGTTGAGGGATTTAACATGCATATAAATGACCTTAAAATGACTCAAGTGTCAGTGGCAGAGGGCGATAAGCAGGTTTGGCACTATAACGGGGGAATTATAGATGAGAAAATTTGATCTTCAACAAATGTTGACAATATGCGAGATTGGCAGTATAACAGGGGCGATAGGTCAAGGGAAAACTGTATTTAAAATTATCTATGCTTTTTGGTTCATTATCTACATGTATCTATTGGGCTGTATGCCAAATTTATTTTGAAAATTTTCTTTCTACTATTTAGAATCTGTGAATAGTTTAAAATGAACCATCTTAACTTATAACAACCATTTTCTTTATAATGATCGATGGTGTTCATTTCTTCAAGATTCTTTTGCTGTATAGAATTTGCTCTAGCAAAGTAACACATCACAAAAGACGTATTAATTGACTGTTGGTAAAAATAGAAACTGATGCTGTAATATGCATCAGATACATGGAATAAAGTTTATCTGAATTCAGTATAAACTCAAAATTATAGAAAAATTGATCAATGCTATTAAATACACATTTTTTCATTACAAACTACATTTTGTACCAGTAATATAACGGAAAATTGATATTTGTGTCACAATATTCTAGGATTTTTCAACTGAAAATCCACATTCTGAATTTTTGTTGTCAAAGCTTTAAATTCTGTTATATCAACAACAAATAACATTATGAACATTTTTTCTAGGCAAAATACTGTCAGAAAGTGAAACTGTCAGAATAACGAAGGCCTGACTGTATTCAGAAGTTATTGTATACTGGGTTACCTTCACTGTGTGTTATTATCGCCCTATTCCACATGCAAACTGTTTTGTCCTGTTTTAAATTCCCCTAGACTTGTTGCAATTCTAATATGATTCTATTTTATTGTGAAGATTTATTTAAAAATTAATACTTGTCTACTTCATGCATGATTACTTTTAAGTTTTTTTTAAACAATTGTGTTTGTTGATTAAAATGAAATATATAATAGATACGATTTACAATTATCAATATAGACAAATTTACCATTTGGAATTCGCCCACTGTTAAAGTGAGCAAAAGGGGCAAAAATAAAATGAGGGCGAAAATTTCCCCGTAAACAGTATATATACAGTATAAGTTGTTATGAACATTTTAAAGAGTTATATTAACTCACCAACTCCTGAAGTCACATTTGGACCTGTCCATTTTAAAGAATGGTTAAGTCCATTGTCAGAATTCAGGGGTGTATGATTTAGAATAAAAATTTTATAATAATTTTACAGGCAATATGAACTTATTCACTTCTGATTTATGATAGTACATGAAGCCTGACCATACTATTTGTTGATCTGGGTGAGTCTAAATGTGACTGCAGGGGTTTATCTGGGTGAGTCTAAATGTGACTGCAGGGGTTGATCTGGGTGAGTCTATATGTGACTGCAGGGGTTGATCTGGGTGAGTCTATATGTGACTGCAGGGGTTGATCTGGGTGAGTCTATATGTGACTGCAGGGGTTGATCTGGGTGAGTCTAAATGTGACTGCAGGGGTTGATGATTCAACAGAACAAAATTTCAATATGCCTTATTCACAGTACAAATCTGTGAGGAATATCTGAAGTCATATTTACCGTACAATCTTCAGAAGATGACGCTATCACATGGTCGCTGAAAGGACTCCATTTTATATCAAGGACTACACCAGCATGGCCGCAGACTTTTGGAACACTGGCTTCCAGTCGTCCTGTCTGTAAGAAAAATGGCAAGAAAAGATTACTTTGAGTCTGATACAAATGTTTTTGATTCTTGATATTTCTGTAGATAAAATTAAAAAATGCAGTGAAACTTGTATATAATGACCTCCTTAGGGACACAAGAAAACCGGTGATCTTTATAGGGAGGTGAACTTTATATAGAGGTTGATTTATACACAAATAGTACTATAGGGGACAGCAATAAATGGTCTTTGTGACCAGGTGGTCTTTATACACAGGTGGTCGCTAAAGAGGTTTTACTGTATCAAGAAAACATGTTTACATGTAAAAGGTCAGCTGATTGATAACAAATTCCACAGCCTGATTATTATTTGTTGTTTATTGTTGTTTTACATCTGGACAAGAATCTTTCACTTATACTGAGATGTCACCAACTTTAGGTGAAGTGCTACAAATTTTGACCTGTGCTATGTATTGACGACAATGTTGTGAGGGTCATTTTATGTGTCATGTCCACCATCACATGGGAACACGGTTTTTAGTCACATCTGTAATACCAGTGCCTTTCACATTTCTGGTGTTGAGTGCTTGGAACAGTCACTATCTTTCTACAAGTGCAAGTGGAACTCTCTACCATTAGACCATCACAAGTGGAACTCTCTACCATTAGACCATCACAAGTGGAACTCTCTACCATTAGACCATCACAAGTGGAACTCTCTACCATTAGACCATCACAAGTGGAACTCTCTACCATTAGACCATCACAAGTGGAACTCTCTACCATTAGACCACCACAAGTGGAACTCTCTACCATTAGACCATCACAAGTGGAACACTCTACCACACGTCTACCACAAGTGGAACTCTCTATCATTAGACCACCACAAGTGAAACTCTCTACCATTAGACCACCACAAGTGGAACTCTCTACCATTAGACCATCACAAGTGGAACTCTCTATCATTAGACCACCACAAGTGGAACTCTCTACCATTAGACCATCACAAGTGGAACTCTCTACCATTAGACCATCACAAGTGGAACTCTCTACCATTAGACCACCACAAGTGGAACTCTCTACCATTAGACTATCACAAGTGGAACACTCTACCACAAGTCCACCACAAGTGGAACTCTCTACCATTAGACCACTACAAGTGGAACTCTCTACCACACGTCCACCACAAGTGGAACTCTCTATCATTAGACCATCACAAGTGGAACAGTCTACCACAAATCCACCACAAGTGATTCCCAGTGTCTGACGCCAGAGACAAGTGCTTTTATTTGTGGGGTAAGTGAATATTTTATTAGTATTTGGCTATTGACAACATCCTTCACAAATGAAATTAGGACAAGTAAATTTTAAATGGCCAAATGCCCAAGTACTTCAATTTCAATTTGTCAGCCGTGGAAGTGAAAAATACTTTAAAGATTATCAGTCTGTAGAGCGCTAGACTCTTGATCGTGAGGTTGTGAGTTCGAGTCCAGCTGATGGTAGGCTGGTTTCCTGTCCATCGGATGAGACTAAAAACAGAGGTCCCGTGTCACAGTAGGTGTCAGCACATTACAAAACCCTCACTGCTCAATGGCCATAAGTGCCAAGCATCGGCAAAAATTTTAAGCCTTTCATTGGCATTTGGTGATGTCTCCATATGAGTGAAAGATTCTTGAGTGGGATGTTAAACAACAATAAACAAACAAACAAACTTTAAATATCATATAAAAGAAGTACATATATTTCACATCATTCCATCATCAATAAATCATCTTTTTGGACTGACTCGGTCTATAAATGGGTTGGTAGTGAGGCCATGGTAAATTATGGGTAAATCTGAATTTATCAGAAAAAGTATACAGGAAGGTGCAAATAGTAAAAAAAAGTCCGGAGTTATAGGATCAGTTGGTCTGTGCACATTTCATAAGACAAATATATCTGTAGGCTATTTGGGCTTTCCATGGGTCACAGGTAGTGTTGACTACATGGTTTTTGGAGGGTTTCTGTATTATACAGGCTTTAACAAAAAAGTAAGAAACTTAAATCAGCCTGAAGATTTTCTTGTAAATCCCAAGTCTTATGTGCTAACTGCCATTAGACAAAATCAGGAAACTTCTTGTAAGTGCCATCTAGTGGCAATTACACAATATCTAATGACATTTCAGATGCATAGTGTCTTTAGATATAAAAGCAAAGAGAGAGAACTCTGATAAAATACAATTTTAGACTGCAGTTTGATTTCAGAAATCCAGAACAAGAAAAGTTACCGTGTAGCATATTGCCTGTCAGTGCCCTGTATATTTTTTCTATTATCGACCTCAGGATAAATCAGAGCAACACAAAAATGATCTACAACAAAAGATCACTTTTGTGTGTTACTAGCGACTATTGTGAGACAATCAATTATGTAAACAGTGGGCAGTCGCAGATGTGTAGAAGAAGGTCAAGTTGTTTGGAGTATTGACATTTGCTGTGGCAGTGAACAAGACTGGTCATAAAGGATAATGGAGAAATTTCCCCACTGTCTGCCTCCCCGTGCTTTTAATTTTTTCCACTATCAAGGGACCCCTGGATACTGGAGGGATTCTGTGTTGATTTTATCTCCAATCTCATTGAATTTCATTAATAAAATCAACCAAAATGAAAATAATATTTACAAAAAAATAAATAACCTATGCCAAATTTACATAGTTGGTAAAAATTACATAAAGTTCCAAATATATGAAAAATATCCTGTAACAAATGCTAAAGAGGTTAGAGATAATAATGTTGCTTCTATGACCAAAATTTGAATAATACTTTCTGTATACCTGTAAACTTCTGTGCCATTTTATTTTTGCCATTTTCGCCCTTAGATGAGGGCGAATTTCATAAAAAGCAAAACTTTCAAGCTAAATAATTGAAGCAAGGAAATACAAATTGCCATGACACTGGTGATTTAAAGGGTGAAACTAACCAGCAGCAAAAATAACAAGGGGTGAAAATAACCAGGGGCGTAAAATTTCCAGTTATACAGTCATGACAGTATTTATAGATGTTTTGTTTTAATACGTTCAACACTACAGACCATAACAGAGTGGTCTAAAATAATAGTAGAGCATTCCATTTATACGCTTAGGGATGAAAGGCTCATAAAATTTCTATATATAGTAACACCACCCATCTTTGCTGAAAGGTGGCACTGCTGGACACGTATAAAAATTTTTAAAAAAGTAAAGATTTGTCTTTACATAAAATGAATTAGCTTCAATGAACTGTTTTACACCCTAAGAGAAAAATAAACTTACATGTTTTATAGGTGTACATATAAATGACCCTCCTCCACCAGATTCTGTAACTACTGCAAGAAACTTGGGATTAACTGCACAAAAATTGCTATCGTGTGTATTTCTGGTTATTCTAACATTTTCGTAACACTGTTCTTTCCTGGCAGGACTACCATAGACATGTCGGAATTTGGAACTCCGTATCTTAAATGGCATCTGAAATAAAAGGAAACAGAAATCATTAAATAAACACAGTAGATGGTTATGAATTGATTCTTCAGAAGAAGTAGAAAATGTCTAAAAAATTATGAAAAACTGATATTTTCTGTTTACTTATGTGCCTATGACCTTGACCTTTGACCCCATGACCTTTAAAATGTGTAACAATGGTCTTTAAATAACTTATAATATTTTTCTAATTTACCTTTGCATACAAAAATTCAATCAATTTTGAGTTAAAAAGCCATTTCTATAAATCATACTTTATGTCATTTGAAGTGCAACTTAAAGCTTGTTTATAATATCAATGTCATGTGCACAGAAGTTCATGCAGAGAAGATGATTTTTAAGTTGTACCATATTTTCATTATTTCAAGCCCCTTTTGAAGCCGCTTTGGGTACTAGTCCCTTTTATTCACAGAATTGAAGTCATAGGAACTGTTTTGGAGATTAATAAAAAGCAAAATCTAAAAAAGAAGCAACAATACATGTATACAACAAACATGCCATTTGTAGAATTATCTTAACAAAATCGTAAAATTAACTTTTCCATGTTTTGGTTATTATCTCTGTGGGCCAGCAATAGTAATCTTCATATAAAAACAAAACATCGGGTGTGCAAAGTAAAAAAAAATATATAAATGAAAACAAGGAACAAAAGAAGGGATAAAAATTACTGTATAGTTGCTTTTATTTGTGGGGGATTTAATTTCGCTATTTTCACAGTCAAAGAAATATCTGCTAAATTAAATACCTGTGAATATAATACCTCACTCTTATGAAGTATCAGGAAGACAACTCTTAACCAATCTTGTGTGAAATTTAATACCAGTGAATAAGTTCCTTTAAGAAAAAACGCAAAATTCTCTGTCCGTGAAATTAAACAATTTTACAGTATCTATTTTCACCAAATGAACACAGTACATGAATTACATGTAGCATGTACAAGATTTAGATAACAAAATGGCCATGGGCCACATCACTCACCTGAACTGTGTTGGTATCTTACAAATATGGGAATCTCAATTTACAAATTATTATAACATTTCTTGGGCGTTTCAAAGTCGGGAATGATGTCAAAAACATGTCAAAAATTAATTTTCCAATTTATTTCCAAAACAGGAAATTGAATCATGCATCCACGTAAACCACTCAGATGCAAATAGTTTTTCAGTCCATGCAGCAGTTCTGGAGAAGATTTTCAAAGAGGGGTACTCCCTGAGACCTATTTTGCCCCACCCTGGATCCACCTCTGAGTCAATTTGGTCAAAAAAGAATACTTGCTGCCTTCAAAGTTTTGTCAAAATCCCTTCAGAAGTTTTGAAGAAAAGCTGAGAGTGTGAAAGAATTCCTCCAACTTCTTTTTGCAGCTTTAAAAATTCATAAAAAATTCAAAACTATTAATTTCAGCAAAATTCTTTCAGGACAGCATTTCTGTACCTAATTACATGAATGAAAATGACAATGTGTAAAAAGATGTCAAAAACGCGCTAAAGCTTCCTATGAAATTTCATCAAATTCCCTTCAGCAGTTCTGAAGAAGAAGCTGACTGAGTGAAAAGTTACCCTCTCCCTCCAAACAATACCCTGCCTTTACTACTTTAGCAGTCTTAAAAAAATCATAAAAAAATCAAAAAATTTAATTTCAGCAAAATTCTTTCAGGAAAGCATTCATCTACCTAATTACAGGTAAACACATATAAGAAATTATATAAAAATGAATCAAATTACAAAGTCTAAAAAGACATCAAAAACGTATCAAACATTTATTTTCCGATTTCTACAAAAATAACAATCTTGAATCATACATCTAGGTAGATCACTCATATGCAAGAATTTTTTTTAGTCCATGCAACAGTTCTTGAGAAGACGATTTTCAAGGAGGGGTACCCCTGAGGCCTCTTTTGCCCCACCCTGGATCCACCCCTGGGCCGATCTGGCCGAAATGAACAAACTTGATGGAGGACCTTGAGTGCTTGCTAAACCTTCCTATAAAGTTTCATCAAATTCCTTTCAGAGGTTTTGGAGAAGTCGAAAATATGAACAATTAATGGACAGGCAAACAGACAGCATGACAGACAAATGGACGGACATACGACGCACAAAAGGTGATCAGAAAAGCTCACATGAACTTCCGGTGAGCTAATAAAAACGACAGTAACATCTATACAGAAAAGTCATTACTTGATGTTAAGAAAATTTGAGGGAATTACCTGCCATTTTTATTTTGAATGAGCATCTCATATGCCACTGAAATATCCCATAGTAGAACCTGACTTGAAAGAGCATCTAATATGCCACTGAAATATTCTATTGTAGAAACCTGACTTGAGATATGATTTCATACCCCACTGAAATATCCTATAGTAGAACCTGATTTGAGAGATTATCTCATATGCCACTGAAATATCCTATAGCTGAATCTGACTTGAAAGAGCATCCCATATGTCACTGAAATATTCCATAGCAGTACCTGACTTGAGATATGATCTCATACCCCACTGAAATATCCTACAGTTAACCTGACTTGAGAGATTATCTCATATGCCACTGAAATATCCTATAGCAGAACCTGATTTGAGAGATTATCTCATATGCCACTAAAATATGTGACAGTGGTTCATAACTAGATAAACCATCTCATATGCCACTTAAATGTGTGACAGTGGTACTTAACTAGATAAACCATCTCATATGACACTGAAATATGGGACAGTGGTACTTAACTAGATAAACCATCTCATATGACACTGAAGTATGTGACAGAGGTACTTAACTAGATAAACCATCTCATATGACACTGAAATATGTGACTGTGGTACTTAACTAGATAAACCACTCATATGACACTGAAATATGGGACAGAGGTACTTAACTAGATAAACCATCTCATATGACACTGAAATATGGGACAGAGGTACTTAACTAGATAAACCATCTCATATGACACTGAAATATGGGACAGAGGTACTTAACTAGATAAACCATCTCATATGACACTGAAATATGGGACTGAGGTACTTAACTAGATAAACCATCTCATATGACACTAAAATATGGGACAGAGGTTACTTAACTAGATAAAGATCTCATATGACACTGAAATATGGGACAGTGGTACTTAACTAGATAAACCATCTCATATGACACTGAAATATGGGACAGAGGTACTTAACTAGATAAACCATCTCATATGACACTGAAATATGTGACAGTGGTACTTAACTAGATAAACCATCTCATATGACACTGAAATATGGGACAGAGGTACTTAACTAGATAAACCATCTCATATGACACTGAAATATGGGACAGTGGTACTTAACTAGATAAACCATCTCATATGACACTGAAATATGGGACAGTGGTTCTTAACTAGATAAACCATCTCATATGCCACTGAAATATGTGACTGTGGTACTTAACTAGATAAACCACTCATATGCCACTGAAATATGGGACAGAGGTACTTAACTAGATAAACCATCTCATATGACACTGAAATATGGGACAGAGGTACTTAACTAGATAAACCATCTCATATGACACTGAAATATGGGACAGAGGTACTTAACTAGATAAACCACTCATATGCCACTGACATGTGCTTTTTAAAGACAGATGTTTCGTTAAAGAATTATTTAACTAGGTAGTTGTGTGAATATAGATTAACATGTAAAAGAACAAATAAAATACATCATCTGCAGATTAATTCCGTGACAGATAAAAAGCAAACTGAATGGTTATAACATAAAATGTACATTATTTCAGCCACAACAAACACCAAAATACCAGCCTACATGCAATGATACTGCTTAGTATATTGCATGCAGAAAATTTATACCTCCATTTATTTGGTGACAATGGAATATTCCAAAAAGACCAATGATTGTGCAAAGAATATGGTCATGTGATCATGAGTCAAAACAGCAAAGTGATCCTGAATGCTGCAATAAACACACATGTACACATGACTAAGATTAAAATCTGTAGTACAGGAGAACAAAAGAGATGTATATATATATATATATATATATTAATGTGCTAATTTATGATATTAATCATCAAGACTGATCTCTTTTCTTCTCACGGGAATTTATATTGCATTCAGTGATGTCACCATGATAGATACACTTTTTGTTTACAACTTTAATGGAATGTATCAAAATAAAAAACTACTGTAGGAGTCCACAGCATATGAACCACTCAAAATGTTTTTTTTTTTTTTACCCAGGCTTGTTAAAGTGGGTAGATACATGTAGGCTAACATGTGTACACTGTTGAATTTCCTTTAGTTTTACAATGAACATCAAACAAAATAACTGATATTTCATGAATTTGAACTTATCAAACCCTGTGATCACATTTAGACTCACCTGGATCAATAAACTATACATGAAGTATGGTCTACTATCATAGTTCAAGAGTGAACCAGTTAATGTTGTGTGTAAAATTATCATAACATTTTTATTAATCATACACCCCTGAATTCTGATAGTAGACTTAACCATTCTTTGATATGGACAAGTCCAAATGTGACTTCAGGGTTGATAAATTAAAAGAAAAAAAAATAAGTGAACAAAAATTTGTAAAAAGAAATATGAGGTTAGGTTTTTTTCACTGGGTTATTAGGGGTGCATCAAAACAAAAAGAAAACAAACAATCTGTATTTTTGTCCTCTCTTTTTCCTGCCAAACGTAATAATAAGTATACAGCGCTGTCGGACAGACATATATAAATGACCACATCAAAGTATATCATTTGCCTATCATTAACATGTCTACAGAGGAAATACCTGTCAAAATGTAACAGACACCTGTAACACAAAGGATACGAAGACACCTTGTGCAAACGTTTGTTTGAATTTGTGCAAACGTTTGTGTGTACAGCTTTAATTTGTGTAAACGTTTGTGTGTTCAACTTTAATTTAATATCGCGTCCATTTTTTTATTATTTATTTTCATAGTACAGGGCTTTTTCTATAGTATTCAAGGGGCCAAAATTCGACCCCATTCCCAATGCAAAATGCATGTATTGAAAAAATTCCCAATTTGATGTTGAGCTCATGAGCGTAATGAAAAAAATAACATTGTAAAGGAAAATGCATTTAGATTTCCATGTGTGCACACAATTTTTCCAAATATGACACAAATTCATGTTAATATTCCCAATTGTGTTGCCAATGGCATTTTCCCGAAATTGACAGAAAAAGGCCTGTAGTATATCTAGTTTTAAGACCTACATTTGAAGGCACTTTTATCAACGATGTCAAGTAGCAAGGTTCAAAATACAGTAAAACCTGCTATAGCAGCCACCTCTAAATAAGGATTACCTGTTTATAAGGGCCAGTTTTTTTAAGTCCCTTGACTGCATACTTCAACTAAATTTAACCTGTGTATAAGGGTCACCTGCACATAAAGGCCAATATTTTCTGGTCCATTGGGTGGCCCCTATATACAGGTTTTACTGTAGCTCACTTTCCATTACACTTATGTTCCTGGTTTATTCATACAGAAAAACCTGCTTCAGCAACCACCTGTGTATAAATACCACCTGGTCACAAAGACTGTTTTTTGCTGTTCCCAAATCAAACTCTATGTAAAGACCACCTCCCTATAAAGACCGGTTTTGTTGCATCCCTAAGGGGGTCGTTATACCCAGGTTTCACTGCATTGTTTTATTGGTGTTTCACACCATATTAACCCTTTCTCCCCTAAGTATCAAAATGGTATGCTCTTTTCTACTGTCTTAGACCAGTCTATAACAGTCTATAGTGTTAAAAGGGTTCACAGTTTTTCAGCTATGTGATGGTGGCCACTTTTTATTGATGGAGGAGAGGGCTCCGGAAGAGACCTATGGCTTCAAAGTGTCTAAGACTTGAAAATTAGAACATAATAAAATGGATATACAGATTATATACAACTGAAACCCCAACTATAATGATTCTGAAAATTTCTAGACAGGTTTGTATAAAAGCCTAGAAGGCAATAGTGATTTCTGATATACATCTCTTAATTAGCTGACAACTCAAAGCATGTACTATGTATTTGGCTAATAAAACACAAGTCTGGCATGATTTTTCTCATCTACAGATGGATTTCTATTGATTTTAATCTGAGTACAGAATTCCGATGCCTTTTAGAAGTTCTGTGTGAATTCTGTCATGATCTGGATGTTGTATTTAATTCTCACATACGGCGTTACGCTGTCACCAATGTTTTAAGATTTAAGGAAAGAATTTTAAAACCATTCTGATTGGTATGACATTATCCTTTGGAAAGAAGTTCGAAAACTGCATCCATATGTAAATTTAAATTTCATTGATTCCATGAATAACTCTCTTTTCTTTTTCTTTCTACATAAACACATATTTCCCTTCTAAATGTTCTCATTCACATGCAGGGCTCACCCTGTATTAGCCAATGACTAATTTTTATCAAGATTGGCTAAAAGAAATCACAATTGGCTAATTTTCTGGCTAATAATTTTTTTGCATGTTTTGTGTCTGTTTCGTGTGAATATAATACTGTCATTCAAATAGAAAATATAACAGGACCAAAGACAACTACGTTTGACAATACACACAGTATGTGTAACCTTTCCTAATGAACATGATCGAGTCAACTTCTAGATTTCCAGCAAGTAGACTTGTAAATAGCACAATACAATAATGTATATAGTAAAAAAATTGTCACCCAGTTGCATTAAAGTAAAGAAATATATTTAATATAAATATTCATTTATCTGGCTAATCAATATTTCAATTGGCTAAAAAAAATCTTGGTTGGCTAATTTTTGGGCTAATGATTTTCCGAATCCAGGGTAAGCCCTGATATGCCATGGTATATCATTTCTGTGATGTTGCCATGTTAACCATCATTGTATGTTGAATTTTGCTGGGAAAGGCCTTAGGGCATATATAATGTTGTAATAACTTTTGCCCAATCCCTTGTCATGGAATTATCAAATAAAATATGTTTAAACTGAAACTAAATTAATTCTATGTTTGTAAATAAGTTTGTGAGCTAGTGAACCTTATTCCCAGCTACACAATGGACAAGTGGAAACGTTAAGAGTAATTCTCTGTAAAGACCAAAGAATTATCAAAGTGCTGAGAAATGGTATGTCACAGAATACGCTCATATTTACTATATATGTTTATTATAGAATACTAAAACATAATATTGATTTTAAAATTGAAAAAAATATATATTGTTGCCATGGCAACAAAGAGTTGTTTTTCACAAGATTTGTCCTCTTACCCATATAGAAAAAGGCATTTTTGCATAGTTTCAACACTTTATTTTTATTTAACATACAAGATATATCAATAATGTAAATATTTTATTTGAATCACCTTTGATTAGACATTCAAAACAATAAAATCCAAAGTGATAATCAGTACAGAAGGTATTTTGCCTAACAACTTAAAGATAGGGGATTTCTGCAATTATCCAATTAGACGAATTTTATGATTTTTTGATTTTTCAAGACTTTACCCCCCAAAAACGCAGCATAGAAATTTTAAGATACTTTGACCTAAAGTTTGAATAAGTCTTATAGAACAATATATCATAAAATCAGAGCGGGTATTTTTTTCGTTTCTTAGCAACGGTTACTCAAAGTTTGGCTATTTTAAGAATTTTCAACGTATATAGTTCAACTAAATTTCTCCTATCATTTCAAATCTTCATAATATTTTTAAATCTAACTTTCAAATATAGTAAATAACATATGTCGAGATCACATAATAAATATAATTTTATTATATACTGTATTAGCAATATAATATACTTAAATATACCATACCCCCAGATTTCCGCGTCCGTTCAAATCAGGACTCCGACATTGTCTCTTTTCGAACCGATTTTATAGCATCTCGTAAATCTTGACTTTTACACTAAATATGCTATTTGATTGTCATTTAATAATATTTAGGGACACCTATGATCATATACAATAATTATATTCAATTTATCTTAAGTCAAAAAGCTTCAGATTATTTTAAATTGACCTGACATCTCAAATCCGCCACTGAAATCTGACTACTAATTTTAGTGTGCTTTCAACAGCCAAAATCTAGGAAATCTAAAACGAACCAAAATTTATCTATAAAAACTCTAACCCTGATCATGTGACTTCAACATTATGCATAAACATGACTATCAACCTACAGTTAAGTCAGAATCTACACGATCTAGAACACAAGCTACCACTAGCTGCTATGGTAACTATACTTACTGGCATGTTGACTCTCTACATTGGTATACCGGTTAAGTTCAAACTTTTGTAGCTATGGCTGCTTTCAAATCTGCAAGAAAAAGAAATAGAGTTATATTTAATAAGTATGGTTTACAGTACATTTGTAGCTATGGCTGCTTTCAAATCTGCAAGATAAAGAAATAGAGTTATATTTAATTTTATGATTTGCAGTACATTTAATGCTGTACTACACCAACAATTCTTCTGATACATAATGGCAGACCACAAAATATCAAAAATCAATGTAACCTAGGTTATGCAAAAAGGAATGACTGTAACCTACAGGTTACAATACAAATTATTAAGACCCTATATATATATATACATTGATATATAATCCTATTAATTACATTGTATTGTATTGTATTGTATTGTATTGTATTTTTGATAAATATCATGGAGAACAAAAAAGGGAGTTGTTATTTTGTAGTCTGAATGGCAGACATTTTTACAAGCAGAGGAGGAAATCTGGTTATGATGTGCAAAGGAAAATCGAAACACCTTACAAAAATAAATTCAGCACACCATGCATGATCAGTATAGGAGTTAGACAGGCTCAAACCAACCTTTAAAGAAAGAATCCTGGGAAACTCAAACCAACCTTATCCAGGAGAATCTAGGAAGACTCAACCCAACCCAAACAAGGAAAATAAATTGAGGATCAAACCAATCTTTACAACTACAATAGGATCCAGAATTGCTCAAACTAATCTTTACCAGGGATGAGAGATGCCATGATATGCAATACTCTTACTGATTGGCCAGTGTAAATACAGCACTTTTGACTGAGGATAAAACCAATGATTATAGGGCACATGGTAATCTAAAATAAATAAAATGTGTTTCTGAAACACTGTGCCCTTAAGAGCTAAATCAAGTGTGAATATTTTAAATTCCCATAACTCTGTTGAATTTTGGCCTGATCAAACAAAGTCAGTGGCATAAAGCAACAATTCTAATCTGAATAACAATCAATAGAAAGAAATAATGTGATGATGGAATCCAAAATGTTGTAAACAAGCTAAGAGACAGACAAACAAATGGACAAACTGATAGAGCAAAACAATGTGTGTCAGCCAAACTTGGATCTACTAAAAGGTATTGCGTTTGAGTCACAAAGTGAAGGATGCATGCTGGAATCTTGATAAGGTCCAACGAGAGTTTTTAACACAGTGTTTGAGTGGTTAGAGTATTAGAACTTTAAACCATCAAATCTCTTACCATAGGTTTGAGCTCCTTTGAAACCTAAGCTGGTTTTGTGGGGAAGTTTTCCAGTTTAAAATCAGAAGACCAGTGGTCTTCTTACAAGTTCCATGCAATGAGTTTCTTCCTTCAACATTTGGTCCCCATAATATGACTGAAAGACTGTTGAGTATTGTGGGAAAACTTTCAAGTGATGCAAAAAAATGTTGAATGTTGTATAAAACACCACTAACCCATTCACCCTTAAAGACCATTTGGACTGGTCTAAGTCATTTATTTATAGAAGAGTTCACTGTTTTCCAGGGTTTGATAAGTTAAGACAAAATATAATCACTTCAATGTAGTGTATTATTCACACATTGGCCAACAAAGATATTTATTTCATAGCTCCATTAATCACACAATATATGGACATCCAATTAAACATTACATCTTACACAAGACGTGGTAAAAGGCTGACTGTTCAGCCTGCATAAAACACCATTAATTCATTCATCCCTAAAGACAAATATGGACTAGTCTGAATCCTTTGATTTACAGAAGAGTCCATTCTTTTTCAGGGATTAATGAATGTAGTTGTGTTATCCACAGGAAAACAGCTTAGGTTTTTATTATAGCTTTATCAATCAGACTGTACACGGACATTCACACGGACATTCACATGTACAAAAAGTATACAAATATCTTGTACAAGAAGTGGGCAAAAGCACCTTAAAGACATTAACGACCTCACACTTTGGTCTGGTAGCTATAAATAGAATCAACATGTTATTTGTCATGCCTTATTACATGTATTATTAAGTATCAGTGCTACTCTTACACGAATTACAAATTATATATCTCTATGATAAGATGTACAGAAACATACAAAAAGTGTTTGATCACTATCATTTTTAACTACTGGTCAAGCAGATATTTCTGAGCTACATTCTATTTAGCCATTTGAGGGCATTTATAATGCATATTTACAGAAACTTAGGTATCCTGATGACTTATCAACATAAAATTCACTATCCTACAAAAAACCTGTGAGAAGCATATATTTTAAGTTCGAATTGTTAGTAATTTTCTATCTATCTATCTACTGAAGAAAGGATGAAGCTACTTAAATGTCAATTTTCATTGAATTTCGTTGCATACTTGTGAAGATTTTACTTAAAAACCTAAAAAATTGTTCAGAAATGCCTTCCGAATCAGCATATATTTCATATAAAAGAACATTTTTAAAACAAAAGTACAGTAAAACCTGTATACAGGGGCCACCCAAGGTACCAGAAAATATTGACCTTTATGTGTAGGTGACCCTTATACACAAGTTCAATTTAGTTGAAGTATGCAGTCAAGGGATTTGAAAAAAATTGGCCTTTATAAACAGGTAATCCTTATAAAGAGGTGGCCGCTATAGCAGGTTTTACTGTATTGTGGAGTCATTTCTTATCAATTTTAATAGAATTTTCACTGTTAAACAAATAATTAAATACAACTGACTTTCATTATGTATTTTGATTTTTAACTTTCTGAATTAGAAATTAATAAAGATTTATTCATTTAAACAGATTGTTAAATTTTTTTATGAAAATTCCCAATGCTGGTTAGTAAAATTATAATGTCTAATTTTTACTTTATGTTTAAATTGTCAAATGTTTGAATTTGGTTGTATTGTTGGTTGCTGCTTAACGTCCCACCCAAGAATCTTTCACTCATGGAGATGTCACCATATGCCCTTTAAGCGCTTCAAATTTTGACCTATGCTCAGCACTTACAGCCATTGAGCAGTGAGGTTTCTTCAACGTGCCAACACCTAGTGTGACATGGAACCTTGGTTTTTACTGTCTCATCTGAAGGACAAGAAACCAATGCAACCTGCCTCCGGCTCAAATTCTGACATAAATATCTTGTACAAGAAGTGAGAAAAATAACAAGTTAGATAACAAGTTAGATAACAAGTTAAACATGAAACTTGGGAACATTCTCTGTTTGATGGTGAGAATTTAAGTGAATTCTGATCATGATAAGATGGGACTTTACAAATTGTTTTGACAAAAATGTGGTTTCAAATATGAAATTTTTGGAGCTAATGTACTCTCTGTACACAGATTTGCTTTAGTGATTTTCGCATTAGGTTCAAAGAAGCTTGATAATGGACAAACCTATGACTATATATACACCTAATACTGAGAGCATTAAAGCCAAATCCCAAAATCAAAAATAAACTTTTCTGAAATTCATATGAAATTCATAAACAAAGGTAACAGTGGAATTAATGTCATGGAAAACACCTATCACTGAATAAACAATTTGCTGGACTGGCTTCTCCTGTCAGGGCAATGAGTGGAACACCGCATTATGGTTCAATTCATGACAAAATGGACGATACTATGGACATAACCTAAGTTGGAATATCAAAAAATCTTCGAGATAATATAGAAAGCCACTAATTGGGCAGGGCTTGTACATTTGGTCATAAATAAACGAATCACTTTTCTGTACTCTCTTAATATCCCTATACTCCAGTTGCAGTTGAACATCATCATCATAATTTAGTAAAAGTCTTTATTCCAACTAATATAATTAATTAATCAATGATAAATCCGCCTATCACATTGATCAATCGCTCCTCTTTATAAACAGTAATTCTTCATTCATTCGGTCCTGTACTTGAATATGCTGACGCTTTTACTTGAGTGTGCTAGGATTGTTTCACTGTCATAGAAAGGACATAGCAGACAGGGTGGGACAAGTCGGAACACCAACTTTTCGGAAAATGCTCTGGAACATTGTCCTGGGCAAGCAATTTAGCAACATATAACTTACATGAAGTTATGTAAATTTTAATCTTACCCCAGTCATTTGAAATTACATGTCAGAAACTACTTTATGCGTTTAAAGAACACCATGGTACATTCGAACTGACACAGATATACATTCTGAGACTTAATGCCAGAAACTTTTTAGTACTCTCACCGGTGAATCGTGGCAGTCAGCGGAACACTCTTAGGAATCATCACCATCTGCAGACAATGCACCATTGCAACATTGCCCCAAAGTAAAAAATTTCCTATGGCAACCCCCTTTTAGATAACTCCATTAAGTCATCAAACGTTTTTTGAAATCTTTTAAAAAAATTTTAAGTAAGTAAATGGTTAGGTAGTTATATTTTTGCTAAAATTTTTACTTCTTATTCCTTTTTCACTATTACTAATGATTGATATACTGTAGCGAGGAAAATAAAGATGTATAAACACAGGTATCAAATAATTTTTTATGTCTGTTCTGAACTACTTTTGTGAATTAATATAAGCTTCAAGATCCCCCAATTTTTGGCCTATGTGTTTTCAAGTTTATTCACTTTGCAATTGATTAATACTGAAATACTTAATATTTGTAAATGTACATTCTGCACTGAGACTGTGCTGGAACCTTATTAATCACAAAACTTTATATATTGGAATAAATCTACATTTTTTATGTCCTATCAAATTTTTTGAAATAAAAAATTTGGCTGGTTAGGTTTGTTATTGTACTTTACTTCATTAGTACATTGAGTACTGTGAAGAGTAGAAAATTCGAAAATGAAAATTTGATACCCAGTTTTGGCAAATTCACTTGCAATTAATTAATGCTTTCTCTTTAAGCATTCAATAGATGAAAATATATTGGAATATCAGATATGTCGAAAGACAATATTTACATCATAAAATTGACAAATATATTGAGATAAGTATCAGAGATTGTTGAAAGACTATTTCCATAATTGACGTATATATTAGATAAATATAGATAAATTAGATAAATATAGATAAATTAGATAAATATAGATTGAGATAAATATATACTATATTTACATAACTGACTTTTATGTTAAATGAATATACATGAAAAATACTGGCTGGTACATAATAATTGATGAATAATTAGTTTGCATGTGGGGCATGTCTGTACACTAGACGAGGGTCAGCATTTTGTAATATATTCCGCTGGACAACATGGACAAGTACATTTACATTATCTGGAGATGAATTACGTGTATTTGACAAGCTTGATGATCACAGACAGTGCCATCAGGAAGGTAACATCTGACAAATAATCACCACACCTTAACATAATGCAAGACAAATGCATTATCCCTGTTGTCATAGAAACTAAAGTTATGTCAAAAAGAATTTACAAGGTCTGATTGAAAATATGTCCTCCCCCCCACTTTTTATCAGAATGTTTTAGAAATAAAACTAAAGCTGTCAAGGTCAAAGTATACAAAGACATGTAAACTTTAAAACTCACCAAACCCCTGTGGTCACAATTAGACTCACCCAAATCAATAGATAGAATAGTCTACTGTCATAACTCAGAAATGTACAGGTTGAAAGTTAATATTGCATGAAAATTATCGTAAAAGTTTTATATTAAATTATACACTTCTAAATTCTGACAATGGACTTTCCTATTCTTTGAAATAGGTGAGTCCAAATGTGACTACAGGGGATGATAAATTAATCAATTCCAATAATACTTGATATCACTCAAAACATTCAACACAATATCAGCTATTTCAAAACATTAAAGTTAAACTTTATACAATTTGTTGCCATGACTACACCTCTGCTTTCAGAAACATCTAATTGTATTTTAGTCAATATACTGGTAAATATAAAGAAAGCTGACAATAAGATTTCTAACAGATTTCTAACAGACTTTAACAGAAGCCAGATCAGTTATCTATAAAAAGTAAAAAATAGAACTGTTAAAATTGTTCCCTCTTGTTGTAATGTGGTCAGGATAAAATTCTACATTGAAATGTATGAAGGAAAAACAATATTGTTCAAAAACAGTAAAATATGTATCAGACTCCAGAATATCTGTAAACTATCATATCAGAATACCGGTAGATTAAACCAGAATATCTGTATATTATCATACCAGAATACCTGTATATTATACCAAAATACCTGCATATAAACATACCAGAATACCTGTAGATTGTCGTATCAGAATACCTATAGATTATCATACCAGAATACCTGTAGATTATCATACCAGAATACCTGTAGATTATCATACCAGAATGCAGATTATCATACCAAAATAACTGTAGATTATCATACCACAATACCTGTAGATTATCATACCACAATACCTGTAGATTATCATACCACAATACCTGTAGATTATCATACCACAATACCTGTAGATTATCATACCACACTACCTGTAGATAATCACACCAGAATACCAGTACATTGCTATCACGGAATACCTGTATATCATTATTTAAAAAAATACCAGTACATCACTATCACAGAATACCTGTACATCATCATCATCATCACAAAATACCTGTACATCATCATCACAGAATACCTGTACACCATCATCACAGAATACCTGTACACCAACATCATCATCATCATCATCATCATCATCATCATCATCATCATCCTCATAATCATCATCACAGAATACCTGTACATCATCATCACAGAATACCTGTACATCATTATTACAAAATACCAGTAAATCACCATCACAGAATACCTATACACCATCATCACAGAGAATACCTGTACACCATCATCACAGAATACCTGTACATCAACATCATAAAAAAATACCTGTACACCATCATCACAAAATACCTGTACATCATCATCACAGAATATCTGTACATCATCATCACAGAATACTTGTACATTATCATTACAAAATACCAGTACATCACTATCACAGAATACCTGTACACCATCATCACAGAATATCTGTACATCACCATCAGAGAATACCTGTACAACTTCATCACAGAATACCTGTACATCATCATCAGAGAATACCTGTTCATCATCACCATCATCATTACAGAATACCTGTACATTATTATCACAGAATCATCATCATCATCACATCATACCCGTACATCATCATCACAGAATACCTGTACACCATCATCACAGAATCCTGTATCATCATCACAAAATACCTGTACAGCATCATCATCACAGAATACCTATACACCATCATCACAGAATACCTGTACACCATCATCACAAAATACCTGTACATCATTATTACAAAATACCAGTACATCATCATCACAGAATATCTGTACATCATCATCACAGAATACCTGTACACCATCATCACAGAATACCTGTACATCAACATCATCATCATCATCATCCTCATAATCATCATCACAGAATACCTGTAAATCATCATCACAGAATACCTGTACAACTTCATCACAGAATACCTGTACACCATTATTACAAAATACCAGTACGTCACCATCACAGAATATCTGTACATCATCATCACAGAATACCTGTATATCATCATCACCATCATCATCATCATCACAGAATACCTGTACATCATTATCACAGAATACCAGTACATCATCATCATCACAGAATACTTGTACAGCATCATCCTCATCACAGAATACCTGCACATCATCATCAGAGAATACCTGTACAACTTCATCACAGAATATCTGTACATCATCATCACAGAATACCTGTATATCATCATCACCATCATCATCACAGAATACCTGTACATTATTATCACAGAATACCAGTACATCATCATCATCATCCTCATAATCATCATCACAGAATACCTGTACACCATCATCACAGAATACCTGTATATCATCATCACAAAATACCTGTACAGCATCATCATCACAGAATACCTGTACATCATCATCATCATCATCATCATCACAGAATACCTGTACACCATCATCACAGAATACCTGTACATCATCATCACAAAATACCTGTACAGCATCATCATCACAGAATACTTCATCATCATCATCATCATCCTCATAATCATCATCACAGAATACCTGTACACCATCATCACAGAATACCTGTACATCATCATCATCATCACAAAATACCTGTACAGCATCATCATCACAGAATACCTGTACACCATCATCACAGAATACCTGTACATCATCATCATATCACCTGTGCATTATTTCCAAAGAATATCACTTCATATCTTTAAGACTTGTAATTACAGAAGTGTTTACCTAAAAAAAGATAACTTTATAAAACACTGATAACAGAATTTATCAACAATAAGACCCATACATATGTCTGTGTTAACATATGTATACAAAGCACCACAACATGACCCCACCTCTTAAATCCATGAGGTGACAATGTGTTAAACACAACTAAATGCATACATGTTTTTGACAACATATTTTGGTTTCTAATATTACATGTATTTACGTAACTGAGTTTTATAAACTGTAAACAGAACCTGTTTCCACTGCCAGTGTGGTCTGATCAGACATTTTTCATATCTATCTGCTTACCTACATGTAACTGAGTCCTGTAAACCTATAACAGGTCTTGATTGTTATAAACTTTTGGCCCCCAAATGTCTAAATGGTATGGTCTTATCTACTATTTTAGACCAGTCTATCATGGGACAGTAAGGGGTGACAGGGTTACCATTAGTATAATCCTGTATACATTTCCTTTTAGTTCTATAGTATTTATCTCAAATTGTTCTTCTCTATGAAAACAAAATTATCTGTGCTACAAATATCAATCTTTTGCATTCTACACGTTGTGGTATTAAAAGTCAACATTATACAATGCGATGATTATATCGTGAAAAAACAAAACAGTTACAAGCAGTAAGAGTATTGACTTTTAAACTTGACACATAGAGGCACAAATACTTAAAACTTAAAAAATGTATTGATACCCGATATCTTACAAGATTCCTTTCAAGTATGACCTCTACAGAGGTCAATGTAGGTAATTTATCTATTTCATTCTAGAAAGCTGATATTTTGTGACTGTGAGTGAGAATTGGGTCCTATCAGACAAACAGGTCACAAAATAACAGAAATCATCGTAACCCATTTACAGGTTACGCTAAAAGGAATGACTGTAACCTGCAGGTTAAGTTAGCAATAATGAAGACTTAAAAATGAAATTCATCAAGAACGAAAAGGAGGTTACATGATTTGTATTTGTGGTAACCTCCACGTAACCTGAACGATCGCTCCCGTGTTATTTTGTGGTCTGACAAAGGGAAATATACGACAATAATATACTGAGTTTGAATTTACCTGACTGAAGTTATAAATCAACTAGATACACTGTCCTATTTAATATACAGTGGATTCCTTTTAATTGCATAGCCAAAATGTCAGAAAAAATTATGCAAATAACAGGAATATGCAAATAAGAGGAATATGCAATTAACAGGAATAGTGTATTTTAGTGAACAATGATGATTCATGTTTATCTAGTCAATTCCTTTATATATAATGCTATTATAAACATCTTACTTGGTAACACTATTAATGTATTCTCTTTAAGTATTAGAGTAAAATGATATCATGAAATCAACAAAATTTTCATGAAACTTAGTTTGGTATGTTCTCATTCTTATGAAAATAGCATGTCCACACATAATTTTTTACAGTAATCAGTATGTTTTCCACAATTTTGGGAAATATTTTATGCAATTAAGAGGAATTCTTGGTTCAACCTATGCAATTAAAAGGAATATTAAATGTAGAGATAGAAATGGTTTTGTGTTTTGAGTTCTTATGCAACTAACAGGAATATGCAATTATCAGGTTAGCAATTAGATGGAATTGAATGTATAAACTATCCAAAACACTAACGTGATGATATCTTCTACCAAGAAATTATCTGATGGAAAAATGTGCTGACAGACGGATAGATAAACTGACAGACAGACAGACAGACAAACAAACTGACAGACTAAGAGACAATCTGACTGACAGACAAGCTGACAGATAGACAGACTGACAAACAATCAAACTGACAATTGAGACAAACAGACTCACAAACTGACAGACACACAGACTGACAAACTGACAGACAGACAAACAAACAGACTGACAGACAAGGTGAACTGACAGACAAACTGACACACAAACAGACTGACAGACAGATACACATACAAACTGACAAACAGACAAACTGACTGACAAATTGACAAACTGACAGACAAACAGATAAAATGATTGGCAGAATGTTAAAGCTTTAATCTCCAATTTCAGTAAAAGGCGGGCCCAAAGAATTTATACACTGGGAGATACTTTGTTGACCCTTTCATTCCTACAGGCAACAATAGACTGGTCATATACAATAGAAAGAGCATACCATTCAGATGCTCAGGGGTAAAAGGGTTAATGTACATGTGGTGATGTCAAACTGACAAAACCAGTGGAAGGGTTTCCTGGACGGTTAACCCGTACTTGCTGTAGTAATTTGGAATTTATGTCTACATACTTGTACATGTACAAGTATATACAAATCATATTGCTACTGAACCTCCCAGGAAAATTGACCTGAAATATATCATGTATATATTGACTTTTACCAAGCAACACCAAAGTATATCAGTTGGGGATTTGATAAAATGGCAATTCTGTGACTTAAATATTATAGATTCCAACCTTTTGTATGACATATCTAAATATGTCCCTGTAAATCTTATCTGAAGTTTGAAATAGCATCAGGTATTTTATCTCATTTGAGGCAATCAATTCTTCTAATATGTCCAGTAATTTAAGTGTGTGTGTGTGTGTGTGTGTGTGTGAGAGAGAGAGAGAGAGAGAGAGAGAGAGAGAGAGAGAGAGAGAGAGAGAGAGAGATAGAGAGAGAGAGAGAGAGAGAGAGTTCTAATCTGGTCCATTACTATACTTTTTAGTAGCCTTTTTATCAATGTATAGATAACACTTATATATGTAGAGCTATACAATTTTAATTCAATTTACAAGTGTTTTCTACCACACTCAACCATTTATGATTAATACCATGGCAACTCATAGATAATAGAAAAGATGACATTCTGGTATTTACCAAAGTCAATCTGCTGCAAGAGTCAACATTTCCTACGACAGTGAGCAAACACCACCAACCATCCCCACACAGTGAAAATATCAGTGAGTCTGATGTGACAGCAGTTCTGGTAAAATGTGTGTTATGTTCTAATCATTTGTCAAAAGAGGCCTCCTCACCTGTATAAAGACCTGACAATTATAATGATATACCTGAATCGTAGTTTCTCAGGTATGAAAGATATTGACAATAACAACAATTTGAGGTGGACCCACTAAATACATTTAGTGGCGATACCATCACACTGTTTACAGATGTGAGTTATTTTACACAGATTTTATCAATCAGAAAAAACTGAAGGTAAATTTCTGAATGTTTTACTGAGATGAACTATTTAAATCCTAATGTTAAAATCTTAAAATTCATGGCAATTAGATACAAACACTAAATGAAGCCTCATTTATCAAACACATGCATACTGTCAAGTTAATTATAAACCAATGTTAATTGTATTATAAGATATTCTTACATAAATAATGGAACAAATGTGTTTAAGTTGAGGTCGTCGTCATAACGGTGTATATTTCTCTTACATAACAATGATAAAAAGCTTGTGGCACTATTTATTCACCTGGGGCCTTTTGCATATTTACAAACTTTATTTTTTTAACTATTAGATTTTGCATATTATACTATGTCGTATACATGTACATAAATATAAGCATAGCGACAGGGTTTGGAAACAAGCTAAAGAATTTATTATATTACAAAGTTTACTGAATATAAACTTAAATAATGATCAGCTTTGAAAATTGTTTTGTAGTATGCATGCATTTAAAAAAATCCAAAATCCCAGAATTAAATGCACATTCATTTTTTTTTATTTTGAATTTTGAATAGCGTTTTGTGCTACAGTCGTGAATTTTTCAGGCAAAATGATGGCAGTGGGTAAACCGATAAACTTTCTCACAAATAACGTCTTAAAGTTCAAGTGGGGCTCCAACCTCCTCTGACCTGATGTGAGAGACTTTGTGGTTCAAAGCGCGATGCTCTAACCACTCGGCCACACTGAGGCCCAGTACACATTAAGAAAAGTTAATTCCATCATCATGAATCTACTTAATACAAACACCCTGACATGGTTATATGTCAAAAAGCATTATACATGGGGAGTAAGGCTTTCATCAATAATTCTATGTCACTTTTATGTCTTTAACTCTCCCCTTAAAAAGACTTTTTTTTGGTTTAAATGCTATGATGTGCCTCCACATCCTCCTCTAGATCCACCTCTAATAACCTAAACAATGTATATATGCAAAGCAAAATTTCTAAGATGACCATAGTCCTCCACACACTCTCTCTCTCTCACATGCAGTAACAGTTCCACATAAGAAATAGTTTCATACACCACTGGCTACATGTGTCAAGCGAGCAAACTGTATCTCTGCTATCAATATATATAAATGTGTTTGCATTATTGATAACGTTACTCTTTTAAATTTCATGCTTACAGCATTGTACAATTTCATGCCTTATTAAAACATTTAAAAAGCTTTAAAAGAGATTTGAAAGCAAGATAACACTGCAGAGACACTGTCGGTTAATAGCTTTGCACCTACCTCGGGGAGAATCAATTATCATCCTCAGTTCTACATGTACCTGTATTTACCTGTCGTACATTTCACAGACATAAACTCCTATCCATCAAACCGATACATCCTAGGTTTATTGTAAAATTTTATATCAATTTTCATAGGAACCCAATGTCTTGGACCATGTGTTACATAAAATATCACACACACCCAGATAAATTGTAAGCCAGGACAATATACAAGCTTATAACATGAAAAAGTTCTCTCAATATTATTATTAACTGTCATGTCAGTGGGGCTCACCAAGGGGAATGACTTCAGATAGGAAACTTGTTACAGGTGTAGGTAATTATCATAACATACCACACCTGTCGGTAGAGGTTAAGTTAGGCTTACTTGATTAATAATTAGGCAAGGTAAGGGAAGAACAAAAGAGATGCTCTTAAAGCCTAAAATGCTAACCTGAAGAGCCTGACATTATGCCGATATTGTTTACATTTTCTATGTTTTGGTTGTCAAGATCATGGATAAAAATGTATGTAAACAAGAAAGAAAAGGGGGAATAACTACAGTGATAAACTGACAATGGATTAAAATCATATACAGTAAAACCTGTATATAGGGGCCACCCAAGGGACCAGAAAATATTGGCCTTTATGTGAAGGTGACCCTTATACACAGGTTTAATGTAGTTGAAGTATGTAGACATGATACTTTTCAAAACTGGCCTTTATAGACAGGCAATCCTTATGTAGAGGTGGCTGCTATAGCAGGTTTTACTGTATAACTTAACTTGTCTGTTAATGATGTCATGCAGATCAATTTTACTGTTCACACTTCTCCTCTACTATGTTTTCAAATATATATACGATTCCCCAAAAAAGAAAAGAAAACAGTAAAGGGAAATAACTTCTATACAAGGTCAATTTAAGATATCCTTTATATCTCCATACATGTACATATATGTACGTGTATATGATCATAATTTGACACTTGCCAATCATTTCTACTAATTTCCAAAATTCTATACAAATTAAAATTTGAGATATAGTTCAATTTCTTATTAGATAAAAAGAAAAAAGTCCTGTCCAGGCATATTAAGCATTATTTTATGTTGTAATTCAACAGTTATAAAGTTGCCATAGCATCCACAACTTCTCCCTGTTCTTGGCTGAAGGAAAATGACTACTCCCTTGAATTCAAAGATGATTCCTGTAGTTCAGTTGTATCAGTGTTTGCTTTACTTCTTTTTACCTGTGTCAGTATTATGACTTATGTAAGATGACATAATTATGACATTGTTGATGTTAATTACACAATATCTTGTTCTAACAATGAATCTAAGAGGCTCAGTCACAACAGGTAAATAATGAAACAGAACATCAAATAGCTACTGGCAAATTATAAGTGAACTTAAAACTGCTCTTACATGTATATCATGTTCATAGTAGTGGTTCATAGCCAGGTAGTGGGTGTCAGGTAATGGATGTCAGGTAGTGGGTAGTGGCTGTTAGTCAGGTAGTGGGTGTCAGGTAGTGGGTAGTGGCTGTCAGGTAGTCAGGTAGTGGGTGTCAGGTAATGGATGTCAGGTAATGGGTGTCAGGTAGTGGCTGTTAGTCAGGTAGTGGGTGTCAGGTAGTGGGTAGTGGCTGTTAGTCAGGTAGTGGGTGTCAGTGGGTAGTGAATGGATGTCAGTGGGTGGGTAGTGGGCTGTTAGTCAGGTACTTGGGTGTCAGGTAGTGGGTAGTCAGGTACTATGTATCAGGTGAACAATGGATCAATAAATCAACATACCTATACAATGTCAGGTAGTGGGTAGTGGCTGTTAGTCAGGTAGTGGGACCATCTTCAGGTAGTGGGTGTCACAGGTAGCTGGTAGTGGCTATATAAAGACCAGGTAAAGACCTGGTTTCTTGGTAGTGGGTGTCAGGTAGTGTATATCAATAAACCAACAACATACCTATACAATGTATCTGTAGTCAACATACTGTTAGTATCAGGTAGTGGGTTTCAGTACCTGTAGATGGGTGTCAACATAGGTAATGGGTAGTCAGGTAGTCAACATACCTGTCAGGTAGATCAATGGATGTCAATGTAGTGGGTGTCAGGTAATGGGTGTCAGGTAGTGGGTGTCAGTAGTAGGTGTCAAGTAGTGGACATTGGGTGTCAGGTAGTGGGTGTCAGGTAGTGGGTAGTGAGTGTCAGATAGTGGGTAGTGAGTGTCAGATAGTGGGTAGTGAGTGTCAGATAGTGGGAAGAAAACACTGGGTGTCAGGTACTGTGTAATGTAGGTGTCAGGTAGTGGGTGATTCATTGTTTATTGTGTCATCCCACTCTAGTAATTTACCTGAGGGTCAGTGAGTGTCAGATAGTGGGTACTTTGGTGTCAATGTAAACTTGTTAGGTCTCAAATGTAGTAAAAGGGTAGTGAGTGTTTGATAGTGATGGTATTTGATTGTCAGGTAGTGGGTCACAGTGATCTGTGTCAGATAAGTGGGTAGTGATTTGTCAGATAGTAGGGTACATATCCTGAGTGTCTTGATAGTGGGTAGTGAGTGTCAGATAGTGGGTAGTGAGTGTCAGATAGTGGGTAGTGAGTGTCAGATAGTGGGTATTGTTTAGTTGAGTGTCATTTTATTTTATTTTGAATTTTGGTAGTGAGTGTCAGGTAGTGGGTATTGCTTGAAAGTGTCAGATACATGTTGGTAGTGAGTGTCATAAAATAGTGGGTAGTGAGGTGTCAGATAGTTAAAAGTGGGTGTTCAGGTATGTCATGGGTAGTGAGTGTCATTTATCTAGTGGGAAGTGGGTGTCAAAGGTAGTGGGAATTAATTAGTGAGATGTCAGATAGTGGGAATGCATGTCATACATGTCAAGTGCATCAAGTGGGTTGGACTTGGGGTGTCAGGTACTTGGTCTTATTTGTGTCAGGTAGTGGGTGTCAGAACAATGTACCTGTATATCAATAAATCAACATACCTATACAATGTACATGTACCTGTAGATCAATAAGTCAACATACATGTACCTATACAACGTACCTATATATCAATAAAATCAGTAACATCAGTCATCATGATTTGGTGATGGGAAATACAATGTATAGCAAAACCTGCTTTATTTTCTCTCGACTCATCTGTGTTTAAAAGACCACATGGTCACAAAAAACTGCTCGTGCTTTTTGCATTGTCCCTTGAAAACAGTACCAAAAATCAACAATATTCAACCTCTATATAAAGACCACGTAAATCCTTTAAAGACCCTGTTTTCTTGTGCTACCCTGAGTTGGTCATTATTCTCGGAAGGGAGAATACAAGTGACTTAGAACACTTCGGCGCGTATCCTGTATTTTAGATCAATAAATCAGCACAACATACCTATATTTAATTTATTAATCTGTGTTTCTTTAGATCGGGAAATAAATGTCAACATACCTATACAAAGTACCTGTAGATCACGCATAAATCAACTTTACCTATACAAAGTACAATGTAGATTCAATAAGAAAACATATGATTTTTATTTACAATCGTACCTGTAGAAATCAAATATGACAAAATCAACAAACCTATACAACGGACTGTAGGCCGAGATGTCCAAGATCAATAAATCAACATACCGAAAATACAATTGTTATAAAATTATACCTGTAGATCAATAAATGCAACATACCTAATAGGCAATGTACCTGTAGATCAATAAATCAACATACCTATACAACGTATCTGTAGATCAATAAATCAAACAGTACCTATATAAATCAAAGTACAACAGTATCGTAGATCAGTCTTCAAATCAACATACCTCCCGATGACAATGTACAAGTGTTGTAGATCAATAAATCAACATACCTATACAAAGTACCTGTAGATCAATAAATCAACATACCTATACAAAGTACCTGTAGATCAATAAATCAACATACCTATACAAAGTACCTGTAGATCAATAAGTCAACATACCTATACAAAGTACCTGTACCTGTAGATCAATAAATCAACATACATGTACCTATACAAAGTACCTGTAGATCAATAAGTCAACATACCTATACAATGTACCTGTAGATCAATAAATCAACATACTGGTACCTGTACAACGTACCTATCTATCAATAAGTGAGAATACCTTTATTCTTAATTCTTGTGTAGGCTGGCAATAATTAAAATTTTCTCTAAAATAGTCATTTTTTACAGTATTAAAGACATATGTTGAAACCATGACACTATTATACTACCCTTAACCATAAAAAAAATAAGTTATCACCACAGAAAAGTTCATACTAATTTAAATACACAGGAATGATTTCACTTTGATTTACCAGTATATTTACACCTGCATTGTTTGATAAATTACATAATTCTACATGGATCAATTAATCATAAAAACATAATCAATACCATTGTTTATGACATAAAGAAATGATATGCATTGTGATTGATACTTTTTATTATTCATCTGGATAACATTTTTCTCAGAGGCTATGTCAGAACAATTTTGACTGATAACAAGATGTGTTTGTGAAACACAAATGTCCCCAGTCCCAACAACTTTTTGCAATGTCAGTAAAGTGTGAGCAACCCTTAGATGAGCTTACAATCTATGATGGTTACCGTTTCATAATCTAAACTTGAAATATTGTAATTTATATGTAAGCGGGACGGAATTATGGCCATACAAACAAACACACAAACAGACAGCGAGACAGACGATCCAAACACTGGATGCCCCCAGCAGACCTTTCGGGCTGGGGGCATAAAAAGTAGGAATTTGCTCTAAGTTCCTCTACTTGTCTCTAAGAATTCGGCCATTTGTAATCAAGATGTGTTTCTGAAACCTTATAAATAATAGTACATGTACGGTAATGTCCTGTGAAGTAAGCATGGTCATAATGGAACTCATCTTGAATCTTATTGATGTAAAATTTTAACTCATCAACCCCTGAAGTCATGATTTGGATGAGTTTGGACCTGCCCATTTCAAAGAAAGGTTAAGTCTACTGTCAGAATTCAGGCCTGAAGAGATCACTGGCCTTCCGTAAGTAAATCAAACTTTTTTTTTTTTATATTAATTTTACATCCAATTTTTCATATATTGCCATTTTTATTCGATCCCTGAATTATGACAGTGGACTAGGTGACTATTTATTGATTTGGATGAGTCTAAATGTGACCGCAGGAGGGTGGATCAGCTTAGGAGACTGAAACCACTAGAAAATATTGCATTTTGAATTTGAGTTTTGTTAACGCCACACTCAACAATTTTTCAGTCATATGGCGGCGACCAGGTTTTAATGGTGGAAGCTAGAACCCAGTTGCCATGTGCCTGGGAAGAGATCACTGGCCTTCCGTAAGTAAACTAGCAAACTTTCTCACTTTTTTTTAAAATTTTTTTTAATGGTGTTTGAAGGAACACTCAACAATTTTTCAGTTATATGGTGGGGGCCATTTTTTAATTCGATCAGCTTAGGTTCCAGACTGAAACCCACACTGACTAGAGGTGAGAGAGATTTTATGGTTTAAGCCTTTAAGGTGTGATGCTCTTAGAACCACTCGGCCATGGAAACTCCTGTTAAAGAGGCGTTAGCTGTGTTTACCAACACAAT
Source organism: Atrina japonica (assembly GCA_030159075.1). Lineage (NCBI taxonomy): Eukaryota > Metazoa > Mollusca > Bivalvia > Pterioida > Pinnidae > Atrina > Atrina japonica. The sequence goes on from BROG01000202.1 coordinate 884,031, forward strand.
ATTTCTATTTTTTCTACTTTTCCTTCTTGTACTAGATGTACAAAAACAAATAAGAGCTATCCACAGGAACACAAATAATGTATTCCTGTATATTTTGTGAAATTAAGGTCAGATCCAGTGTGGTCTTCATATACAAATAGTAAATCTCTGTTAATCAATTGCAACTGGAAAAGTGCCAAAACTGAGTTTCTCAAGCAATTTTCACAAAATATATAGGACTTTAAGAATTTTCATGCCTGTGTATATCTCTTTTTTGTTAATGTACATCAATCAAAGTAGTAAAAATGTTAAAACAAAACAAAAACAAAACAAAAACATAGCTAATGTCCCTTTATATATTGCATACAGACAATCTGACCAATCCACAAATATGAGTTTCTGATAAAAACAATATCAATATATATTCCCATCCATTCTTTATTACATGTATGCTTATCCAAGGGTTTACATGTACCGTAAGTATTGTGTATTTGATCTGTCCTAACTCAGGGGTCAAGATGTGGTCAGTAAGTAAGCTAAAATCTTTTTAAAAACTTTTTAATCTGAGTACATATACATGTACATACTTGTATCAGACAAATTCCAGCTGTATTATCTTTAAGGGAGAAATTTTAAATTTTCCAATTTTTATGTGTAGGGTGAGCACTTTAAAACATCTACCCGTTATATTCTTATTTTTGCAAACACCATGGAACCTGTCTTGAGAGACCATCCCATCTGCCACTGAAATGTGTTTTATCAAGACAGACCTAGTCTCTAATAAGTGGTTTTTAGAATGTGCAGGGCTAGAAAGAAATTGGAAAATTTGAAAACCACTCGTCCCTAGACACCTTGAGATTGTCCCAATTATTTGTAAACTTTGGTAAAATTATTACGACTAATTACTTCTTTGATATGGGACTTATAACTGTTAAAAATGGCAGTAAAGGATTATAAAAACATCGAGTTCATGGAATGTTTTAGAGGCTAAAAAGTAAACTGTTACAGATCTGGAAGAAATATTACTAGACACTGTGGACGAGTACCCACTCCTAATTACTTGTCCTTAAGCCATTTTCACTAGTCCGGGAGGGGTGGACAAGTACTTTTTTCTCACCCTGTAGTGGTCTCAGAACACAGGTGGTCTTTTATGAGGTCTTTTAAGACAGGTTACACAGTACATTTGTACATCAGCAACTACAGGGTTTCCCATACACATGTTTCTGGATCTGTGACACATAAAATGAGTACAACCGAGTCCCTGAGGACCCACTCTAACTCTGTATATCTGAAGTGATTTTGAATCTAGGACTGAAAAAGGGTATAATTTTTTTCATTATTCAGGGATAAATCAAGTCCCTGTAACCCATGTAGACTCACAAATCTTTCTTGGGACTCAAAAATGTTTATCTTGAGAGTTTAAAGGACTCTCTAAAATCCAAACCTAGGAAAAATCCTAAATGAAGATATCATAAATTTACATGTATGCTTTGGAAACTATGTTGATGTAGCCATACTTAATTGCTGTAGTAGACTCTTGCAGGATAACTGCCTTCCTACTTATCCATATGGCATCAAGACGTTTCGTTCCCAAGACATGTCATACTAAGACATGTCGTACTAAGACATGTCGTACCAAGACATGTCGTACCAAGACATATAGTACCAGTGAAAGACAGATTGTTCTCCTGTGTGATTTGTATTTAATTGGGTATGGGACTACCAAGGTCAATTGTCACATGTTTACAAACACAATTCAAAATTGAATCATAACAGCGGTGACAGGCTACTTGTAGACACCAAAATATTAGAACTACAGTAACACATGGAGATTCTGTGCAAGGCAATATGTTTTATCTGTATAAACTACATGTATTTTTTAACAATAGACCCATTTTGTTTTGGTTTTTGACAAGACCCGGATGTACCACATCACCTAAGTAGACCTGTACATGTATGATTTGATTTGTGTTGGGTACAAAACTTCTTGTTGCCACTCAGAAGTGTTAAATGCACAGGTGAGATTAGAAGAAGTGTAGTCATTGTGAAAGGGTCTATATCCTAACTGACATATGGCCAAGAAGAAACAGTAATGAAAAATTAACCTGACCTCAACCAACTTACTTGATCACATCAGTGAAAGTCAGGTAAGTCTAAAACAGCGTAATATTGTCAGAAATACACGACTTACCCAGCATCTGAAGACAAAGCTTAGTTGATGAAGTATGAGAAATAGAAGTAGCTAAACCAGCCGACACGGTAACCAGTAGGGCTGTGTATCATGATTTAAATGATTTATCGATTTACATGTATAGGTATCTTTATGAGTCAGTCTTTATGACCAGGTGGTCTTTATACACAGGTAGTTGCTATTAAAGTAGTTAAACTGTAGTAGTGTGAAACACAGAAACAATGAATGTAGAACTACTTATTATTCATTACATCTTGTACATTGATACATTTGTAACTTATTTTAGGCAAAAGCCATAATTTGTTGATATATAGCACTTAGGTGACACCAACAGACACTGAAATACTAATAAAGGAACCAACATAATTCCCTATTTTATTTTTCTGAAAAATATCAATATTTTTATTTTATATTGATATATCATATCTGCAGAAATAATATCACAATATATGATTGTATCTGTATATTGTAACACCCCTAGAAACCAGGGCACTAGCTTAAGTCAATCCACCCCTCAACTTCAAAGCTCTAGTAGGTGAGCTTAAACTACATGTACCTTTGTTTGATGTACACTCATAGAAGCTGGCATCTAATTCTCTGTGAAACCTGATAAATCAAGGTCCCATTGCATGTGAATGATACATGTAGATGAGAGTGCTAACCACTGGACTGTATCCAAATACATGTACAGTGGAACCTGTCCTGAGAGACCACTCCATCTGCAACTAGAAAGTGACCACTCAAGACAGGTGGTCACTCAAAAGAGGTTTTAGTTGATAGATTATTCATTAAGTGGTTTTATAGAATGTGATCTTAAAAGACAGACCTTTCTTTTGTAACAGTGATCTGTCAAGTTAGGTCACACTGTAGCATTTTTATTACAGTGGTTACTCTTAGACGGATTTAGGCTATGCTTTTAGAGATATTATTTGGCCTTGTATGACACCACTTTATCTTTAGAAAAAAACATTCTTTTCAAATTGGAGCTCAACTGATGAAGTCTAATTGACAGAAACGATATCGTCTTGAGCATTATGACTTTGGTATTATGTTTATAATATTTGTACTATCAGAAGCACAACAGAACAGACAGATTACAGTGAACCATCAGTTGTGTGGCAAGGGTGGTGGGATGGGGGTGGGGTAGTTATACAGGTATGACCCTGTTGAAAGAGATTGAAATGACAGGTATACCAATTGTGTACGGTATCGGTATTTGATTACAATTATGTCTGTATATTCTCTGTCTGTATGAAAACATCTTTAGACAAAACATAATTAGCTCCTGATCTGTATCCTGTATTTTAAATGAATGAATTGGTAATTTCACAAAATAGAAATATCAAACAAGCATTTATATTAACAAGAAAATTTCACGACATTTCATGTAGGACAGGAACTAATGCCTTAACTCAGGTTAAAAACAGAAAAGTAAATACAAACTAGACTAGGCCTAATACAAACACTATAGTTGGCTATATCATTATTGTGTTCAAATCTCTCAGAATTACTTAATCATACACATAGAGTGGTCACAATGGAGCCTATTGGCTCAATACAAATGAAAGCGACAAAAATCGGCACTTTAATATACATGTGTAATTACATGACCACTATCCGACCCTCAAGCTACCTACAAGGCTAACATTTAAATGTTCCTAATGTGTAAGCACAGGAAAATAATTATGGCCATTACTGATAGGCCGTGTGCCGATTTTACACACAATTAACTACATTAGTACAGCTATCAACAGGTGTTTTCTTTGCTTACCTGATGAATATTCTAATTATGTTTCAGAGTATCCCCGAAAAAAGTAAAAACTGAAACAAGCATGAGTCACTTCATCAGAGAGATCAATACACTGCCATATATTTATCTATGTCAAGTCTACGGCATCACCAAAAGGGAGATAAATCTGTATGGAGCTAAGAAAAATCAATACACTAATAGAATCTATCTCATTGAATGTGATGAAATGTTCTGAGTACAGGGTCTGCTAAAAATTTTAATCACCCATGCTGAACATACATGTACAATACATCTAAGTGTATTATATGTAAATCTTGTTACATTCTGTGGAAGTTTTATAGAAAGTTACATGTATGATAATAACTTATATTTGTGCAGTCTGAAGGTAAATAAACTCAGATACAAGTGAATAAGCAATCAATAATATTATGGATGTATTGACACAAAATGTTATAAATGTGCAGATGGAAATAAACATTCTCATTTGATATACTGTCCATTAGATTGATTATTGAGTGTACATGTATTGTATAAAGCTTGGTTAGTTGTATTACGGTATGTACTGTAGACTTACCCAGAGACACAACTACTTAATCTTACGTCCCAATCAAAGTCAGGAAGTTTGGCAGTCAATCTTATGGCCCAATCTAATTATGTAAGGAAGTTTGGTAGTCAATCTTACGTCCTAAGCTAGCTATTACAGTAAGTTTAGCAGTCAATCCTACATCCTAAGCTAGCTATGAGAGGAAGATTGGCAGTCAATCTTACATCCTTAGCTAGCTATTGGAGGAAGTTTTGGCAGTCAATACTACATCCTAAGCTAGCTACATGTATTAGAGGAAGTTTAACAGTCAATCTTACATCCTAAGCTAGCTATTGGAGGAAGTCTGGCAGTCAATCTTACATCCTAAGCTAGTTATATAAGTAAGTTTGGCAGTCAATCTTATTCAGGAGGTTTGGCAGTCGATCTGACAGTTGAGTCATAAGCACTAGTGTTAGACCACTTAAAGGTTAGGCAGACACTGAGAGAGACACTTGGCAGACACAGATAATATTCAATGTAAATGAAAAATGATAAATATGATAAGAATCTATTGATATATTGATAACTGGTCACAACATGATAACTCAAAAGTCATATAGTCTTACCTGTAATTAGAATAATTATAATATGTCCTTCAATTCTGAAGAAAAACTGTTCACTTAATCCTTTCTGCAAGTCAATATGACTGAATATGACCTTTTCTAGTGGTCAATATGACATTTTCTAATAGTTGAAATAAAATGGATATTTGATGGATTACAAACACATGAGGTTTGAAAGACAGAAGCTCAAATGAAATAATTAATGGAGCATCCACATGAATCCATCAACATAACACAAGACTGCACTTCACCAGCATCCATAAAAAGTTGTATCATCCCCTGGAAATCTGCATCTTGGTATACTGGTACTCAATACAATGGCAGACTGGAGTTGATAAAAGTGATATTTCCTACAGTATGGATCAATGTATAAAAATTTCCTTGAGTTGGTATCAGGTATATTTCCTCAACAGAAGTCAATATAAAATTAAGATTTCTGTTTTATGACTGAAATGGATATTATCAGTCTATCCTTGGACACAGGTCTATACAAAATGATCAGGAATTTGATTTTAAAACTTAATCCTTAAGTCAGTATGGTATTAGCCTTTGTCCACTACATGGTTTGAAATAAACAATGACTGTGTTATATAACTGATCTCTAACACATTTCAACACACAAGTAATTCCTTTCAACTCAACATTAAAGCTGTCCAGATTTCGGTACATCTGTCATAATACATGTACTGGCACTTGTTTTTCTCACCGCTGACACCTGGAAAAAAAAAAAAAGTCATCAAAATTCAGTCTTTCTGAAAAAAAAATGTTATAAAAGTGACAAAATATCTTACATGTAACGTACTTATAAAAGAAATAAAAACGTACACTTGGGTATGTAAGCACAAATGCATGATTTAATGTGCTGAAACTTATAAAGAATAAAGACTTTATAACAGTGTTATATTGACAAATACCATACACTGCAGCAACTAGCTGAAAAAATGTAGTTGCATTATACAAAGCATACTGAATTCACTTTATCAAACAAAGAATTATCAAGGGCAGATAACCTCTGCAGTATCTACGGGTACTATGTAAATTGTAGGACAAAAACATTTATTTCTTTTATTTTCCATAGACCACATGTATACACTTAATGTTTAAACTGACATTCAAATCTGCATTTACATATCATGGACGTATAGATGTATGTTTTTATGTGTGTGGAGTTGTTCCTGTAAATGTATGTACATTGTATTGCCTACTTTCATGTATGTGTGTATGTTTAATTTGTGTGTGTGTGTGTGTGTGTGTGTGTGTGTATGTTTAATTTGTGTGTGTGTGTGTGTGTGTGTTAAATTTGTGTGTGTGTGTGTGTGTGTGTGTGTATGTTTAATTTGTGTGTGTGTGTGTGTGTGTGTTTTATGCTTGTTATATGGGTCAAAATTAGGCCATAGCAACCAGCATCCCCCTGCATTGTTGAGTAATGGCCCTAGACAATGTGCTTGTGAAGTGTCATGACTGTAGCTGCAGTACCTTGCCCACAATGGATTGAAACAGAAAGCTTAACACAGAAAAGGACAAGACTGACCTATAAAAGGTGTACAAAAACTATAATATCGTCTGAATACAATTCCAAATTATAGGGCTTAACTCATTAACCCCTGAAAAACAATGGACTCTTCTGTAAATCAATGACTTAGACCAATTCAAATGTGTCTTTAGGGGTGAATAAGTAAAGATACACATCCAGATTTAATATGGAATGCCCTCTGCACTGTATTTAATTCAATTTTGGCATTGTTAACAAGATTAGTGTGATGGCTAAAATTGAATATCGCTAAACAATTCATTAGTCATCCTAGGTCAGAATTATCTCTTTTAATTCATAAAATCACTAAAATTACTTCTTGCTAAGATTATATACCACATTTTCAGGACAAAACACTTTATTTGCTTCTTGCTAAAATTTCAAATTATACAGTACAAGCTAAGTCTGTTGATTCAAGATCATTTAACAGTACTTCAGTGTGAAGATGGCAGTAAAAGAAAGCAATTTTGTTGAACTTTAAAATAGGTATAGACAGCACATTATCAAGCATACCTGTAAAATTGACGTGTACAGCTATTTACCTTAAGCCTGGGTTATTTTTCTTATCTCTTTGGAGTGGTAAACAAGGGTGTTCCCCTCGGACAAGATATTTAAGTGCATAAAACAGAAAACTCAGGATGTTTGTCAAATCACACACATCTAAAGCATGAGAAATTGAAAACTGTTATCTACCTGTACTCTTGACTAACACAGGTAAACGTCTCGTTTAGAACCTAATCTATTACCTGACTATAGTGACAAGTTTGGTGGGTGATGGATTTTATTGCTTTTAAACCGGAGTTCAATTTGTTGTCAATAAAAATCTTAACTTTTCTCCGCTGTGACCTCGTAAACAATCTAACATGTTAAAAGGAAAAGTTGCTGATCTAAACTGCATTTAACAAAGACACAGTTAACATTCAATTAATTTGAATTTGAATTTTGAATAGTGTTTTACGCCACACTCAACAATTTTTTGGTGATATGGTGGCGGCCAGTTTTTAATGGTGGAGGAGAGAATCAGGTTACAATACATCCATGAAGAGACAACCGGCCTTCTACAAGTGAACTGGCGAACTTTCTCGCAAAAATCATCTGAGGTTCCGATGGGTATTGAACCTGAGCTGACCAGAGGTGAGAGACTTTGTAGATCAAAGTAGGATGCTCTATCCCTTTGGCCACGGAGGCCTCAACATTCAATTAAGAATAAAAAGCCGTGTTGTAAAATCCACATAACCTGGCGGAGTGGAGTCTCGTGAACCCTTTCTTGACCTGAACAAGTTTACATTTGGGTGATAAAGCATAACATTAGAATTACACTGACTAGAATAATCATACCTCTTTGTCCACATACATAAGAGAGTATCCAGTGAGGAATAAAACATTTTCCAGGTACCAGCTTGTCATAATCGAAAAGTGAGTGTAAACATACTTATGATAATCAAAAGCTACTCTGCCCCGCCATCTTATGTGAATCGGACAATATTCTAACAGTTATGTTTTCCTTCACTGCATTCTTTAAAAAATAAAATAATCTATTTTTAAAGAAAAATCACAATATATTGTGCTCTGCTCGTCTGGATTTCAAGTGTAGCTGTGCACCAAATGTTGACCCTCTAACGCCTTATTTAGAGACATACTAAACAAACTGACAGCATTATCAATTGTTAATAGTTGAAGAGTTGCCATACTACAAATGCTCCTCTGAAACCTTTGTGGATGTGTTTTTATTGATATAGTTGACAAGTTACAAAATGCTCCTCTAGAACCTCTGTGGATGTGTTACAAATGTTCCTCTAGAACCTCTGTGGATGTGTTACAAATGCTCCACTAGCCATATGTCTTACAAATGCTCCACTATATCTGTGGATGTGTTACAAATGCTCCTCTAGGACCTCTGTGGATGTGTTACAAATGCTCCTCTATATCCTCTGTGGATATGTTACAAATGTTCCTCTAGGACCTCTGTGGATATGTTACAAATGTTCCTCTAGGACCTCTGTGGATGTGTTACAAATGTTCCTCTAGGACCTCTGTGGATGTGTTACAAATGCTCCTCTAGGACCTCTGTGGATGTGTTACAAATGCTCCTCTAGGACCTCTGTGGATGTCTTACAAATGCTCCACTATATCCTCTGTGGATATGTTACAAATGCTCCTCTAGGACCTCTGTGGATGTGTTACAAATGCTCCTCTATATCCTCTGTGGATATGTTACAAATGCTCCTCTAGGACCTCTGTGGATATGTTACAAATGTTCCTCTAGGACCTCTGTGGATGTGTTACAAATGCTCCTCTAGGACCTCTGTGGATGTGTTACAAATGCTCCTCTAGGACATGTGTTACAAATGCTCCTCTAGGACCTCTGTGGATGTGTTACAAATGCTCCTCTAGGACCTCTGTGGATGTGTTACAAATGCTCCTCTAGGACCTCTGTGGATGTGTTACAAATGCTCCACTAGGACCTCTGTGGATGTCTTACAAATGCTCCACTATATCCTCTGTGGATATGTTACAAATGCTCCTCTAGGACCTCTGTGGATGTCTTACAAATGCTCCACTATATCCTCTGTGGATATGTTACAAATGCTCCTCTAGGACCTCTGTGGATGTGTTACAAATGCTCCTCTATATCCTCTGTGGATGTGTTACAAATGCTCCTCTAGAACCTCTGTGAATGTATTACAAATGCTCCACTATATCCTCTATGGATGTATTACAAATGCTCCTCTAGAACCTCTGTGGATGTGTTTTTGTGGTTAAAGTTGACAAGTTGCCATGTAACAAATGCTCCCCTGAGACCTTTGTTGATGTGTTTTTATTGTTTTCTACATTCAGACATAATAAACGTGTAAATCCTCCAGGATAGCAGACTAGAGTGACCACAAACATCCTATCCATAGTACAAATGTATTTAGGAATTCCTGTAATGTGACTGAGCAATATGAAAGAAGTGTTCAATTATATAAGTATTTCAGATGAAAACACATGTACTACAAAATTCAGTTTTGAATAATTCATTGGATATTGCCACAACATGTATTTGTAAACAACTTTGGGGTATTGATAGGTTAATGCTATACATGTAGGTAAAGTGGCACAAATGTTGAACAAGGATATGGATTGTCACTTTTACAGTTTGGGGTACATAAAGAGGTGATAGTTATAGGTCAAGAATATAAAGAGATCACAGCTATAGGTCAAGAATAAAAAGAGATCACAGCTATAGGTCAAGAATAAAAAGAGATCACAGCTATAGGTCAAGAATATAAACAGGTCACAGTTATAGGTCAAGAATATAAACAGGTCAGTTATAGGTAAAAAAAATATAAAGAGGTCATAACTATAGGTCAAAAATACAAAGAGGTCACAGTTATAGGTCAAGAATACAAAGAGGTCACAGTTATAGGTCAAGAACATAAAGAAGTCAGTTACAGGTCAAGAATATAAAGAGGTCACAGTTATACATGTAGGTCAAGAATATAAAGAGGTCAAGTTTCCCCCCTGAATGATCAAATAGGGAGAAAGAATTAGCTAGCCAAATGTTTCCCCCCAATAATGATCAAATAAGGGAGGATTAGCTAGCCAAAAGTTTCCCTCTGAATGATCAAATAGGGGAAAAGAATTGGCTAGCCAAAAGCTTCCACCATAGATATTTTACAAAGGCGAACAAACTGTCAAGTAACTTGAGTTAACTCGTATATAATTTTTCAACAATATCTTTTTCATGATTAATACATATATAAATGAGCTTTAGCTGGCTCAAATTTTCAGCTTTCATAAATTTCTAGGGTATCTTGTCAATTCTTTCCCTTTTAATTAATAGGGAGGAAAGAATTGGCTAGCCAAAAGTGAATTGAACCCTGAACCTTCCCAATTGTAAAAAAAAATAGTTTGTGGGATGTTAAACTACAAGATATAAAACAAAACACTGACTATGTCTCTGCCAAAATTATCATGTAGACAAAAATTCTTGGCAGATCATAAAACAGCATTAAAACAACAATTCCTCTGATCCCTGAAAAACAGGTTTTACGAATTTTGACACCAATACAAATCAAGCATGTAAAATAGGATCAAAAGGTCGCATATTTATATGTATATATGTACATTTCTTCATTTGTTGAAATTTATAATAGCTTAAGTACCTGCTGAATCTCACCTGTTTAAACTGTACCTACCTGTAATCAGTATACCTGTGTATACAGTTACAACATACCTGCTCAGTGTTAATGCATTGTTGTTCCACTTCTAGATTGATTTTTTTTCTTGTTTCACCTTTTATATACCTGTTGCTTCATTTTCAGTTAATTTAGGTAACTTCCTACCTTTACAAACAAGTTTATCTATATATTTAGAAATTACACAAAGAAAGCAATTCACCTTTCTACCTCTTTACCTGCTTAATTTGTTGTAATAATGAAAAGCTAATCCATCTTACCTGTTCGTGACTTAACCACCATTACTTCAAGTTGTTCTAGTGTCATAACAGGTATTTAATGGATCAAATATTTGAATGATGCGGGACATTCAGTATTTTTCTAAACCGGCTGTAAGACTAAACCTTTATAATTGTACATTAAACACTTGATATGGTCTTGGTATATCTAAACATGATAAAGAAAGCAAGCTATCATGAGTTCACTCATTTGGAAAAATGAAAATAATTCCACTGTGAGTAAATGTATGATGCCACATGGTGTACTGGAGAACCAACAGGTATTTAAATGGACGTATGTACAAACAGTTAGGTAAATGTTGAGAAAAAAAAAACCCAATATGGCAAAGATTTTATTGTTTAATATTCTTGGTTTACAAATCTTCTAAATTAAATATTTGATTTCCAGCCCATAAACAGAATTTAATGTTAAAAGAATAAAGGGGTAGAACTAGAATTGAGGATATGGTGAGATGAAGGGTAGAATTAAGGGTACAGTGAGATGAAGGGTAGAAGAGAAGGTATAGTGAGATGAAGGGTAGAAGTGAGGAAATAGTGAGATGAAGGGTAGAAGAGAAGGTACAGTGAGATGAAGGGTAGAAGTGAGGGTACAGTGAGATGAAGGGTAAAAGTGAGATTACAGTGAGATGAAGGGTAAAAGTGAGGGTACAGTGAGATAAGGATAGAAGTGAAAGTACAGTGAGATGAAGGATAAAAGTGGGAGTACAGTGAGATGAAGGGTAGATATAAGGGTTCACTGAGATGAAGGGTAAAAGTGAGGGTACAGTTACTACAGTGAGATGAAGGGTAGAAGTGAGGATAGAGTGAGATGAAGGGTAGAAGTGACACAAGAGATCCTGTTCATTCTATAGTAGATCATGTGGATATTGACTTAACATTCATACATACAAAATTAAACATCTGATCTATGGTTTATAAGAAGAAAATTTTTAAAAATATACCAAGTTTTGGTCCATTTAGGGCCCTATAATTTCTTGCCTTTTTTCATTCACAAACTAAATGTGCAAGTTTCACATGACAATAATCCCTGTAAAGTTTGGTTAAAATTTGGCCACTGAAGGAAATGATGTCTTACATTTTACAAAAACCAAATATTTTTTCTAATTACTTAGGTGTCTGTGATCTTGACCTTTGACCCCATGACCTTGATGTTTTCTCAAAATGAACCTTAGATAATTCATAACAACTTCCTCACATATCTTTGTATACAAAGATCAATTTGTTTTATGGTTTAAACTCATTTGTATAAGTTTGTTTGTTTGTTTATTGTTGTTTAACGTCACACTCAAGAATTTTTCACTCATATGGAGACATCACCATATGCCGGTGAAGGGCTTCAAATTTTGGCCTATGCTTGGCACTTACGGCCATTAAGCAGTGAAGGTTCTTTAACATGCTGACACCTACTTTGACACGGGACCTCAGTTTTTATTGTCTCATCCAAAGGACAGGAAACCAACCTGCTGCCGACTGGGCTGGAAGTCATGACCTCACCATCAAGAGTCGAGCGCACTACCGACTGAGCCAGGTCAGCTCAATATGTATAAGATATATTCAAAGTTTGTTGTGATTTGCACTATATAATAATAAAAAGTCATTACCCTGATGGTGCTTTGTATATAAACAGAGTATAGTAAGATAACAGCAACAAACTGAAGTACAACATGCAAACATGTGTGTGTGTGTGTGTGTTTGTGTGTGTGTGTGTGTGTGTGTGTGTGTAATTGGTTTCAGGTTAAATCTATAGACCTATTTCTATATTTGTTTTATGCATTGAGACAGAACTCAGTAAATCTGTCACTTTGTTAAACCTGAGGTCAAACTTACCATAATTAAGCATTCATTATCTAACCTCCAGGATTCTAATCAGCATTTTTGAATATGATACATGAAAATGTTATTGAGAATGGTTTATAATGTTACATACTAACAAGATTGTTTTCTAAAAAATCAACTATGAAATTTGAATGTTGAATTAAATCTCACTTAACTAAACAATACTTTCTCAGTTACTTGGGCTGTTTTTCTGGTTTTAATTTATTTTCATTTTTTTCAACATTACGTTTTATTTAATTAACAACAATTTGATATTTTTCTTAATGCTGATCTTGTCAGTGCATGTTTGAGTCCTGCAGGAACCTAAGCTGATGTTTGTGTGAAGGTCTGCTTGCAGTTTACTTGCAGTAGGCAGTTGGTCTGTTTTTGGGTACATTGTGATCAGGTTTTCTCCCCAACATTAAAAACTAGACGCCACCAGATGACCCAAAAATAATTGAGTGTGGCGTAAAACACAAAAAAACGAACAAACAAAATGAAACATAATGCTGATCAGAACATGCATTCTGAAAGTATGATTTTAAAATTGATATTCAAAGGGAGATAACTCATACATATCTAACCACACTTGTAAGCAAAATAATAGGTACATAGTAAAATCCATACAACTTGGCAGGGTGGAGTCTTGTGAACCCTTTCTTGACGTGGACATATTTAAATATTAGGTAAATAAAGCATAAAATTAAAATTACACTGACTAGAGTAATCGTTCCTTCATGTCACCGACATACGAGACTATCCAGTGAAGAATAAAACGTTTTTCATGTGCAGCTTGTCATAACCGAAAAGTGAGTAAATCATCCATTTGACAATCAAAAGGTTACTCTGCGCTGCCATCTTATGTAAATCGGACAATACATGTATACAGTAGAGAAAATGTAGTGAAGCCTATGTTAATTGAAAAGTGAAGAGAATTATCCATATATGGTGATCAAAATGAGGAGAACCATCCATATATGGTAATCAAAGTCAGAATTATCCATATATGATAATCAAAGTCAGAATTATCCATATGTGGTGATCAAAGTGAGGAGAACCATCCATATATGGTAATCAATGTGAGGAGAATAATCCATATATGGTGAACAAAGTGAGAAGAATCATCCTTATCTGATAATCAAGCGAGAAATATCAATATACATATGTATGGTGTTCAAAGTGAGAAGAATCATCCATATATGGTGATCAAAAGGTTACAGAGGCCATTCTGCTTGTTGGAATATATTGTGCTACTGTACCTATACTTGATTTAGCGGTATTCTAATATTAGCGCCTTTCGCACTCAAGTCATTGCGCTAATTAAAAGGCAGCACTAAAATTTCTCCATCGTGTCATTCTGTATACATGACAAAGCTAATGAAATTACTTGTGAAAATTGAAAATTGTACTAAGAAGTCTATACCCTCTTACAGCGCTAAAACATGAGTGTGCTAATTTAAATACACATTAAATATTTGTCAATGATTGAATGCATCATATAAAGTGGTTCTCAGAATGTGGTCTTATAGATAATAATGAATATTTACTAGCTTTTTTGTTGTATTGTTGTTTAATTATTTAAAGGATTACTGAACCAAGTGGTTTTCAGAAAGTGGTCTCAATAGACAGGTGGTATTCTATGACAGTGGTCTCTCAAGACAGGTTCCACTGTAGTTTGGTTATCTCAAAGCCATAGGGGTGGTTCCATGAATTTTAAAATGATGAGATTCCACTTTATATACAGGCAAAAAAACTAACTACAGTAAAACCTGCTTTAGCGACCACCTGGTCACAAAGACCATCTTTTGCTTTCCCAATAGTATTAGTACCATTTGTGTACAAATCAACTTCTATATAAAGACCTCCTCCCTATAAAGACCAGTTTTCTTTCGTCCCTAAGGAGCTCGTCATGTACAAGTTTCACTGTACAATGTACTAGGGCTGTGTATCATGACTCAAAAGTGTATCACGATATATCATGATACCCGGTAAATGAAAATCATATCACCATGTATCACGATGTATCATATTGTTAGGAATATTTAGTGTAACGTTGGAAATAGTGGTGTGAAACACAGAAACAGTGAATGTAGGACTACTAATTATTTACTACATCTTGTACATTGGTAACTTATTTTAGACAAAAGAGATATTTTGTTGATATATAGTGCTTAGGTGACACTATCAGACATTGAAATACTGATAAAGGAACTAACATAAATCCGTATTTTATTTTACAAAAAATATCGATAACGGTATTTTTTTATTGATATAACACATCGGCAGAAATAAAATAAATATATTGTTACCCCACTACAATATACACACATACAATATTGTAATAACATGGTTAATGGCTACACTTTATTTGTTACGACAGTCACACTAAATTTAAGTTTCTATGTGTATGAGAATGCTTTTGATATTTTCTTTTTTTGAAATCAGAATGAACATATTTTTTTCATTTCACAAATGCTTCGGAATGAATTCAGTTACAGTTGTTGATTTTAGAGGACACAATGTGCTTATGTTGTAGACTGACAGACAGACTCATGGTTTGTAAACATGGTCATTTAGAATTTTTCCATGAATCATTTTTGTCTATCCAAAGACACAATCCACTTCTTGTTTGTATGTAGACTATGCAATGTCTGCCCACATATCCTTCAATCCATCTACCACTGTTGTACTTTAAAGTAAATAACAAGTCTAGGTGTGAATGGTGAACTTAATTGCCCCAGTCTGGGAGTGATTGGTGCCTTTGTCCTAGCCCAGATATGATTGGCGGATGTACTCGTCCCAGCCTAGATGTGATTGGTGCACTTGTCCCAGCCTGGGTGTGACTAGTGCACTTGTCCCAGCCTGGTGTGATTGGTGCCTTTGTCCTAGCCTTGATTGGTGGGTGTATTTGTCCCAGCCTAGATGTGATTGGTGCACTTGTCCCAGCCTAGGTGTGATCCTTGCAGTTGTCCCATTTCAATCACTGAATTGTTCCAATATGCCTCATCTACACTTAAACCACCCACTGTACTATCTGGAAAATATCCTCGCAAATATTGGAGAAGGCTTGACAGAATGGAAAGGTTGTCCCTGGACCATCAAGCAGATTCTTGCTTCACTGTACTATTTTAGTATTTAGCAACCACTTTAGATCATTTAAGTGTGCAGTGGTCATGGATCGTGCACTATATTTTATTCCATTAATGTAAGTAGTTTATATATAATAGGACTACTGCATAGGTCGGAATAGGTCATTTAGGTAAGTCTATCAATGGTGGTGGGGGTGTCGACAATTAGGCCTACGTATTGTGAAGTGCCGGTCATGTACAGGCTCATATGTCCAATCCAATACGAACCCTATTACGAGCAACGAGTGCTCGCACCTTCGTTGCTCGTATTAGGGTTCGTACTGGATTGGACATATGGGCATGTGATAGGCTACTGTATTTATATAATTATAATGGTGGTTTCCAAAGCGTCGGGTAACGTTATCTTTATAAAGTTTTACTTACCAAATCTTGTCATAATTTAAGAACAGCATCACAAGAAGCTCTTAAATTATCTGTGTCGGACCTGCACTTGGCGCGTTTTATTTAATTGTATTATCTGAAATAGTTTGTTGTGTTTTGTTTACCTGAAATAGTGATAATCTATGCATTCCGAGCCCGATAAAGGTATGAAAAACTATCGCGCTTTTATTACTATAATTAGATATGGATTAAAATTTAAATTTACCACAACTATGATTCAAAATTTAATCATTTCATATTATAAACGGAGGATTAATTGAAAAAAAAAACAAACAAAAAAATTTAAAAAAAAACAAAAAAACAAAAAAAAAAACAAGAGGCCCTAGAGGGCCTCAATCGCTCACCTGAGAACCATCTACAAATATGGAAAGAAGACCAAGAAGAATATGTACATTGCAGTTTTAAGAAATTAATAAATTCATAAAAACATCTAAACATTACATTTCAGCAAAATTCTTGCACAAAAACATTTCTTCACCTAAATACAAGTAAAACACATGAAATGAATGCATTATTGTGAATGCAAGGGGAGATAATTGAGGAAATCATGCAAAAATGAATGAAAATGACAAAATCGGAAAAGACCTAAAAAACGCGTCAAAATTAATTTTCCAATTTCTATGGAAAATATTAACTTGAATCATACATTCATGTAAATTACAAAAAAGCAATCCGTTTTTCAATTCATGCAGCGGTTCTGGTAGGAGATTTTTTAAAGAGGGTTACCTTTTGGGACCTATTCTGCCCCGCCCTGGATCCATCCCTGGGCCAATCTGGATCCAGCTGTTCATCTATTGGTTAAATTTAACCACCGGTTAAATATAACCCTGGTTTAAATATTGTAACCGAAGGTTATATAAACTAGGATTTAATTTTGATAACAATGCCAATCTTCAGTCATTTTGGAAATATAGCCCTTAATTGGTTAAATATGTAACCGAGTCGCAAAATATGGCTAAATTTTGTATATGTAAGCGATGGTTTAACAAAAGTTATATTTAACCAATCATTGAGCAACAGAATTTAACCTTAGGTTAAATTTTAATCCTTGGTTATGATATTTAACCGAGGGTTAAAATTTAACCAGTAGATGAACAACTGGGTCCAGGCTGAAAACTACAAACTTGGTAAAGGACTTTGAATACTTGCTTCCTTTAAAGTTTCGACAAAATTCCTCTAGTGGTTTTGAAACAAAAGCCGATAGTGTGAAAAATGCACCCCCTATTTGTTGCAGTCTAAAACAACTTCATAAAAAAATTCTAGAAATGAAATTTCGACAAAATTCTTGCACAAAAACATTTCTTCACCTAATTAGGGCCTACAAGTAAAATACATTAAACGAATGGATCAAAGTGAAAAAAAAGGGGAGATAATTGTGGAAATCATGCAAAAATGAATGAAAATGACAAAGTCTGAAAAGATCTAAAAACGCGTTAAAAATTGATATTCCGATTTCCATGAAAAATGCTAACTTGAATCATAAATTCATGTAGATTACTCAGAAACAATCCGTTTTTCAATTCATGCAGCGGTTCTGGTAGAAGATTTTTTAAAGAGGGGTACCTTTTGGGACCTATTCTGCTCCACCCTGGATCCACCTGAAAACTACAAACTTGCTAAAGGACCTTGAGCACTTTCTTCCTGTCAAGTTTCGTCAAAATCCCTTCTGTGGTTTTAGAGAAAAAATCGAAAATATGAAAAGTTCACGGACGGACGACGGACGGGGAATGATCACAACAACTCACTTGAGCCTTCGGCTCAGGTGTGCTAAAACAAAAACCACAGGTACTTGTAGACAGGAGTCAGGACCATCTAAGTGTGCCCTGCCCATAACCGCTTGATTTTTTAGTTTATTTTATTTATTCTTTTCATCAAACATGGTAATTTTGGGATATACCATTTATTATTTTGATTCTGAGCTTAAAACTGTACTTCTCAAAATATACTTTACTTGTTTCTGGTTACTTCACATGATACAACCCTGTTAACAATATCTAGACAAAGAAAAACGTTCACATTCACTGAATGAAAGAAAATCTCTGATACTTTTAATAATAATGTCCGTCATAAAAAAAATCTCTTAATACTACTGGGAGTAAAAACACACATTAAATATAAGTGGGTTCACCAAATGTGTCATAGGTTAATCGCCGAGGTGCATTACGTTCTCTTCTAAGATGACCTCTTGACCAACGTACAGAGGATTCATCAGAAGAATGCGCATTGTCAATGTCCTCAAAATGTTGATCAGGTTTCTCATTGTCATCAGACAAGGCATCACTATCATTCGTTTGATCGTTAGTACTGATGTCTCCATCATTTCCTTCGGTAGAGTCATGTGACAAGATGTGAGTGGTACCATGATCTTCCGAATTATCGATGGCTAATCCATTTTTATTTCTGAACTGATCTGGAGCAGAGGAACAAGATATTTGACCCTGATCAACAGTTTCAGGAATCATCG
This sequence comes from Atrina japonica, assembly GCA_030159075.1. Classification (NCBI taxonomy): domain Eukaryota; kingdom Metazoa; phylum Mollusca; class Bivalvia; order Pterioida; family Pinnidae; genus Atrina; species Atrina japonica. Next base: position 902,896 of record BROG01000202.1, read on the forward strand.
GGACAAAAGTTTTAGCACCTGGATTTAATGTATTCCTACATACAATTTCCTCCTCTGAATCACTGTTAGATGATAACGTAAGATTTGTTTCCTGGTGACGAACCTTGTTTCTTAATTTTCGAGAATGCAGTAAATTTCGATGCAGTCGTCTCATTTTGCCCTTTCCGTCTTCTCGCATGTCATATACAGAAGAATCGTATTCATCTTACACAGAACAGTGTAAACACGTTTTTTCCCCAAAAGATCTTAATTTTCTAGGTCCATCCTTTTCCAAGAGATTTTTAACAAAGACTCCATCACCGAGGTTTAGAGCAGCACTTATTCCTCGTGCGTCATAATGTGCTTTTCGTTTTGCTGAATACCTAGAAGCATTTTAAGCTATTCGATAGGCTTCTTGCATCATTTCCTGCCGTTTAGCTGTATATTCATGATTAGCTCAATTGGCAGACGAGGGTGTCGACCAAAAAGTAAATTAATTGGCGAGAATCCAGTTGCATAGTTTTTAGTACAATTGTACGCATGTATCATTTTGTCCAGATGAAGTCTCCAATTTCGACGGTCCTCCCTTGAGAGGGTGCGAAGCATACTAAGTAATGTCCAGTTGAACCTTTCAACTTGCCCATTTCCTTGTGGGATAGGGCGTAGTTGTACACTTTCAACACCACAGTACTTTTGAAGGTTATGAAATAATGAATTTTCAAATTCACGACTCTGATCATGTTCCTTGGGAAACCAAAACGAAGCAAAGAATCGCTGAACACCTTGCTTGCAGTAGTTTTAGCAGATTTGTTTTTCGTAGCATATGCTTGGGCATATCGCGTATAATGGTCCATCACTACTAAGATGTATTCATGTCCACCTGTAGCTCGTTCCAATAGACACAAGTTCAAATGGATATGATGAATCAACTGGCTGGAGCTGTGCCCTTTGAGGACGCATTGGTCTTTAATCCTTTAAACATCCGATGTTGGCAAGTTTCCCCTTTTAATGAATTCTCGCACTGTTGATATTACATGATCTTCTTCCTGTGATTTTAATAGTTCCCCATGGTTGACTGAATCCCGATATATTGCAGTCAAGGTAGCATGTTCAACATTTATGGACTCTTGTGCAAGACAAGCAGTACTTGCATGTTCCTTTGTCATATTTGCATTGACCGACGTCTGTATCATGTCCTATGAAATCTCCTCAGTGTAGCTTTGCATTACTCGGTCAATGTCAAGTGGCATCCTACTTAGACCATCCGCATCACTGTTGTTACGTCCTGGTTTGTAGTAGATCTTAAACTGGAAATCTCGGAGAACCATCGCATACGAGTAGCATCCAACTTGGCAGAAGTAAAAATAAATGTTAACGGGTTATTATCACCGTACATTTTGAAGTTTGATGCATATAATAAGTAGTCCCTGAAACAATCCGTTATGACCCATTTGAAAGCCAAATATTCCAGTTTTCCAGAAAGTAAATTAATTACGTTCTGCAGGGGGATGCGTTCTTGAAGCATATGCAACAACACCTAGCTTTCCACTTGTTTCACACTTCTGATACAAAATTGCACCAAGGCCTTGTTGTGATGCAACAACGTGTAGATAAAATTCCTTCTCGAAATTTGGGTACCTCATTATAGATGGACTGATGAGTAATTCTATCAGTTGTTCTAAAACGTTTTGATGTTCTGGAGTCCATTTAACTTTGTGACTTGATGGAGCTTGTCCCGTTCGTTTAGACTTGTCTCTTGATGTAGAGTTACTATTTGTATCACATTGTAACAGATCATACAAGGGTTTTGCTCTTCTTGCAAAATCTGGTATATAGCGCCTGTAGTACCCTATAAAGCCCATTAGTTTCCTGATATCCCTTACGGTACCTGGAGTCTTCTCTCTTAAACTAAAAACTGCTTCTTTGTCGTTAGGGTCCATGGTATAGCCACTGCCTGTTACAAGATGACTTAGACAGCGCACTTGTTGTCAAAAAATATTACATTTTGAGAGTTTCAATTTTATCCCCTTTTCATGCAGGCTATGAAGTACAGTTTTTCCATCTTTGTTACCAAGTTTTTCACCCAGCTCGACCCACCCTTGGAATGGTATCGCATTACCATTGGCAGACGAAATATGTACACCAGTGACTCGTCTGACACTCTTTATAACAATACAGTACTGATTTACAATAACTACATCTTAACAAAGTCTCTAAAGGTTTTTTTTACAGTTCAAACAGAGCTGAGGGACAGGACCTTTACTTTCGACAGTTACAATCGGTCCCTCAGATACAACCGCTGTCCGTTTCCCTATAATCTTGCGCGACATCTCTTTTTAAGGTGTTCTTCTCTTCCACAGCGCCAACAATGTACACAACTGTCTCCAGTCCCTGCATTGTGACATGCTGGACACCCTTTATTGAAAACACGAGGACGAACTTCTTGTTGTCTGCCAGCTTAACTTTTTCCTTGCAGTCCCTTAATTTCGGAAATTTCCGCCTTTAGAGCCTTCATTTCGGACATGATATGTCCTTAACCTAGCCATTTGCTGCTGATACCTCTGCTACTTTGCCACATTTTGTGAATTTCATTTTACGTTCGTTCTCTCTTGATACGATTTTATTTCGTTCACGGATAAGTTCCTCGTCGGTCACATCCTTAGTTTCTAGGGTGGTACGAAACTCTTGACGAATTGCCAAATCTCGCAACCCAGTATACAGTGTGCAAATGAACAATCCATTTACTACATAAGGATCGTATTTTAGATCGGAGGCACTTTTCTGCGAGGAAATAAAATTTTGTGTCCTCATGAGGAACTCTGACGGTCCTTCTACATTGCCCTGTGTGGATCCGCCCGATTCATTATAACGTTCCGTTGCTGACTTCTCGCGGTAGTAAGATCGGAGTATTGCACGCAATGTGCTTAATCCTAAACTACTCCGTCCCTTCTGATAATTTCGAAGGCCTGAAGAAGTTGGTATTGCCTTTATTACTCAACCAATCACCTCTAATTCTGGATATCTCTTTTTGATACCAGTCTCGATTTGTCTAATTAAACTTGTAAATGAGATGCTATTCTGTAGATCTATCTGTGCATTTATACAAAAAATGATCACCGGAAGTGAATCCTTTCTGTTATTTTGTGGCTCCTGTTTTACTTCATTTTCGTCAGCAGATCTCCCGAATGCACTTCGGACCTTCTGAATAGCTTACTGGCCACCATCTTCGCCCTCAATCTCCTTACATAGTCAATCATCTATGAATTGAATTGGCTGGACAATGTTATATAATTCTCTGTCACTGACATCAAGTTCTGCTAGTCTAATTACTTCAGTTAGACGCTCGACTGACGACATAAACAAGAGTCCTCTTAGTTGGAAGATGTGTCCTCCATGTTTGCCCGTGCTTTTGTCTGCTATTGTCTTGCTCTTTAAACTGTTGTCGCACTGCTCTCCAATCCGGACGAGCCCCCAGAATTTTAACCCTGTTAACGGTAGGTTGGAAGGAACAAGTGTTATATAACCTATAAAGTAGACAAACACAACATCAACACATTGCAGCTTTTAATCGTACATGGAGGTGAAGTCACAGGGATTCATCAACCAATTACTACAATGTATAATGTGTTCAGTTACATTGGTAGTATGATTAAAATTTACATTTATAAAGATTACCTCCCTTACACTATCTGACTGCTTTACTATTTTAGTATTCTACTTTATAACAATTAAACATTGCAAAAAAAATTGTGGAACACTAATACTTTGTAGTGTTACAACTTTTTCCATCCATCTCTCTTTTCGTTCGACCACTCAGTACAATGGTGCAGATCCCGACTGTTTCCTCTCTATCTCAACTCTTCATCTTCTCCTCGTGTTCCCGAAGCCCGCTCCGTTTCCGATTCCCCCCATCCCACGAGGTGATCGTAGTGAACGGAATATAACGACCATACTTGCCAAGTCTCCCCCATAAATATGGAGACTCCCTATTTTCTGTGTAACATTTTGATAATTTCATAAATGCATATCTCCCGCATGAAATATTTTATTTTCCTATTAATTCTTCATCAAGGTTGGCAAGTCTGAACGACTGAATTATTCGAGTTACGTGTACCCAGCCCCAGGCCTACCACATGTTTTGTTTTGTTTTGTTTTTGTTTTTGTTTTGTTTTGTTTTTTTAGGGGGGTGCCCTCATGTGCCCACTGTTAGTGCGGTTTTTGAGATGTTGTCAATCGGATTCCGTGCGACGAGGACATGGCAGAAGTTGCCTACTTACAATTAAGTTGTAACCTGGTATCCTGGCTAAATATGTTAAACATAATACCAAAGTTATAATGCTCAAGACAATCGTTCTGTCAATTAAACTTCATCAGCTGAGCTCCAATTCAAAATGTATGTGTATTTTCTAAAGAGAAAGTGGTATCACACAAGGCCAAATAAAAAATCTAAAAGTATAGCCGAAATCCGTCTAAGAGTAACCACTGTAAAAAGATTACTATCTTAGCTTACAAAATGGAATTTAAATGGTTTTATTAGTGCCAAATATTACTTTAGTATAAGATTATCAGCTGGTACCGAAATACCAGGTACTAGATTTATGTATACCCCCGGGGACTCAAACGGTCCACCAGCAGTGGCAACGACCTAGTGGTTATAAATATTATAAACTTAATACTAAAGTTAAAATGCTCAAGACGATCGTTTCTGCCAATTAGACTTCATCAGTTGAGCTCCAATTTAAAATGTAAGTGCTGATGCTAACGGTCTCAGTATACTAAGTGTATGAGTGGGCCAGGAATCCAGGCTATGATAAATTGTTGCCACAAGGTTGATATTAGTGATCGCGTTTAGTGTAAGTTGACTTTGTAATTTTATGGTCCGTATAATGATCTTGGATTGAGAAAAAAAATCCTCCTATGAAATGTCCGTCTGTCCTTCTGCGTCAACAATTTGGTTTAGCTCATGCGTTTAGGAAGACCATATATGATATCTCTTTGAAACTTCACATGTAGATAGACCTTGATGAACACTTTCCATCACAACCTTTGTTTTTGAAATTTGGAGGGGGATCAAAGTAATAATGGGAAAGGGGGTGGACTATCTGCGTCAACAATTTGGTTTAGCTCCTGCGTTTAGGAAGACCATGTAGATGATATCTCTTTTAAACTTCACATGTAGTTACACCTTGATGAGTACTATCCATCACAGCAATTGTTTCTGATTTTGAGTGGGGATCAAAGTAATAATGGGGAGTGGACTGTGTCAACAATTTGGTTTAGCTCTTGCATTTAAGTCCATTGTGGGGATAATATAGAAGATATCTCTTTGAAACTTCAAATTTAGATAGATGTGGAGAACTATCCATCACAACCTTTGTTTTTGAATTTGGAAGTTGATCAAAAAGTAATGAGGGGTGGAGTTTGGGTTTACATATGTACTATTGGAACCTATGGAGGATTTTTAATATTTCATTATAACTTGAACGTAGTGCAGTTTAAAACAATTAAACAATTTAAACAATATATTTATTTATTGACTTTGGATGAGTGATCAAAGTAATAATAGGGGATGGACTGTCAGCATCAACAATTTTGTTTAGCTCTTGAGTTTAGGTCCACTGTGGGAAGATCATAGATTATATCTCTTTGAAACTTCACATGTAGATTGACCTTGATGTAAACTATCTATCACAATCTTTGTTTATGAATTTTAATGGGTGGATCAAGTAGTTAAGCAATGGGGATGGGGGTCAACATTTTTGGTTGAAGCAAATTCTCGGCAATATGGATACTTGGTTCAGAACTCTAGATTACCTGTGAAAAGTGCAAATGTTTTATGTAAATTTCGGAGGGTGGATCAAAGTAGTAATTGGGGTGTGGATGGAAATTTTGGTTAAAGTTTTAGTTGAAGCAAATTCTCAGCAATGGATAGAGGTACAGACTTCACGCTTTGCCTGTAGGAAACAAGTGCAAATGAATTTGGGGGGATCAATGTAGTAATAAGGTTGGGGATCAACATTTTGTTTATTGTTCCAGGTGCAAATTCTTGGTAATGGATAGAAGTACAGACTTCAAACTTGGCCTGTAGGGTACTTGTGACAAGTGCAATTGAATTATGTGGATTTGAATTTTGGGATGGATAAAAGTTTAAAAAACAGGTTATGCCACTTTAATCATCATTTTGCATTTCTTGACCATTTAGATAAATATCAATTATCAACTTCATAACAATGGTTTTATATAACCTACAATGACATTAAGTTTATTGTTCTCATATATAATGATCCGCTTTTTTGTTTCAAAATGTTCTGGGAAATGTTTTTCTGTGTTCAGAATATTACATTCATTACGATGTTTTTGGTTGTATACATAATTTTACAAATCTTATGTAATAAATCAAATCAATAAATTTAAAGCTTTATCTGCATTTGATTTTAGTCTTTGAAATCAATTAATATATTATTATGCGTGACGTATAGTCTTGCAGGACGTCATCATAACACTGGTATCAATCAATAACAGAGTTTTAACACTTTATGACATAGTTTCCCTTGATTACATTAACTGATGGACAGCCAACATTCTTAATCAATACGTGTTTATCTGGAAATCTAAAACGTTTTGGAAGTTTAAAAAGATTCGGTTTTGCTTTTCGACCCAAGGATTATTATTCCATAATACTGATCCAGTTGATTTGAGAATTCAGAAATTGGCTCCAAAATGTGTTCAGATAGTAAACACGAAAGGTGAATTGATAACTAATCTTTTTTACAAGCTTGAAAACTTCTGATCGGCTTTCTGTCATAATGTCGGTAGCGATATTCCATTCTCATCTGTCCATGGTGATCATGTCTCTTAACTGATCCGATATTCCTGTTCACTAATCACTTGCAATGGTTGAAGTCAACGTAAACTTTTAACGAAACTTAACGGGTCATCAGCTGTGTTTACCAAAAATATTTCGAATTTTTTTTTCTACTTTTGCTACTTGTACTTGATGTACAAAAAGACCGATAAACCGGCATAAAAATTAAATAACAATGTTGTCTAACGAGAGGCAGGGATAGTTAATGTTCTTAGGATTCAGGCTTGTTTAGTCAGTTCTACTTGCCGTACAAACATGAAACTATACAATAAATATATTAAAGAAGTAACTTTTATAAATATTTACCCAGATTTCAGAGATTTTCGCCAATACGTTTTTTATCTCTGTTTTTCCTCTGGGTGGTCTATGTTTATATTACTGTTTCATTATAAAGTATATAATCTACATGTTTTCTTTCATACATACAGTATGTCGGAAATGTTTTGCTTAAATATACACATTTTTTAAAATGCGTCTATCGGCTACGGTAGACGGTCAGCAAAATGTTATTTGCGATTGTGTTATTTATTGAGTGTAATATAAGGAATATTTACTGATGTTTCATTGAATGAATGTTTAGATAGTTAACAAGTTCCTTGTTTGTTAGTGATCGTAGAATCGTCTACACCTTTAGAGATATTATTTGACCTTGTATGATACCATTTTATCGTTAGAAAAAATCACATACTTTTCAAATTGGAGCTCAGCTGATGAAGTCTAATTGACAGAAACGATATCGTCTTGAGCATTGTAACTTTGGTATTATGTTTATAATATCTTTAACTATTGTGACGAGGATTCACCCCTCATTTGTTCTAATTGACTTTGATTTAATTGACTTTGATTGTTCGAAAGGTGTGACCGGTCAACAGGGAATGCTTACTCCTCCATGACACCTGATCCCGCCTCTCGGTTTCCAAAGGTCCATGTTTGTCCAATGTTCACCTGATTTATATATTTACCCCCGAACTTCCTGATGATTAACACTTTGGTATGTTATTTTTATATATTAACATATAATCATTTATACAAGATAAATAGTTCTGATAGTAACAGCGTTACTTTACAAACACGACTATTAAAGATAAAATGCTGAGACTGTTATTTTACGCTCTGTAAAGAAAATATTACAAATACGTGAAAAAATTACATGAATGTGAGGTATCGAATGATGTCAAACCACGTGTTTTAAAATTTAGTGAAAGGGACGTCTTTATATTTTGGCATACCTATTTTAATTTACAACTAGTGAATAATAATCAGTAGTCCACATGCTTATAAACACACTTTTCGTTTTATGATTACAGGAATGAAAATTAACTGAGGAACTAAGGATGCAAAAGATGATTTCGTCGAAACCCTCCTAATTTCCACATATGTTGTAACATTAACAACATATTTTTATCTCTTTAAATATTTGTTTTCTCTGTAGTTTTGCGCACAATCTACAATTATTAAAACAAAGACAGACATCTATGTCTTAATCCCACAATGGGGTGTTTGGACGGGCTTGTAAACCGAATACTAGTAATTAGTCAAAGCAACATACGCGACCACTTAAAGCTAGTGTACATATATGAAATGGATTATAGATACTTAAGGGCTAACCGTAGGTCCACCATACAATATGCAAATACTGTGGAATATTTCCTATAGACAACGTCGCTTAGAATACTACCTAACGTTAAATACCAAGAGAATTCAACTCAAGTTTATTTATATATATATTCAATGAGTATCTTAACTTAGAGGCCACCTCGCTAATCAGACCACTTTGAGTCAGTCAGTTAGGTAGTGTTACAAGTAATAGCGAACTTTAAATGTATGGAGAAATTTGAATTATGGGAAATACTGAGGTTCGAGTAGTCTCCCCCGGACCAGATTTTCCCGTCTTGAGTACACCATCAAATTCAAATGAAATAAGTGTGGAATGAATCATATTCACAATTAGTATAAACGATTCAGCACTCGAACAGGGAACTCAGTATTTCAGTTAGTGAAGCATATACTGTAAATCCGAATTTATTTGCGAGAATTATATTTACGCCTTGTTGCGCGAGAGCTCTGGGTCGCGAAAGTAAATTTGTCGTGTAATGAAGTATGGTAACAGTTTGACGAAATGGGCATACGAAATCGCAAAAGAAAAACATCGCGAATAAATTTTGAACTTGTGTATCGCGAAAATAAAATCCCGCGAAAAGTTTCAGATTTACAGTAGATAACACCCACCACGTGTTTGATTCCAATAAAACAAATTTAGTTCAAATCGTTATCCATTCAAGTACAGTAGTACCTCGCCTAACGACCAGCTCTCCTAGGAGACCGAACTTTTCAGACCACAAGTTTTCAGTCTCTTGATAAACTTTAAATAAGTACAGATCCATACCATCTCAGTAATCATACCACTTTGATTAAGTTTGTTAGGTGGTCCTAATAGCGAGGTCCCGCTGTACTATATCCTAGTATGTAACTCCCTATCTCAGATGGTGAAACTTGAGAATTGGTTGGATATTTCAGTTATTTGCGTATATCATTGCAAATGTACGTAAGTGTAGATTAATAGAATTAAACTTTCTGTAGTTTTTAAAGTCTGGAAGAAAGATAATGAAATGACTGAAAACATTGATGAAACATTTCTTTCATTGGCCATTGAAATGTGTTACTTCTTCTTAAGATAAACAGGTTAGAGCATCTAAACAACGCCATCATAAACATCAGCACATGATAGACATTCCTAAATGATTTGTATGTGTCAAAAGGTTATTTTTAAATCATGCGAGTATACGCTTCGTTAAGTATAACAGAGGATTTCCCTACGTTTGATTCTGATGTCCTCGAAATCCACAAATTGAATATGACCTCTCTCTCTCTCTCTCTCTCTCTCTCTCTCTCTCTCTCTCTCTCTCTCTCTCTCTCTCTCACACACACACACACACACACACACGAGTGTTGCATGCTGTATAACCTCTGTTATGACTATATACAAAAAGTCATGTGATAACGTTGTATCATTATACAGTGCAAACCACAGCAAAATTTAAAAATACATTTTTATCGATACTAACACTAACATGCAGCCATGTCAAATTATTTCTAAATGACTATGAAGACAGTCAATATGTAATACTTGATATTAACATTTTACCTATTGCTCCTTTTACCTCTAGAAATAGATAGAAAATAAAATAGATACAAAACAATTGAATTGAAGTGTGTGTGTGTGTGTGTGTGTGTGTGTGTGTGTGTGTGTGTGTGTGTGTGTGTGTGTTTAATTCTCCGTTTCATAGATACTAGGAAAACATCTATAACGTTTTCATTTTAGTTTAAAACATGAGTTTTGCATATAAATTATGTCTGAAATATGTGTAACAGAGCACTACTCTCAGCAGGTGTCTGACACTTTACGACCTACGTTGTTCCACAGTAACACAGATTAACAGTTATCAGATTATAAGACATCAGAATATGATCTGCTTTATTCAACATCGTAACATGTAATGTAACATTATTTTATCTTCTGTTTCGTGCACTGTAGCAAATCCTAAGCACTGGATACATTTGAAAATGCACATATGATATTAATGACGTAATGCGGTCCATAGAACTCTTGAAAGTCTGGATGGTAGTAATCAGAATCGTGACAAGCGTATTGTGACCCAGGAATTAGAATCCGCTCCCGTGGTTTTCTTTTATTCGCCGTAAAGTACAATCATGTCATAAGTTCTGTTTGTGTTGCTTTAGTAATTTCTTTACGCATGTAAACTACAATTTGGACAGAAATGCTTGAATTGACTCTATTTCCGAATGTTTTGGTATTTTTTATAATGAATATTTATGCTGAAGAAAGAGACAATGGATTTTTCAAACGTTTGTCATGGCTGGATCATGTAGATACACAGCAGCTGAATTACGGTGTTGCTGTGTCGGATGTAAACCACGATGGATACTTGGATTGGATAGTGGCTAGTCAATCTGGCCCCAATATTATCTTGACGTTTGATATAGAGAATCAGCGTCTACAAAACATAGCCAAGGAAAAAACCAAATTTTCAGCACTAATGGATCCACTCGGCCAGGCGATTGGAGTGTGTGCCTGTGATATAGACGGGGATGGCAAAGAGGAAATCTATTTTCTGAATACGAATAATGCTTTTTCCAAAATTGCATCCAGCGGTGACAAATTATTTCGATGGCGGGATGGAAAATACGTGGATATATATTCTGATGTCGTAAACAAGCATATACCAGTTCGCGGTTATGCCGGACAATCAGTTGCTTGTATTGACCGCTTGGGAACAGGGAAATATTCTATAATCGTCGCAGTATTTTCCCAAGATGGCGTCGGGAGTTTTGCTATGATAGAAATGAATGAGGAAGACAGTCGGAATGACGTCATAGGAGGAAATATCGTACTTCGAAATGTTGCTCGTCACGTCGGCATCGAACGATACGTGGGAGGACACAGCCTCGTTGTGGGACCAATCCTCAGTACGGATGGGAGTTCTGATATATTTTTTGGTAACGAAGGCGCGAATTTCTTATTTAAAAATGTCGGATATGGTATTTTCGAGGATGTTACGTTTCAGTCTGGCATACAAGACAAGGGCGAGAGTGTCCGAGGTGTAACACTAGCCGATCTGAATCGAGATGGGCGACTAGACATTGTTTACGGAAATTGGAATGGAAAACACAGAATTTTTATACAAAACCAGTTTTCAAAATTTTGGAATATTGCTACACCTGAATTTGAAAACTCTTCTTTGGTACAGAATATAATTGTTGCGGATTTCGACAATAACGGAAACAGTGAAATTTTTATGAATAATTTATTTGAAAAAAATTGGTCACAACCAAACAAACTATTCACTGTGGAAATGTACAGGGATAATAGAGACCCATTCATCATACCACTGGATATTGGAGATGCCTTGGAAAGTGAAGGACGTGGAACTGGATCTGCTGTGACGGACATGAACGGAGACGGATTTTTAGATATGCTAATTTCCCACGGAGAAAAACATCCACAGTCTTTGGAAGTTTACACATCAAGGCATTCCAATCCAAATTTGCAAAACTGGATAAGAATTTACCCGAAAACACGATATGGAGCCCCAGCAAGAGGTGCTCTTGTTAAGTTATACTCGGCATCAGGACAACAAACACAAGTTATCGATGGAGGCTCGGGATACCTATGTCAAATGGAACCTTTAGCCCACTTTGGTTTGGGTAAGGACATCCCTTCTTACATTGACATTCAATGGAATGATGGCAAAATTACACGGAAATATATACATATTGACGAAATAAATAGTGTACTGGTAGTCCCACATCCTGACACGAATCACACAAAATTAAACAGAACTATGAACATTTCAAAATATGGGAATATGAACAGTAGAGCAATCTGTTTTCATGAGAAGTTTTCTTGTGTTACATTTCTCACGGTTTTAATATGCTTTTTCGCTGTAGGAAAATAAACTTTAATTGGAACACATTCATACGAATGGGTGAACGCAGTACAAGATAAGTATATAAATTCAAGTATAATATATGGTAAGCGTTAATTCTCTGCCAGAAGAAATATCACTTATATCTGTTATAAAAATTGAATTAGCTAAGAGGACATATCACTTATATGAAGTTAATGTAAATTAGCTAAGAGGAATTATTACTTACAAGAAGTTATATTTGTTGTTAAAAAGGAATTAGCTTTACATTATTGGATTAAAACATTAACATCATCGTGCATTTAGAAGTGAATATAGAAATTAAAGAGTGCTATATAGTTCATGATCACTTTTGACCAGTTAAAACATAGTTCGATTTTTTTTTTTTTAACGCCACTCTAAACAATTTTTCAGTTACCGTAAATCAGGTTTAATTTGCAGGAATTTTATTTCGCGAGATCTCACTGGCGAAAATAAAATTTTCGTTAATGAAGTGTGTTAATAGGTTGACGGAATGGGCATTCCAAATCGCGAAAATATCATCTCGCGAATGAATTTAGAACTTGGGTATCGCGAAAAAATAGTCCCGCGTAAATTTCCGGATTTACAGTATATGGTAACGGTCAGTTTTTAACACATCCACCCCTACGGTCACAGTTAGACTCGCCCAAATCAACAAAAAGTATGGTCTACTGTCATAAATAAGGAATGAACAAGTTAACAATGCATATTAAATTATTGTAAAGTTTTTATGTTAAATTGGAAACTCCTGAATTCTGACAGTGGATTTTACCATTCTTTGAAATGTGTGAGTTTAAATACAATTATAAGGGTCACCGTTGATGGTGGAGGAGAGAACCCGAGTACAATATAGAGACCACCGACCTTCTACAAGTAAACTGGCAAATTTTCTCTCAAAAATCAGCTTAGCTTCCAGCGGGGCTCGAACATGCTCTGACCAAAAGTAAGAGACTTCATGGTTCAAAGCGTGATGCTCTAACCACCTGGCTACAGATTCCATGCCAGAACATAAAGGATGGCTTGTACAATCGACTGGATTTTAATATATGTAATATTATCATGTAATAACTAATCTTTGTATTATGAAAGGTAAATAGTAAATCAATATTGTATAGCAGTGTTGATTTGTATAGGATGTAATGTATAGCTGTGTTGATTTGTATAGGATGTAATGTATAGCTGTGTTGATTTGTACAGCATATAATGTATAGCTGTGTTGATTTGTATAGGATGTAATGTATAGCTGTGTTGATTTTTATAGGATATAATGTATAGCTGTGTTGCTTTGTATTGGATATAATGTCCAAGCGCTCGGCATACGAGGTGAAAATAACTGTCATTCTGGTGAGACTTGAAATTAAAGTCCCGTGTCATGAACACGTAATAAAGACCATTGCACTGGCGCCAGTCCATAGCACGGACCAAAATTTGTAGCTTTTTACCCTAAACTGCTGACACCTCTATATTAAAGGGGAAAATGTGTGAAAAAGTAAAAATATAAAACATCGATATACAACAAAACAAATAATCTACTGGATAGGAAATTGTAATCTTTATCGGCATTTAGATGTGTACTGTTAATTGATACATTGTGTGAAGTTTTCTTTTGTGTTGTTGTGCTGCATTCCGCCAAGGATATTTCACTCAAATCGCTAAAGATATGTCATCAGCTTTAAATAATGTGCCAAAATTGTTACCTGTGCTATAGACTAACGCCATTGTAGAAAAGGTTCTTTAACATGCCACGCCTATCGTGACACGGACATTTGGTGTTAAGTTTCACCCTGAAAAAGAGTGACTTGAAATAATTTCTTCTTTCATCAGAAGCGGTGTAAATTAGATGTGGATACTTAAAACTTCTAAACAACTTTTATAAATTTTGAAGGCACACAATTTTTTTTCAAATTCACATTATCAAAACAATCGACTTCTCAACTCTTTACACAACAATTCCACGTAAAAAATTAAAAGAGAGACTTTATAGGGTCATTCACAACTGTTTTTCACTGAAGGTGGTACCCGAAAATTTAAATATCTAGTGATTGCATATCATGATACTTATTTTGTCAAACACCACTCTTATTCTACACATAAATACACTGAAGTTGATATAAAAACATGCTGGAATTTCCAACTGACAATATCTTTGTAATGTTCGGAGACGTTGTTTTGCATATGATCATGGAAAAAAATTCAATGTGAAAAACAATCCTTATATATATATATATATATATAGATAGATAGATAGATAGATAGATAGATAGATAAATCGATAGATAGATAGATAGATAGTGAAAATAAAGCCAGATCCAGTGTGGTATGCATGTACAAATAGTAAAGTTGAATTAAACAATTGCAAGTGAATTATGAGATCCTCAAGTAATTTTCACAATATACATAGGAATTTAAGAATTTTTATGCCTGTGTATATTTCTTTTTGTTAAGAATCAGATGTGCTGCTCTCTGTAGGATACATTTGGTAGAGGTAATTCTGAGAGATGATGGGACGTTTCACTGGTACCTGCTACTGGTCTATGTCAATGTGACTAAACATTCTGCTAACGTCAGCTGCTGTACTACTTACTGGATGTTATCTCCCTCATTAAAAATAATGCTATGAATTTTTGTATTTATACGAATGTTGAAGTAAAATTGAAGAAGTACCAATCGATAATCAAAACTCAAGTCCATTATAACACGACGAATTAAATGTGTAAATGATCTCAACATAAACAACAATTACGAATCCCAAACGGGATAAGACCAGGTGTCTGGAAGGAGTCAGCGTCTTCTGCTGGCAGACCACACTCGTCTAAAACGTTCCACGGAAACCTTTCTAGTCAAATTCGGTGAAAAGGTCAAGTTTGGTGATAAGGTCAATTTCGGTGAAAAGCACGATTGGTGAAAGGGAGTCACTGTCTGTGGCCGTGCTCCAGAATACTATCTAATATTTCTGAGAGGAGGACTTCAAAATGTTTAAAAAGATCCCCGTATCGACCATAAAACTTCTTAAACGACGACTCATAGCGTTCAACAACGTAACTTTGTGTAAGTAGTTTATTGGCTAGTCGTTTTGACGTCTCGTTGATCTCTAGCTCAACAAGATACATCTGGCCGAGGTAATTCTAAAATTCTGAATTATTTATGGACAGATCATCGTCGATATACCTGTAAGTAAAATTGAACTGTTTGTTTCCTTTGGAGAGCAGAAACTGTATAAATTCCGCTTCATATGAATACAAAAAGATGTCAACCAAGACAGATGCACAATTGGTACCCATTGGAATGCCGACAATCTGTTGGAAAACTTTTCCCTCAAAAACCACAAAGAGGTTGTCTACTAGAAACCCCAACATCTTGATAATATCTTCATCAGTGTACTTGTTATTGGAATCACAGTGTTCCTTCACAAAATAATGTTCTTCATGACCTGACACTAAATATTTATATCTGCGGTTTTCCATTTTTGTATACAAAAGAGTTTTGTATAATAGATGTTAATCTGTTTTAGAGTTTTTGATTAGGTACTGTTGTGTAAAAAGTAGAAAAATCAAAAGACTTGATATTTGTAATATGTTTGAAGTTCGGAGATTTTAAATGTTCCAACAATTCTTTTGAATTCTTTAGGATCCATATCTGACAAAATAGACCCAGATGTATTAAAATGCAGAGTAGGCCTAGTCTATTAGAACGCTTAACCAAAGGTATCATTCTAGTTTGATATCCCAGGAAATATGATAAATATCATGATATACGTTTTAACAAAAGCATGAATTAGAAACAATACATATTGGATATTTTTGAAAAAAGCCGTAGTTTAGTGTACTGTATTTTTTTCTAAACTGTAGAAACGATGACGAGTCGTATCTGCATCAGATATTAGACTGTTACAAACAAAATATTTTACAGAACAATGTCACATATGATAGCTTCTTATTTAAAGCGTCCCATGGAGTTCACCGTTGAAGAGTCGAACTCTGCACAATCCCTTTATGAACGCTGGAAAAATCAGTCTGATACAAACCAATTAAAATATCGAACTATTTTACAGCATAATTTCACAGACAAAAGCGTCTTTATCATTTAAAGTTCTTGACTCCCACTGGAAGGAGTTGTCTACCTTTATTTGTATGCCACATTTCTTGTCGTCTTCTAAATCGGGCTCATCATTGGACCAGTTTGTGTAAAAGTCCACAAGAGATGTTGCATCATCGTAAATAAACGCTGATCCATTTCTAAATCCTTGAATCCAGACTCGTCCAGACTCGGATATGGAATCTATGAAATGTAAATTGTTGATGTATAGTTTACCGGGTAAGTGCCAATATATATATATATATATATATATATATATATATATATATATATTATATATATATATATATATATATATATATATATAAAGACCCCCTTAGGAACACAATAAAACCAGTCTTTATAGGGAGGTGGTCTTTATATAGAGGTTGATTTGTACACAAATGGTACTGCTGGGGACAGCAAATATGACCAGGTGGTCTTTATACACAGGTGGTCGTTAAAGCAGGTTTTACTGCATTTCCATATCTAAGTTGCCTTTTCGGTGGCGGTTGTTGAGACGTCTGTACCAACTGTGACGAGGATTCGTTCCTCACGTATTTCATTTGGACTTGACTTTGGACTCATGGCGGGTGTGACCGGTCGACAGGGGATGCTTACTCCTCCATGGCACCTGATCCCACCTCTTGGTTTCCAGAGGTCCGTGTTTGTCCATTTTTGCCGGATTTGTACCTGGACAGCCTAAAGATTTATACTTTGGTATCTGAGATGTTTGATATTAAATATTGCATTAATTATCGGGATTAGAGAGATTTGTTTTTGCATGTTTGTGTTCTTTAAATTTTCTGCCTATTTTTCAAATCGAGCAGCCATTTTTTATTTAAATATATTGTAAGCAGCAATAAAAACATTCAAAAATAATAATTTTGGGGTTTTATTTCAAAATTCAAACCTATTCGGGCGTGTTTCCGTTTAATATCAAAATATTTAGTTCTTCTATTTGAATAGTGTTTTACTCCACATTCAGCAATTACTCTGTTATATGATGGCGGACTTCAAACTAAACAAAACGGGGGAAATTTCACTCCCTTGAATGACGTTGTTGTAGATTTTATCCTAAAGCACGTCGGTCTGGGAAGCATAATTATTATGACGTCAACAGAGGTTTTCGCGTCATTATTTGAGACGGGTCGGTATTAGATGGTTAAAGGTTAAGAAGAGAACCCGGTTTCAATATATCCGGGAAGAGACGGCCAACCTTCCGCAAGTGAACTGGCTAACTTTGTCACAATATCAGTTGAGTTTCCAGCGGGGCTTGAACCCGCTTCAACTAAGGTTGAGGTATTATCAAGTTTATATAAACTGAAGTAATATATCATATATTTACGATTACAAATATTACAATTTTACACACGTATAGTAAATGTGATCAGGCTTCAACAATATCAGTAACGTTTATGCAAATATAATTTCTCTCTTTAAATTTTGATTTTGGTAAAAAAGAAAAAAAAGCGATTACATATGGTATTTAAATCATTCTATTATTAAGTTTTCCCTACAGACACAATTTGAATGGTCTAAGTCATTGATTTACAGACGAGTTCATTGTTTTTCAGGGGTTGATGAGTTAATGTATATTTTAGTCTATTGAGAATATATATATATATATATATATATATATATATATATATATATATATATATATATATATATATATATATATATATATATATATATATATATATATCGCTTCTCCAGGCAATCTCGCTCAAGAGACCATTTTACATTTCAAACCATAAATTTCCAGTCCCGATAAATAATTAAATAAATACAGAACCTCACTTAAGAGACCACCTCAAAATCAGACCACATTGAGTCAGTCAGAAAGGTGGTCTTAATAGCGACGTTCCACTATTAAGACCACCTAACTGAGGGTCTCTACATTTACCAAGAGACTGAAAACACGTGGTCTGAAATGTGATGTGGTCTTTAGGCGATGTTCTACTGTATATAGGGAGGTAAGCGAATTAGCCATTGGGTTGTTTTATAGTATCTTTGGCAAATATTGTAATTTGAATCTTAAATTTCATTTTAGATACTTTGTTGTTCAGAATACAGACTGCAGATCATACTTGCCTCATTGTTATTTATTCCAATTTAATTTAAGCTGTTGTACATCTTATGTTACAGTTAAGGTTATCTGATCTCATTTAAGCTACAAATGTAGATGGCAATGTTACAGTTAAGGTTATCTAATCTCATTTAAGCTACAAATGTAGATGGCAATGTTACAGTTAATGTTATCTGATCTCATTTAAGCTACAACTTTGGATGACAATGTTACAATTAATGTTATCTTATCTCATTTAAGCTACAAATGTAGATGGCAATGTTACAGTTAAGGATATCTTATCTCATTTAAGCTACAAATGTAGATGGCAATGTTACAATTAATGTTATCTGATCTCATTTAAGCTACAAATGTAGACGACAATGTTATAGTTAAGGTTATCTGATCTCATTTAAGCTACAACTGTAGATGACAATGTTACAATTAATGTTATCTGATCTCATTTAAGCTACAAAAGTGGATGACAATGTTACAGTTAAGGATATCTTATCTCATTTATCAACATTATAATTCATATTACCTAGATATTGCGTCAGCGCTATCTGCTTTACTTCCGTGTCCAATCTGACTAGATACCCGCCTTCTCTGTAGCATGTCTGATTGGCGATGCTATGCTGTTCGTGTTGTTTATTGTGTTTGAAGCAGAAGTTAATATCAGATACCCAAATGTAATCTTCCGGACAAGCAGTACCTAAAATTACAACAATAATTGATATAAGATATTACCAAAAGTTATCGTCCGGACAAATATTCCGTAAAATTACAACAATAATTGATATAAGATATTACCAAAAGTTATCGTCTGGACAAATATTCCGTAAAATTACAACAATAATTGATATAAAATATTACCAAAAGTTATCGTCTGGACAAATATTCCGTAAAATTACAACAATAATTGATATAAAATATTACCAAAAGTTATCGTCTGGACAAATATTCCGTAAAATTACAAACAATGTTAAAATATCATAGATCAAACTATGAATCTTCAGGATATCCAGGATACATACAAATCTGGTGAATATTGGACATACACGGTCCTCTGGAAATACAGAGGTGGGATCAGGTGTGATGGAGGAGTTAGCCCTGTTGACCGGTCAAACCCGCCGTGAGTCCACCATGAAATTCAAATGCAATATGTGAGGAACAAATCCTCGTCACAATTGGTACAAACGACTCAACAACCGCTACAGAACAGTTACCTCAACGTTTTATTTATTGATATCAAATATTACCGAAATGTAATTATCTTGATAGCTTTCCCCCGAAATATTACAACACGTTTATATCAAAGAAGTATTCTTTAAAATTACATTCGGTTGCATTTATCTTGTTTGTAAAATTATATGTATTTATTTGTATTAACGAAAATAATTGGGTTACTATATTTCTATTTGAATCTGATTGTGCAAGCATACACATAAACAGTATTGATTTTTGAAGTATTTTTCAAAGTATATATAAACATGGTATGATGCCATTCTAAGTATTTTTTATCTGTTTAGCGCCCGCTAATAGATTGGTTATAAGATCATACAAAAAAAAAAATAATAATAATAACCGCAAACATCTAGGGAACTTTTTGGAATTATAGCCCTTAGTTTAACAGTTTTTTTTTCATTATTGTGAACACTATCAATCCCGTAAACTTATAAAAACCAGATCTGCTATAGAAAACCGCGTTTAATGTCAACGTTCCGCAAATTTTACGGTCGGTATAATAGTCTTGTTTGCGATTACTCTGTTTCACTAAGTGAAATGTTGAGTTGCCTTTTCGTTGGCGGTTGTTGAGACGTCTGTACCAATTGTGACGAGCATATACTCCTCACGTGTTTCATTGGACTTGACTGTGGACTCACGGCGGGTGTGGACCCGGTCGACAGGGGATGCTTACTCCTCCGTGGCACCTGATCCCACCTCTTGGTTTCCAGAGGTCCGTGTTTGTCCATTTTTACCGGATTTGTATATATGCTCTGGACATCCTATTGATTTATACTTTGGTATCTGAGATTTTTATTTTTAATTTGGTTTTTTTTTTACCAGACGAAGAAAAATAAAATACAATGTACTTAAATGTACTTTAAATGTCTTTCTGTCATTTTGTGTTTTTCCTGAAATTTAAAGGTCGCGCTAAAGATAATTACAATTTGGAATGGCATAAATATAGACCCACACCATGGATTGAGATCAATGTAACTACGAATTATTCTAATATCTATTTATTGTACTACCAGGCTTTCAGTCAGAATGACAATTTATTATATCTGCAATTTTAAAGTTAATAAAGAAATATCATCAGCTACGATTGCTATATTTTTACATTGGTTACTCTAAGACGGATTTGGAAATACATCTAGGTTAATTTGTGGCCTTGTATGATACCACATCCTGTTATAGTCTCTACGTCTATTTTAAATTTGAGCTCAATTGGTGAAGTGTTGTTGACAGACACAATTGTCTTGTGAGCAGACACGATATCTTAGGTATTTGTTTTTTGTTGTTTCTTTAAACTAAATTATTGGTAATTAAATATTCAAAGTAGTTAAACGGCCATCCAAAACATGGGTTCTTCTGTTCTAAATACAATCAAATAGGGATCCATACATAAATCTAACCGTATTTCTTTGAAATATCTAAATGACTTTCGTCTCGATTTATTTAAAACCGTATCCAAGATGACAACCATTACACTCTAGCAAATAACGTATTATCGTATATATCTATATCATTTTTATACAACAAATTTTCGTCAAGGATTTTTTCGCTCCATAGATACATCCCATAAATAAATAATAATTATGTAAGTATCATCAATCTCTTGCGCAGAGTTGTCGGTCCTTGCACTCCCAAACAATATCTGTCAATATCTCGAGGTTTGCTAGATTTTAGATTTTGCTCTTTTTTTTACATGAAATATAATATTATTTGATGCAAAAATATCAATGGCAATAAATACAGGCACTATAATTTTGTGAAAAGTATCCTTACTCTAGGTTATTTGGTTATTATATTCATTCATGGGTTACATGACCACGTGTTTTGGGACTGCCTTTTAGATGTAGACAGTGAATGATCGAGACTGCAAGGACCGACAACTCTGTGTAAGAGATTGATGTCTCATATATTGTAGGTGAATATGCATATTTCAAATAAATTGAAACGGGGGTATCATAAGTCCGCCGTATATAGATTGTAATCCAGGTCTGTGCGGTTTCACTGACCACTTTGAAATGTTTGGTTTTAATTCGTTTACGTCTAAAACAGTTATAGCCACCCGTAAATCTTAATACACGTGTTGTAGGTTGTTTGCAGGATATACTCATAGTATAACGAGGGTTTACTCCTAATTTGAATTTTACTGTGTGACCGGTCAACAAGGGATGCTTACGTGGCAACAGATCCCACCTCTGGATTTCTAAAGGTCCGCGTTTGTCTAATGCACGCCAGACTTGTATATTGTCTCAACGTCATGAAGATTATTACTTTCCAAAGGTCCGCGATGGTCCAATGCACGCCAGACTTGTATATTGTTCCAATATCATGAAGATTAATATTTTCCAAACGTCCGCGTTTGTCCAATGCACGCCAGACTTGTATATTGTCTCAACGTCATGAAGATTAATAGTTTGGTATTTGCTGGTTTTATGTATCCTCTTTATATTCAGTTTTACGTATTTGATTGATATTTACCCGCCAAATAGTAACTCCCATGTGACCTTATGCGATACTGTGACAAAAAATCGGAAGATAAACAAGTATAAAATAAAGATAAAAAATTGTTACTAAGCAATTACAAAACTTTTATAGAGAGCGCAGCTCGATTACTAAGCAACTACAAAACTTTTATAGAGAGCGCAGCTCGATTACTAAGCAATTACAAAATAATTTTTAAAGAGAACGCAGCACGAACCTTGTGGTTGAGGAGTTTAAAATGAACTAAAACCATACAAGATACCGTCAAACAATTTAATGTGTATCAAGTGAGATGTAGGGCCTACTGTTCTGTGCGGGGAACGCCATTACTGACTGGACGCCATGTATTTATGATTAATTGATAAAGTTGTATTTTGAACCCGATCTTGAAGCGCTTTGCATACATATCTGTCAACTGTAATAAATATGCTATCATATGATCTAAAAACTAAACCCCAGAAAAAAATTAATTTTGAACTTCGCTCTCTGATAAGTAATGCTGAATCATATTACTTATATTGCTATAAATTCTGTTCAAAAATGAATATTTCATTAAAGAACAAAATGATATTTTATAGACACAGACGGGAAATTGGCAACTAAGCTATACGACAAACGATAAATTTTCCACATTTAAGTAGTAATATCCCTCAGTCACCCGCATATGGAGTTTGTATTTCACAATTGATCCGATATGCCAGGGCGTGTACAACATATGAAGATTTCATATACAGAGGTAAACTACTCACTGACAAATTATTGACACAGGGATATCGAAAACCGCGTTTAATGTCAACGTTCCGCAAATTTTACGGTCGGTATAATAGTCTTGTTTGCGATTACTCTGTTTCACTAAGTGAAATGTTGAGTTGCCTTTTCGTTGGCGGTTGTTGAGACGTCTAAACCAATTGTGACGAGGATTCACTCCTCACGTATTTCACTGGACTTGACTGTGGACTCACGGCGGGTGTGACCGGTCGGAAGGGGATGCTTACTCCTCCATGGCACCTGATCCCACCTCTTGGTTTCCAGAGGTCCGTGTTTGTCCATTTTTACCGGATTTGTATCTATGTCCTGGACATTCTATTGATTTATACTTTGGTATCTGAGATTTTTAATATTAAAATGCAAATTTATCTGAATGATATATGATGTTAGAATTGTACTCACTTCCATCCAGTGTGTAATATTTCAAGCCCGCCACTCTGTCAGTGGCGACACCAGCAATCCTAATTACCTCCTCGTGAGTTGAACACGTTTTATCATCCTTGTTGTAAACAAACGAAGAACATGATGGCCTTTCTACGCAACGACGAGCACAGTCGATTCGACTTCTTGATGCTGTTAAACTATTGCCTGGGGTGTTTCTATTTCTTAAATATTGTCTTTCGCTGGCATGCATTACCCGTAGTAATGGAGTAACATTCGTACTCCAGAATAAAAGTACCACACATAAAATATATACAAACATTGTCTTTACTGAATTTAGTAGATCTTTACGTCTTTAGTCATCTAGATTGTGATAAACAGGGTTTTATATATAAGTACGGACAACGTATAATGGAATGCAAAACCTACAATGCTATATCGTGTTGGAAAATCCATTATGATAATTAAGTAATCCTGATATTTCTTGTTCTTTTAATCTTTACGTCTTTATTCTCATACATAAATTTAATATACAAACAGTAAGTGTTTCTAGTTGGCATAAACAATGACATACAGAGACGTTGGAATATTACCGTGGAAAGAAACTTTATATATGTCCGTATGTATAAAAATATCAGATACCAAATTATTAATCATGTTTGCACCCATCAGCCATCTTGGTAATCAGTTACATTAGAATATCAATTGCTGTATCTTTCATGTATATTTAGGAATCTCGACTTTGAAATTATCATATCAATAAGACATCAATTTGAGTAATGAAAAAAAATTGTCTTTTAATATACGTAATCAGCATTTAAATAAGCTAGATAATACGGATTTCTTAATCTGTCAATCGCTTTGCGGGGACGTCATTGCCTTGAAGCTTTAAAAGTAACACGAGTGCTGATAAGTGTAACAAGTTCAAAACTTCACCGTCGTCAATATATTGATTTTTGGTTATTGATCACCTTGATATAACTATATCTAGCAAAAACTAATTAAATCTGGTTGAATATTGTTTAAGAGCGTTCAACTCTTTCCGGAAGGGCCTGTATCGGTTTTAAAGATTTCAAGAGTTTTTGTTTTCTCGCACACTAAGTGTATCAATAGAACGGGCATTGAAAAAATGAAATCTGTGTTCAGGGGACAACAGTGATATCATTGTATTTCAATTACAAAATAGTAATCAGCATACATTTCCAGCTAACTGACTTAACGATTCCAATATCGATATCGGGTCCCCAATGGCCGAGTGGTTAGAGCATCACGTTTTGAACCGTGGGATATCTTACTTCTGAACACGCAGATTCGAGCCCCGCTGATTTTTATGAGTGAAAGTCTGTCAGCATAGTTGCGGAAGGCTGGTGATCTCTTCCAGTGTACATTGTAACCTGACCGTCACCAAATAACTGTACATTGTAACCTGACCGTCACCAAATAACTGTACATTGTAACCTGACCGTCACCAAATAACTGTACATTGTAACCTGACCGTCACCAAATAACTGTACATTGTAACCTGACCGTCACCAAATAACTGTACATTGTAACCTGACCGTCACCAAATAACTGAAACATTGTTGAGTGCCGCGTAAACACTTCGAACTCAAAATCGAAATCAAACCAATAAATCTTATCCTTAACACAATGTATAATGGAGGACAGACGTTATTTTTGTTTTGTTATATTCAGTAATCAGTAAACTTAATTTTCTTAGGTTATCTATATTTTGTGACTGAAATAGTTATTCAATTGTACCATTCATGTGTATGTACTTGGAGTTTTTTTTAAATTCTGTCTGAAATGTATATTTTTATTTCACTCATTTCTATCAATATACTGGTAAATAAGCAATGACATGTAACATTGTAATCACGTTGTTAATATATGTTAGTGTATGGTGATATTAAGCCATTTTACCAGTTTCAATTGGTAGATTGTGATAGCTAGTTACAGATGTCTTTCAAATTTAAAATCTAAAAGTCTATATGTAGAAAATTTTGGCAAGTCGAACTTTTCTAGTTTTGCGAAACGAATGATCTTACTGTTTAAATAAAGTCCAATTATCCAATTTTTTCAATAATTTGTGGGAACTATGCTGTATCATTATGCCAACCAAGAACACGAACACACAGATGTCATTATAATGAATACACATTTTGGTGTTTACATAGTTACCAAATCAAAATATGATGTCTAATTAGTTTTCGGTCATCTTCGGAAATTTCTACGAATGTGCCCGAAAGAGTGATCAGCACCAGCTATGGATATAATGGATGTTATAAGCATGTTATAGCAGCTAATGTAATGATTTTCAAACATATAATAAAGAAAATAAAGCCCCTGGTAGACTGAATTTACATAGAAACGTTATTTATATTTTATTCTGATGAACCCGAACGATTGCACATATGTCTATGAACTTTCTGATATGAAGTCGTTATGAAAAAACACAACGCTGTCTTATTTTACTTTCGTTAGGGATCCCACTAAAACCTGTTTATTATTTTGTATATAGATGAATACTGGTATTTGAGATTTTTATATTTCACACTCATTATACGGACCGTAAAATGTGTGTAAAGCTGACATTTAAGGTAATTCCAAATATCCTTGTTAAAGCAACTTATCAATAAATAATTTCCCTGTGTATATTGAAGGTGATGAACACGTATATCGGATCATCTGTGACATAAAACATAAAATGCAGGTGAATAATAGGATATTACTACTTCAATTTGGAAAGCTGACAAAAGGAAAGCTGAAATTTTCACGTTAGTCGTATAGCTTGGTCGTAAATTCACCATCCTTATAGTAAATATAGGAAACGTGTTACATTAAATTGGGATATTTTGGCATCTCTAAAAGACTACTTTGGTCATAAAGTGAAGGGTTATTTTTTGTCAGTGAATTTTAGACATTTATGTTGTTTCATGTTTAAATTTGGCCTACCATTAGACCTAGGTCTTGTTGTGTCGAACATTCAGGTGTTTGAGATATTAAAATATTAAAGAGTGCCGGTAGAACAGTTAGAATTGATACGTCACATGGAACTTAATTAAGAGATTTTTTTTAAAAAAAAATTAAAAAGCTCCGATAGAAACATTATGTTCATATTTTGAACGATTTAATTTTCGTCATTTTAATAGAGTGATAATTGGCCAAAATTAAACAATGGCCAAAATATTCCATTTTACGGTATGTGATGTCTTTAATTTCTAGTGCACTGGGATATACATGTATTGCAATCACGTAGGTATGAACATTGTAACTAATGAGAACACGTCGTCAATATAGCTAAAGGATGGACACAGCTAGTGTTTTATTCTTTTGAATATAAAAAAATGTCAGATACCAAAGTATAAATCAATAGAATGTCCAGGACATAGATACAAATACGGTAAAAATGGACAAACACGGACCTCTGGAAACCAAGAGGTGTGATCAGGTGCCATGGAGGAGTAAGCATTCCCTGTCGACCGGTCACACCCGCCGTGAGTCCACAGTCAAGTCCAGTGAAATACATGAGGAGTGAATCCTCGTCCCAGTTGGTACAGACGTCTCAACAACCGCCAAAGAAAAGTCAAATCAACATTTCACCTAGTGAAACAGAATAATCGCAAACAAGACAATTATACCGACCGTAAAATTTGAACCGTATGAACACCCGAGGGTATAGATAAACTTATATTAAAATTATATTTCGCTCAGATAACATCATTTAGATTCTAAATTCTTCAAAAGCTAAGATGGTCATCTTTTTACAGTGGTTACTCTTAGATGGATTTGGGTATGCATTTAGATTTATTATTTGGCCTTTATGATACAACTTTCCCTTTAGTAAATCTTAAATTGAAGCTCAACTGATGAAGTCTAAATGACAGAAATGATTGCCTTGAGCATTATAATATTGGTATTATGTTTATAATATGTATAACCACTAGGTCTTTGCGACTACTGGTGGACCGTTTGAGTTACTGAGGGTATACATAAACCTAATACCTGGTATTTCGGCACCCACCTGATATCTTATACTGAAGTAATATTTGGCATTGATAACACAATTTAAATTCTGAATTATTCAGAAGCTAAGGTAGCCATCTTTGTACACTGATTACTCTTAGATGGATTTGGCTATGCATTTAGATTTATTATTTGGCCTTTCCCTTTACAAAATCTATCTTAAACTGGAGTTCAACTGATGAAGTCTATAAATTTATAATGTGTACATATGATATATTCTTTTGATTCAGAAGTTTATTCTAAATAAACTGCAAAATGTTTTGAAAAGTCGATTTCAAAGACGTTTTGTGAGATTCTACAATAAACTACATAAAATCCACACGAAAAGTATCCAGCTGTATGATCCTTTGGTTAATTACAAAATGATATCCACGTTGAGTGATAATAGCATCGCGGTTTGAACCATGAAGCCTTTTCCATTTAGTCAGTGCCAGTTCGAGCTCTGCTGGAACCTAAACTGATATTGTGAGGACTGTAACCAGCCTCTCATCACCATGATTAAACATGGCCGCAACCATACAACTGACAAATTCTTGAGTGTAGTGTAAAACACATTTCAAACAAAAGCAAAAATTGATGACATGCTCAGTAGTGATTTATTTAAATAAAATAAAAAAAGATAATTTTTGTAGATTGCTTAAACGTTTGACATCGTCTCTTTGGAAGTTTTATGGTCGACACGGGGATCTTGTCAACCAATATGAAGTCCCCTCTCAAAATTGGTAGATAGCATTCTGGAGCACGTCCTTATACTGTGAATCCCTTCTGTTGTACTAACTAATGACTTTTACCTCCAAGAACCGAGCTTTACCTTGAAGAGTGTACCAAGGTAACAGGGGACTCCATCTGGAATCCTGGTCCCTTCCCTGTTTTGTTCGCAATTTTCTATATGCTGTTGTTGTTATATACAATTTGTCGTATTCTAGTGGACTACAACAACTGGCTCAGTTGGTAGCACGCTCGACTCTTGATCGTGAGGTCATGAGTTCGAGTCCAATCGGCGGCAGGTTGATTTCCTGGATAAGACCGTAAAAACCGAGGTCCTGTTTCACAGTAGGTGTCGGCACGTGAAAGAACCCTCACTGCTCAATGGCCGTAATTGCCGAGCATAGGCCAAAATTTGAAACCCTTCACCGGCATTTGGTGACGTCTCCATATGAGTGAAATATGCATTAAATATTCTTTATTAGTAAAATCAAATATCCATTATTTCACACAAACACAAAAAATGTACTTTTACCTTTATTGAAACTTTGTTACAACACTTTGCATGTGTCTGGTACAAGAAATGAATCAAACTAAAAATAATCGAAAACTGTACAACATAAAAGGCCTAACTGACCGATATTTGATTCATTACAATATACGGACGCAAATACGTCAAAGGGAGATAAACACTAACTTTGCCGTGCACATTTCAGAAAATTATGACAAGTAGTTGAAGTGTAGAAATGTTTTACGTTAACATTAAACTGCAATAAAAATTACACAATGTGTTATGACATGGAATGTAATATTCATGGATGCAGATG
Source organism: Atrina japonica (assembly GCA_030159075.1). Classification (NCBI taxonomy): domain Eukaryota; kingdom Metazoa; phylum Mollusca; class Bivalvia; order Pterioida; family Pinnidae; genus Atrina; species Atrina japonica. The sequence continues at coordinate 931,777 of BROG01000202.1, forward strand.
TCTTCTCCCAACAATAAAGCCACACAAATCTATTTTAAATAGGTATACAGCCTACTGTTATAGCCAGTCGCACGCGTGTGACATTTCGAATTTTTCAGATTTGTTACTAACATTTCATAGCACCTTCTTAGTCTATAGGTAAGATTGGTCGAACGTCGGGAAAATATTTGGTGAGTCTTTAACGCAGTTAGACGAAAAATGGACATCTACATGATGACTCCTTAACATGACTTTGGGTGTATTTCTAGTGCAAGGATCTTTTATTTCCTATTGTCACACAGTCAATTAAATACACACAGAACAATATTGTTAGGATTTCAATAACACGTCTTTATCATCTGTACTGTATATATTTATGTGATCGTGTACACATTATCTAAATATTTCCGGGAAATGTTACTGTAAGTGCAACCCATAATTTCGTTCTGAATATTGCTTAAAATTGTTTAAAGTTGTTGATAAAAAGTTATGCCAAGTTTCTCTGATTACTTAATAAATAAGAAATTGTAAATACGCATATTACACACACACACACACACACACACACACACACACATATATATATATATATATATATATATATATATATATATATATATATATATATATATATATATATATATATATATATATATATATATATATATATATAATAAAATCGTATGTAAAAGGAGTTATATCCCTTAAGATGTATTCGGTAGATAAGTTTACTGATGTTGAAACAGAAAGTTTGGCACATAAATGCTTCGTTGATATAATAATGATATGTACAATGTTTACGGTAACTACCCACTTACATATGAACAAATCGATAGGAACAAAAATTTTCTACAAAATACAATATTCTTTACAAAAGCAATTTTGATAAAACTAAATATTACTGACCAGCAGCATTAAAAATGTAAATGTACAAAAATAACTAGAAATAAAATAATGAATGAAATCACCAAAACGTGAAGTATTTTAGACGAAGCCCGCTTCACAAAATTGTGCAAGAATGAATATTTTAGATGGTCTTGATTTCAGTTTCGATGTATATTGTAGGTGCCCAAAGGCAAGTGATATTTTTCATTTGATATGAAACCTCTTTACAAAAAGAGTAACTTTGTTGTATTTAATGTCCTCTTAAGGAGAGACACATCGGACATATTAATGGACATATTACCTGACTTTAGCTTAGATAGTAATTGATATTGTAATCTGCGGCAATGAAGCCAAATGATGTAATTTAGTTGATTGAAATTCTGCATAAACTGGTAATTAAGGTACAATTTATTTTATTAAAATTTTATTTCATGAATTCAAAATCGTTTGATACAAACTACCGATTACATTTTTATGACAAAGGTAGGTGTATTTATATTCCCAAGACTATAAAAAATATACTATAAATATCGGAGGTTGTAAATTTCATTATATCGATATATTATATATATATATGCTATAGGGAAAAAAACATATGCCTTTTATAAGTGTGTGTGTGTGTATGTATGTGAGTGTGTGTGTGTGTGTTTATTTTCGTGCAACGGGCTCGCTCCTCCTGATGAAAATAATAGAATAATTTAGAATCATCTTTTATATACACTGACATCAATATGTAGACCACATGAAGGTGGAGATAGAGTTTGAAAACCAAGGTATCTCCATAATATATGACTTTATCTACTAGAAGAAACAAGCACAATCCTTTGTCAAATGAATAGTATGTTTGGATTCAAAACGAATTATCGGAACCAACACACCAGTAAGAACAGGATGAAATGATCTGTTTTGCTGGTAAATGGATATGTGGCTATCTTTAAGATCAGGGTAGACTAAATATTCAGCTCTTTTTGAATATGTCTACTGTGAAACGATGCCAATGTCCATTGCATTGATGTAATTTAACTTGTAGACAGGAAAATCTATCTACCGCACGCCACCAATCTTTTTTGAAATGTCAAACGGATTTAACACAACGAGACCACTTACTTCCGGTTTGGAATTTCCGCCGGTGATGGCACCTTTGGTAAGCGCGTTATTTGACTCGAGTGATTTATCATCCATTGTGTCCCTTATTATGGTCAAACTACCTGACGATCCTTGATTAGAAGTGGCAAAATCTCTCTCGACTTTTAATTCATCGTTTCCTTTCAAATTCAAATCTGGAGTGGATGAACCAGATCCAGGATTGCTAGGATCTACAATAAGGCGATCTTGGCCTTGATTGCTAGCTGCATTTGAGTCTGCTGCAAAATCCCGGATAATTGTTAACCTCGGGGTTTGTGTCTGAATTCTTGCGGTCGTTGTGTCCCCTTCCACCAATCTATCGGAATTCGGACCACCGAGAATCACGATCGGTAAATTGATACCGACAGTCCTCTGATTAATCGGCGGCTGTGTTGCATCGTTGACAACGGGACTGAATGTTCTCTGGATTACCGGAACATTTGCTGCCTCAAAATCACGTGCTATTTCCGGTACTGTTGGTTTTTGAGTACCTGATAAATCGGAAGTTCTGGCTGTGTCGTCGAAATCTCTGACGACTTGTAGGTCCATACTTTTGGGAGCGGCAAGTCTGACGTCATCAATTCTTGGTGTTGTTGATGCGACTGTAGTTGTTGTTGTAGCTTCTTTTCCTAAAATGTCGAGATATAAAATGAAAATTATTACCGAAAATTCGAGAATACATACATATATATATGTACATGTATATATATATATATATATATATATATATATATATATATATGTGTGTGTGTGTGTGTGTGTAAGTGTGTGTGTGTGTGTTTGTGGGTATGTGTAATCCTACAGGAAAGGGGTCTTATCGTACTTTTCTGAATCGTGACGTAAACAATGGTTAAAGTTACGTCACAAAACAATTGACGGCGAGTCGGTGCTTTATCTTGTTTGATTGATTTACGTTTTGAAAATTTACGTTCAACGAAATATTTTAAAGACTTTTTAATTAACTTTTGATGAACTTTCTGTAACGAATAGGTGTTTTATAGTCAAATAATGTAGATCTCGTTGAAACTAAATTATTTTATAGAGGATAAAGATCTAATACGGCATAGTTTTCAATCTAACACCGTGACCAGAAAATATTTGTTATGATTTTTAGCACTATGACTATTGTATTGTTCATTTTCAGTTCATATAAATTATAATAATGAAGAATTATGCTATAGACAATAAAATACTCTACTAACACAAATGAGTGTATACCTCTAGTGTGGTAAAAGAGCCCTTGCACGGTACAACTTAAATGTTCTGTAAACTGATCATTCATCGAATATGAAATATCTCAGATACCAAAGTATAAATCCTTTTGGTTAAGTATCACCTGTGTTATGGACTGACACCAATGTAGTGAGGGTTCTTTTACGTGCCACGCCTGCCGTGACACGTGACCTTGGTTTTAAGTTTCAGCCAATTCATTTCACTTCGTATGTCGAAGGAACAGTACATATTTTAAAAGTCCTTGGTATGACCCACCGGTACTAGGAATCGAATTCGGTACCTTCCGCTTGCGACTTGAACGCTTTACCACTAGACCAACGCAAGCGATAAAAAAGAAAAAAAAACAGTAAACATGATGTCAAGAAATGAATTGATTGCTTGTTTGTTTGTTGTTGTTTAACGTCCCATTCAAGAATCTTTCACTCATAAAGAGACGTCACCAAATGCCGGTGAAGGGCTTCAAATTTTGGCCTATGCTCGGCACTTACGGCCATTGAGCAGTGAGGGTTCTTTAACGTGCCGACACCTACTGTGACACGGGACCTCAGTTTTTACTGTCTCATCCGAAGAACAGGATATCAATCTGTCGCCGGTCTGACTCGAACTCACGACCTCACGATCAAGAGTCGAGCGCGCTACCGACTGAAAAAATGAAGTAAACAAAGTCATCTGGTCGTTAGATCTTACGATAACCAATGATCAACGCTAGCATTTTTATGTTATAGATAACATCTTACCGCTGGAAGCAACTGGCTGACCAACCGAACCATGGATTTTGTCGCTGATTGGATGGCCCTAAAATAACAAGAAGCGTATATAAATATTGCAATAAAGTAACTGAGGTGTAACAAAATTGACGCGTTGGCGGAAACATTAAAAAAAAGGCATGTTAGATTATGCATAACTTGTAACTATTACTATATTCATTAGCTACCTCGATCGCTACATTCTGCTGTGGCAGGACTTACTCAAATTACTGTTTTCGTACATGATTTTGTTTTCACCAGAACCATGAAACTGATGTCAGATTGGTTTTTACATCTGAATGCTTTGTTGTATTAAATATTTGAAAGCATTAAATAGTTGAAGGCATTCTGGTTTAAAATTACAAGTCATGAGTATCAGGTTTGAATACACGACATACTTTTTAACTCAGGTTGTAGGTCCGCAAAGTCATGTGATTTATGAATAAGGTTTAAAATGGTAGACGCGGAATGCCAAAAACATTCAGTGCATGACAGATTATAGAGAAAAACAACTTCAGAAAAAACGAATATTTAAATCATTCAGAATATGATCCATCGTGTTGGTGTTTACTATGGTTTGTTTCTGTTTATTTGTTTGTTTGTTTGTTTTTGTTTTTCAGTAATATCGTGGCGATGGTTTGTTTATCAGATACATATTATATATATATATATATATATATATATATATATATATATATATATATATATATATATATATATATATATATATATATATCTATATCTAAGTATAAATCTTCAAGATGTCCAGGATACATATACAAATCTGGAGAATATTGGACAAAAACAGACCTCAAAAACAAATTCTCAAACTTTCCTGTTTATCGTTCTTTTATGTAGAATAAGTTACACTTGGAACTTTCGTCTCATTCGTATCATATGGCCCTAACAGGATCTAGCTCCTTTGCAGCTGTCACCTCGAGTACTATTAATCTCTAGAGGAAGTAAATGTCAACTTTTCCATGATCACACCATTAAGGACAAACTTAGATGTCTTGAAAGGTCATAATAGTTCAACCGAATTTCTGGCAATACACCAGATTTACATCTTTATGGCGTTTACGTAACTGAAACATGTTGATATAGAAGATAAAATTAGAACCATCCCATATTCTAATTCAGGGTAACAAGTGGAATGAATAAGAAATTGTCGTTAAAAGAAGAATGATATGAGGAATGGGTAACATCTTACTTGCCTGATTTAATGATATATAACAGATGATTACCTGTAGTACCACATTAGAGATATGAAAGATAATTATCCTGTGATCAAATAAGCCACGGCGACAGACTACTTGTGCATTTTTCAGTTTGTATTTAAAGTTTCAAATATTCTAATATCGTTAGAAATATCCCGGGTTGAAAAAAAAATGTTCTTATGTTCTGAAAAGAAATCGAATGTAAATAATTGGCGAATTATAAATATATATTCATTGATATTCTTACTTGAATGGAATAAAATATCAATGTTCGGCGTATTTCATTCATGCTATGTAATGTGTGCATGAAAATGTTAGTTTTTTCAAAATATCTTTCTAGCCCTTTTAATTAAAGTTTTGGCCTGATCACGAGATATTTATTTCATATCAAAATGACAGACTGAATGCTTTTTTTAAATACATTTATACATTATCTATTTCATAACATAATGATATAGCGGGCATCTGGTGCCACGCCATTTTGGGGATTTGTTGTCATATCAAGATCATTTGTATATATCCAATTTGTCGTGTTATAAAGGATTTTGAGTTCCGATTATTCATAGGTACTTCTACAGTACATGTTATTGACATGATTTCAAGAAAATAGTTTGTTTCACTAAGTGAAATGTTGAGTTGCCTTTTCGTTGGCGGTTGTTGAGACGTCTGTACCAATTGGGACGAGGATACACTCCTCACGTGTTTCATTGGACTTGACTGTGGACTCACGTGTGACCGGTCGACAGGGGATGTTTACTCCTCCATGGCACCTGATCCCACCTCTTGACCAGAGGTCCTGTTTGTCCATTTTTACATGGATTTGGTATCTGAGGACATCCTATTGATTTATGCTTTGGTATCTGAGATTTTTATATTTGTATACACATAAGGGAAACGTATCCCATATACATGTAGATGTCTTAATCTCGTGTAAAAATGACACATAGTGGACTTCCGGAAATTTGTTAACCACAATCGTAAAATATATTGAGATCACATTTAGCTACTGTAAACAAGGTCAATGGGCACATTGATACCATAGTCAAATCGTTACCCTATCTTCTCGTTACTACAGGAAACCGTAACCTGATGAGCGGGAAGATGATAATAACGATGACTTTGACATCGACTATGACGATGATTATGTTAATGATCTGAAATGGTAAAGATGGAATTTTGGGTTCAATTCTGTCTACCCTACGGATCGATGTAAATTTAGATTTTTATCTTTGTGGAATTTAATAAAACAAAACAAAAAATGTAATCTGGCTACGTGTCCGCCAGAGGGCAATCTATAATCTCGATTTATAATTTGTATCATTTGAATTACAGACACCAGGTACAAAGTATGTTCTAATCATTTTCCTCGAGCACTTCACAATACTTCACATCTTTTGTCATATTATAAATAGCGTGATTCACAGATAAATTTCATGTATTGCTTTTGTTTTTAAAATTTCTCTGTATAAATTATAATAATTTGCAGCGTTGCGTATAGTGTTCAGTGAACCGGAACTACCACTTTGCTGATCGCCAGATCTCTGTTGTGTAATATCATGCAAACTCATCCATTTCAGATCTTAGATTTCGAAGAAAATGTGTAGAGATAATTATAAGCGCTAATGTACGAAACCAGAGAATTTCTCTCTCTCTCTCTCTCAGAAAATCTCTCTCTCTCTCTCTCTCTCTCTCTCTCTCTCTCTCTCTCTCTCTCTCTCTCTCTCTCTCTCTCTCTCTCTCTCTCTGTTCTGTATTTCGATTTCAAAGAAATTTGAAAATAGATAATTGATTACTTACCAGCCAAGAGAGGAAACTACTTTGACTAAACAAATGGAACAGCCATGAGTAAATAGTAGCGGGGTTTGTGCTGCTTGCAACACCAGCTAGGTTACCTAAAACAGTATAAAATTAATTGATGTAAAACTGGCGATTCACTATATCAACACATGGGGACAAAAGTGGGGAAACTTTTTTTCTCATTTTATCTCATATAAAAGCATAAAAAATACCATGCATCACATATCTATGAAAGTTATATCCCAAGTTCAGACGAAAAATGATAAACAATAGAAACTGAATATATCAACGGTGGAATGAGAATTCCTATAAGTATATTATCAAAAGTCGTACTAACTGCTATTTCATAAAATTGAAACCACACACTAAATATTATAAACATAACACCAAAGTTATAATGCTCAAGAAACACCAAAGTTATAATGCTCAAGACAATATCGTTTCTGTCAATTAGACTTCACCAGTTGAGGTCCAATTTGAAAAGTATGTGTTTTTTATCTCAAGATAAAGTGATATCATACAAGGCCAAATGATATATCAAAAAGTATAGCCTAAATCCGTCTAAGAGTAACCACGGTAAAAAAATGACTATCTTAGCTTTAGCAAATTTTCGAATTTAAATGGTGTTAACATTGCCAAATATTACTTTAGTATAAGTTAACCAATCAGAGCTTCCGGTTTTTTCGAATATCATCTTCAAAATAAAAGTACAAAGTCATTTCATTTTCTATTTCCCTATATTTTTTACCACTGAGCAGTAATGTTTTGAATTTTTATCTTTGTTTTGTTTCAATTATATTTTGTTTTATAGTACTGGGCGGTTTTGCGGGATCCATAATGTTAATGATTCTTTTTAATATGTACAAATAGGGAGTTGTGACATAGAGAATTTAAGTTTCTGTTAAAATTGAAAATAATAAACAAATACACAATGAAAGGGTTAAATATTTTGAGTTTATGGTAAGAGTTTCATCAAAGTTGGTTTAGAAATAATTCTCCATGCATGTTGTTTTTTTTATAAAATATATAAAGAAAATTTTCCACACTTTTATCACCCTGCTGGAGATCTATTTATATTTCATTCTTGCAGTATACTGGAACATTTAAATGTGAATCCCCATAGTCATTTTTAAGATACATGTCTTTTTATCATTGTTTTAGGCTAAGCAAGATTTAATCACATAATTCTGTAGTGACACCACACATTTTGATCTATGCTTTGAACTTATACCAAGTTTATGGGGTTACCTTGAAATGGAACTTCTATTTATTGCCTCACCCGAATATCTGTGCCAGCCATTATACCTTTTGATCTTACCGACCGGAAGTAGTTAACTTTTGAGATATCAGAGAGGCCACGTGTCCAGGATGATAAGTAAACAAGTTGTCTCTGTTTACGTAAAATCTCATCACTTTAACAAAATTAAGAATGTACGTTTAACTTTATCATACGGTATTCCATTGTTATCCGTCATATGTGAAAAGGGAGACATCTTGTACCCGCCTTGTATTAATCTAACCGCAACCTTCCCGTATGTCAATATCATATTTAACCTAAAGGTATAGGGAGTAGACCTATATGATGTGACCATGGATGAGCTTAATGATTTTGGAATTAAAGCGATATTATCATTCAAATCTATCACACCGGGAATGGACACCGACTTTGATTTATATTGTGCATTGTGACGTATAAATGACCTAGATTTTGACATTGATGTCTGTGGTCTATCCTTAGATTTTGTATCCCTGTGACGTCATATAGCTTTGGCAATTGTCGACACAAAGGAGGGGCATATTACGTTGAAATTCTTTTATCCAATGTGACGTCATTTTTCTATGGCAAACCGTCCGCGCAAAAAGGACATAGTTACGTTGAAGTGTATATATATATATATATATATATATATATATATATATATATATATATATATATATCAGTCTGGTGTTTTCTATTCTTTTGATTGCGAAGATTGATTAAAACTGACCCTGTATTTAACTGCCAGTTAGTCAAATCATGAATTTTTCTACTGTGTTGATAAACAAACATTGCACTATACGTAGATATCTAAAAGGTCAATAGCAGTACATATTAGTTTCCCATCATAATCGCGCTATAAAATATATGGCATTCGTAAAATTCTTGCATAATTTGATATACTGCGCTCAATCATTATATATCTACTGCATAATTAGTATATAGTTTTACAAGTCAGAGAGCATAGGGTACATTTCCGAGAGTTGGAGTAATTTTGATAGCTACTACAAACGCATACCATAGTAAATACTCATAACTGTCTATGATTTGCCTCACCCGTGGCTACCCGACGTCATCGTTACGTCATTTTTATTGATAGACTTATTGGTGTAGTGTCAGTTTTATTTATTATGGGGAAAATGTTATCAGGTATGAAATATTTTCAGAATGCGGAAGATGATATTCGAAAAAAAAACGGAAGCTCTGATTGGTTAGTGTGAGGTTTCGATCTTATTTAATAGCACTTAGTACGACTTTTGGTAATATACTTATATGTTTGCATAATTCACATTCTAACGTTGACATTTTAAGTTTCTGTTACACATGTATATATCATTTTTGCGTCTGAAGTTGGGATATCACTAAAGCTATGTGATGTATGGTAAATTTTCAACTAATAGAAATATCCTACGATGAAAATATAAAAAATAAAAAAATAGTGAATTATCACTAAGAGAGATGATTTCTCTATCACTTTTTTGTAAGCTTTTTTAAATTGAAAATTTTGATCGGTGAGGCGGAAACAGTATTCATATTTCCGGAAAGTTTTTCCATACATAGTTATCGGTCTTTGCATTCCCTCTCAATCTCTATGAATGTGTCGATTTTTCGACTTTTGTAACATATTTATAAACTCCAGAGTTTGTTTTTTTTTGCTTTTGTGTAGATATCTTTAGTTTCGACAAAATATATATATTATTATTTGAGGCGAAAATACTTTTTTAAATTGCTATAGATATGGTTGACTATATTTTTGTGAAAAGTATCAATATTCTGAGTAATTGGCTTTATCTATTCATCCGATGATGTGAAAACATTGGATAACGTAACGTATAATGACAAAAACATCGCGTTGAGAGATTGTCAAAGGCAAGCTTTTGAATATTTATTTGAAAAAAGGGTGATCTTTTGGTTACATGATCACGTGTTTTGTGTCTACTTTTGAGACAATAACCCCTGTGGTTATACTTAGACTCACCCAAAACAATTATTAGTTTGGTCTACTGTGATAATTCAGGGGTGAACAGTTGATATTGCATGGTTAGTTATCGTAAGAGTTGGGCTATGAATAATACACTCTGACAGGGGACTCCACCATTCCTTGAAATGGATGAGATCAATTGTGGCTACTGGGATCAATGAGTTAACAGAGATTGAGACAATGAAAGGACCGATAACTCTGTATGGAAGATTGAATCAGCTGATGTTACGTAACCTTTTAAGCGGATTTCTGTATCGTTTTGTTGTTCAAGGTTACGGGACCGAAGTTACCGCGAAAAAGTATGCCGTGTGAAAAAAATTGTCATATAATATATGTCTTACTTATTTCATCATTCACTTACCCTAATATTTCTGTGTAAGTAGCTATAAAAAGCACCAGATGAAACTGGTATCTTAATGTCGACATCTCAAGGGTGGACATAGAAATCTGAATCACAGAGGGTGTGGCCAATGACAACACAATTTTCATTCATAAATCAAAGTCCTGGATTGTGTTTGATTCATGTATTGAACTTTTTCATGGCCTTGAAGTTTACTCATTTAAAAGATGTTGTTGTTGCACAATATCTATTACAGCGACCTATATGATTATTGGAAGGGGATATAACTGACTAATGTCCTCATTATACCTGATTTAAGTATAACACGTGTATTTTTCGGTATACAACTAAACCCGCCTTACACACTTTTTTCGTGATTTGCAATTCTATTTATTCTGAAACAAATAAGGCCTGTTTAGATCGTATCTTACCAAACATGGGCGTTACTTCGTACATCATATAGTCTTACTTGGCAAACTTTCAACAGATACAGGTAAATTAATATCGAAAATACAGAACTGACTAGTTTTATCTGATCAACGGTCATCCTAAATACTTGCTTCGGGAGAAGTCGTGATTTTGAAATCGTCAGTGACCGCCAGATTTACATGTATTAAATATGAAACCTATACAATTAATCTGTTTAAGCGAATATTCTAAATAGCCATGTACAGCGAACATTCCATATAGCCAGGTACAGAATATTTTCCCTATTTTCGCCACAAAGAAAGTGGAATATTTATATTTATTTACAGTATTATCTAAATAAATTCCATTTTACTTGATATATCTATTAATTTTGAAATTATCTTTATTCATCTATATAATGTTTAAACATTTAAGATGAATGTGCAATCAATATCAATTACATGAAAATCTTGACTATGATAGACCTTTTGTTTAATGGTAGACCAATCCATACATGCAAGTGAATTTACATCTGTTTCAAATCTAAATAATTTGTTTATTTTTTGTTTGTTTGTTGAATACTTTTCAGTCTGCGGGTAATTTTTAATGGTGGGGAACACCAACATGTGCCTGCCCGAGAGAAGAACGCAAGCCTTTTGCAAGTAAACTGACAAACTTCCCTACAAAATTAGACAGGAAGTGACGTTTTATTAACTAATCACTTGTTCATATTCACTTTTTTATTTCTTAGATAAAAGTTTTGTTTGTTTATTTTTTGTTTATTGTTGTTTAACGTCCCACTCAAGAATATTTCACTCATATGGAGACGTCACCAAATGCCGGTGAAGGGCTACAAATTTTGGCCTATGCTCGGCACTTACGGCCATTGAGCAGTGAGGGTTCTTTAACGTGCCGACACCTACTGTGACACGGGACCTCCAGTTTTTACTGTCTCATCCGAAAGACAGGAAACCAACCTGTCGCCGGCGAGACTCGAACTCACGACCTCACGATCCAGAGTCGAGCGCGCTACCGACTGAGCCAGGCCGGCTCATAAAAGTTTTGAATTTGATTCTTGATATGCAGGAGAATGGGTGATACGTCTTCCTTACACTTGATACCACTTCTGTATTTCCAATAGAAGCATATGCATGTACGAACCTTTAAATTATGTACTCAGTTGCACTTCTAGATAGCTGACATACAGTGCGGATACAGTGTTTGAATTCGAATTAAGACCCCCAGTGCAACAGTTCAACATTCATTCTATGTTTAAGATTTTTCATTATTCTGAGTGAAAATTATATCTCGGCGCAGATGTCCTTACTAGGACAATGAAAATTTAATTTGATCAATAAAAATCCAATGTCTTGAGGCTGACTTTACGATTGACCTTACTAGGTCAGATATCTACATAGATTTCTTAAAGAAAGAGACATACTGACCTCAGAAGACATTCAGTCAAACGTGACGTTAAACAGAAAAAAAACGGTGTGGTCAGCTGAACGCAAATTCATAGTCTCTAAGTTTCGGATTCTATAAGTCGATATTGACATTTGTGAAATGACTTAATTGGCGTCATATTTTATTCACCGTAGATGTTGCTACTTGCTTCAAACCAATGGTTTTATATTTGTTATTAAGTTTTTTTTTTGCTTTACAAGCTTTCTGACTTTAAATGTTATTTGTTATTTCATTGTTATTTCAGTTGACACTACGTTTATTCTCTTGTCTATCACACAGTGGCACATATTCGCTCAAATATTACAAATGTCCTTCACTATTTTTCAATTTGTAAATAAAATAGAAATAAAATTACTCCATATACGCCATTACATTCAATGAAAAAAAAAAGAATAAACTAACGCCATTAGAATGATGGTATCGAGGAAAATATGAAATATAGAACAAATGACGTCATGAATGGTGATTTCATTAGAATATTGCAATAAGAATAGAATGACGTGATAAACGTCTTGACTGTCGTGAAATATTACATATAAAGTAAGATGACGTCGCTATTATATTTAGGGAAAAATTACATACCATATAGAAAAAAAACCATCAAAACATTAAAACATTGAAGGAAATGTCACGTTCGAAATAGAATAACATAAATAAAAAAATACATTGTTAATTCATTTAATGAAATATATGTATTTCAAACAAAATCGAATAATATGACGGTGCCTTATAGAATAAAATGACGTCACGAATTTTAATGCATTCACGGAAATATTTTATGTAGAATAAATTTTACATTAAGTGGTTCCTATCGTTGTATGTAATTCGTGTGATCTTTTTGTTTCGTATTTTGGATTTACTGGGTGATAATAAATGTAATAAGATTGTGTGTCTGGTATGTGTTAAATCAACCCCGTTAGATAAAGTCTAAAAATGAAACTATATAAAGTTTCATATAAAATGATGGTAAACAAAATCAAACAAACTTATTAACAAAGCGCTTACCGTGGTGTACTTTCGGACTGTTGTCAGACGGGATATTTGGCGACCAGCCGATAGGAACCGCCACACACTCCTGGATAAGTAAACACAGTGCTAACAGAGCGCAATATTTCATTGTCAGTAAATTTCCAGTGACACCCTGGATATAAAATATAAACTGATTCTGTTTCTCCAGATCCTCTTTAAACTGTTTCTAAGCTCAAGTTGAAACAATAGTCTTCCTGTTGGAAAATCAACCGAAATATGTCAAACTCTTGTAAATATGAAGGTGCGAAATGTCTCGTGCAAAAAATACAAGTATGACGAAATGGTGTTGCAACCTCTATATATGAACATCCGATCTCCCAAAATCCCAAATAACAATGACTTTTGTGGTAAACAAACCGATCCTTAATGAGATTCCGATGAACTGGTAATATTCAATAAACACAGTACAGTATCGCTTAAACCTCGTCCTTATGCGGTAAACTGTGTACAATCTCTGGTATCTGTTGATTATTATGGTACCCGGAGGCGCAGTGTGACCATGATCCTACAAGATAACTATCATGCAACCACAAATTGTCCGGAAGCCAAATACAAAATGACGAAAACAACCGCCATATGTAGTTTTCTCTTTCTGGAATGGATGATCACAGTTAATTATTCAATTGATTTTTATACAAATTTATCATTTACATAACTGTTTTATGTCTTTCTCCTTCTCTTAAAAAATTAAATGACCAATATATAACTTCAAAATCAATTAGTAATGTCCGAAATAAAATCTAAAATAATTTTCAAAAAGTCGCATAAATTTTAGTTTTCGAAGTTCATTTCAAATATATATACATATATAATATTCTATGGAAGTTTACCTAATTAGCTTTTATAACTGCTGCCTTTGGTGGTAATCTCACTTTATTAATTTGTTTTATTACGCAATGTTGTAATGTAGGTATTTATAACATATCATACTGTAATATTATAATATATTTATCTGGCCGAGATTTGGAGGACCCATGTTATGACGACGATATTGCACACCAAGAACGTATTTATATAATACTTTGATGTCATTTATATACATCGTTTTTAAATGATTTGCATGCAATTCTCGCACTTCGATGAAAATACGTACAACTGTGACGTCTCCGTGACCATTACTTAAAAGTGTATTCCAATTACATGTGTATTGTAAGATGTTGAACCAAATTAGTATGATGGTAATCATGACTAGGTATTTAAATTTGCGGGAACTATTTTAAGTGAAAACTAGTGCCAGAAACTTTTTAATTTTCAATGCTAATCGTATCTTTGATACTAGAAATATGAGAAAAATGGCTTTAAATTTTCTAAAAGCTGTTCGAATTTTTCTGATTCACACCGCTTTTGGAATAGAGTATTACTGACGTAATGTGTCCATAATCGATGCCTTGGTAAGGAATATAGATAAAGGTTTGATAGACCATTTGCCGGATCCTGCTATGTACTGTCCGATTCACATAAGATGGCGGGACGGAGTAACCTTTTGATTATCATACGGATGATTCTACTAACTTTTCGGTTATGACAAGTTGCATTGGAAAAACGTTTCATTCCTCACTGTATACTCTCTTATGTATGGTGACTAGTAGGAACGATTATTCTAGTCAGTGATATTTTATTGTTATGCTTTATTACTTAAAATTTAAGCCCGTCCAGGTCAAGAAAGGTCCACAAGGTCCACCCTCCAGGCTATATGGGCTTTACTCTGTATGGGGTTTTATTAAGTTTAGGTATCCAATATAAATATAGCGCCTTAAAATCAGCTTGTGTTTTAGCTACATCAAATGAACATAATACTAATTATGATAAATGGTGTTGAAGGAATCCGTGGCCTACATATAATAAAATTCATATAACCCGATGGGCTGGAGTCTCGTGAACCCTTTAATGACCTGGACAAGGTTAAACTTTGGGTAATAAAGCATAATGCGATACAAACTGGCGAGAGTAACCGTTCCTTCTTGTCAACATACATAAGAGAGTATACAGTGAAAGGTAAATTGTTTTCCCTGTGAAATTTGTCAAATTTGAAAAGTGAGTAGAATCAGCCGTATGATAATCAAAAAATAAAAGGTATTTGTAAATATTTAGGGATCTCTTCCTTTGTTAGATTAAAAGTGTGTATCCATTTATCTAATCCTCTTGGATTCTCTGTTTTTCTACTTTTGTTTAAAGTATTATAAATAATTTGTTTACGTTTTTTGCTTTTAATGAGATGAAAAATATGGTTTGGGACATATGGTGCTGTAATCTTAACAAATTTGTTGTGTTTTTTTTAGTTGCTTTTACCCACTGCTTGATAGCTGCTATAATTCCGCCATATTCCGTTTCAAAAAGTTTCAATACAGTCACAGAATTCTTTGGACAATAATGTATGTACTTTCTGTGTTGAGTTGAGGAGACAATTGAAATTTGTTATGGGAAACCTTTTTGTTCTGCTTTGAGACTTACATATAATAAACAGAGTTTCCTTCTAGGAAAAGAAAATTGTAATATGATGGAAAACTTGATATTCTAACATAATTCCATGCTTAAATATTAATTTGACTTAGGCTATTAAAAATTGTATTCATCAAATAGCAATGTAACGGTCTACTAGTTGGGGAAATCTGAATATCCACTCACCCCGATAATCACTATTGCGTCACATGTAACAAATCGTTTTCCTTTCGTCTGTTTGTTTGTATTTGATATAGTTAAAACTTTTTTCAACCATGTCATACATAGTGGTACAAATTTACAATTTACAATTTTTATGTGTGAGCATTTGTATGGATTTTAATACACTTTCCTTGTCTTTTTCATTTGCTATAATTGGCCCTATCGTTGGATCATAATCCTCGACGTAGCACATGTAGACAATATATCATTAACTACACCAAACAAAACATAATAAGTGTACCTCTGTACGTCTTTTACGTCTTTGAATGGCAGTGTATGAGTGCTTATTGGCATTTCAATTAAACATGTATATATCTATTTTAGATATATTTTTTTTGGAAAATTATTAAAAAAAAAAAAAATCCATGTTTCGCAAGTTTTGTTTGTTTGATTTTTGTTTGTTATATGATGTTGTTTCTAACGTCCCACTAAAAGACCAGCCCGACAATCACTATTGCGTCACTGAACAAATCGTCTTTTCATTGGTCCTTTCGTTGTTCGATTTGACGTCAATTTTAAATGTATCCCCGTCTTCATGTTTGGCCCAGACATAAAGGGAGGTCATTAATTTTGGCCGATTGAAGCACTGGCTCGACACTTACGTTCCACTAAAGAATATTTCACTCATATTGAGCAAATGCCGAAGTGAGGGCTTCAAATTTAACGTGCCGACACTTACCGAGCAGTGAGGGTTCTTTAATGTGCCGACACCTACTGTGACACGGGACATTCGCGACAGTAGAAACGTTACCGGTGATAACATACCCAATAGAACTGTATTTGAAAGGAGTCGACCCACGTATAGATGTGGAATGATGCTTGATATATACACATAGATGTGGAATGATGTTTGATATGTACAAAGTGTAAAACCTTTTTTATTCTGATTTTTTGTTTACGCCACACTCAGCAATTTAGTGGCGGCCAGTTTTTAATGGCGGAGGAGAGAACCTGGTTACAATGAACCAGAGAAGAAGCCATGGATCTTCCATAAGTAAACTAGACGTGAGACACTCCATGGCTCAAAGCATAATGCTCTAACTATTCGATCATGGCGGCCTTAAAACCTTCTTTTTCATTAAAGTATTTTAATATGAAAGTAAAAATGAAGAAGTACCAGTTGATAATCGAAACTCAAGTCCATTAGAACACGACGAGTTAGATGTGCAAATTGTCTCAACATGAAGAACAATTGCGAATCCCAAACGGGATAGGACCAGGTGTCCGGAAGGAGTAAGCGTCCCCTGTTGGCATGCCACACCAGTCGCAAAACGTTCCATGGAAACATTTCTAGTTCGATGAACGGGTCAAATTCAGTGAAAAGGTCAAGTTTGGTGAAAATCTCAAGAAAGGTGAAAAGCACGATTGGCGAAAGGGCGTCCCTGTCTGTGGTCGTGCTCCAGAATACTATCTAATATTCCTGAAAGGGACTTCATAGTAATAAATACCATATATAGTATAAATCTTCAGGATGTCCAGGATACAATATACAAATCTGGTGAATGTTGGACTAACACGGACCTCTGGAAATACAGAGGTTGGATAAGGTGTCATGGATAAGTTAGTGTCCTCTGTTGACCGGTTACACCCGCCGCTAGATCAGTCAAGTTCAAATAAAATGAGTAAAAAATCCAATACTCGTTGTATATCTATATAGAACACAAGGCGTAGTCTTGTATTTAAAATATGGCGGAATATAGTCGAACCTGAATGGTTAATCATCGAACTAGTCCTATTCAATTTGAAAAATCTTAACACTACAAAGCATATAGTGCATATAGCAGGCGCATACATATCGGTTGATTTAGGAGTCATTTCCACCATGTACAGAGGATAAAAGGATATCTTACTAAAGTAAGAGCTGAAATTATTACATGTAGCAAAAACACTGAAACATTAAAATCAGGTATATTAATATCTAGTTGGTGATTTTATTTTATGTTTTTTTTTACAAATCATCATCATCATCACCATCGCTGCTCATGCACACAACAATCGTTTCTACTATTATTGCGAGCACTTATTCAAATCATGGTTAATTTACATTTCATTGTATAAAACCATCATTTGTTCATTTCATTGTTTAACTTTACCCATTAAATCATACACAATTTATCAATTCATCATAAACACTTGTTTGTCATTATGATTTACATTAGAAAAACGAATTATTTAAGAACCAACATGTGTCTAGAAATAGACTCAAGTATATTTCAATAAAAATGATTATGTGTGTCAATGTAGTTTAATTTAGGGATACACTTATATTTATGTTGCGACTATTATCATAAATACAATAGCCTGGACGGGACACACACACACACACACACGTCAAAACACACACACACACACACGTCAAATACACACACACACACACACATACGTCAAATACACACATTCATATATGTGGATGTGGCATGCTTACAGGGGACGCTGACTCCTTCCGAACACCTGGTTCCATCCCGGTTGGAATTCGCAATTATTCTTGTATATCCAGTTTGTCGTACTTCGCACTGATAGCACCATTTAAAATTTTAAATTCTTTTAAAGCTAAGATAAACCGCGTTTTATGTCAGCATTCCGCAAATTTTACGGTCGGTATAATAGTCTGCGATTTGCGATTACCCTGTTTCGCTAAGTGTTGATTTACGTGTTCGGTGGCGGTTTTTGAGACGTCTGTACCAAATGTGACGAGGATCCGTTCCTCACGTATTTTATTTGGATTTGACTGTGGACTCACGGCGGATGTGACCGGTCGACAGGGGATGCTTACTCCTCCTTGGCACCTGATTGCACCTCTTGATTTCCATGTGAGGTCCGTGTTTGTCCAATTTTTTACCAGATTTGTACCTATATCCTGGACATCCTAAAGATTTATACTTTGGTATCGGAGATTTCTTATATTTATAGCCATCATCTTTTTACAGTGGTTACTCTTAGACGGAGTTTTGCTACATGCGTTTAGATTTATTATTTGGCCTTGTGTGATACCACTTTCACTTTAAAATATCTGTTTAAAACTGGAGCTCAATGGATGAAGTCTAATTGACAGAAACGATCGTCTTGAGCATTATAACGTTTGTATTATGTCTATAACATTCTATGAACTTTTGAATTTCGATTACCATTTTACTGGTGTCTGTTGTATATATTTATATTCTATCTACAAGCGACAATAGGCTTAAAATAGAATTTATTCTCATATTAACTAACATTTAAACTGGTTTGAAGCGGTATATGCAAATAAATCGTGACATTGTTTGGAGACTAAGTATATACTGGCCTGCACTTTTCTGGCAATAACACATTGGATATTTTATCATGTTATTTACAAGACGATTACTTGCGGGTATAATGAATGTAAATGCTCCCAAATATGCGCTGCCTTTAAATGTGTTTGATACCTTGTTTTTTTCATATCGGAGGTCTGTGACACAAAGAACGATAACTCCAATTCTTCGCATGAAATATACCCTTGCCCGTGGCTTGAATTCATCTGATATCTTTACATTAGGCTAGGTCATTGTGTCTAGGATCAAGATTTTTCACCTTAAAATGTGTTTTTGTTATTACTTGATGAATTAAAGATTAGATAATGTTTCAGATATTGTAAAAGTTTTCAAACCCTGCTAAAACCAGACACCAATACTGAAACTAATATTCTGTCAATAAATTTGGCCTATGTGATATCGTAACAACAGTTTTAACGCATTCTAAATCAACAGAATTGTTAAAATAATGTTAATCCGCTTAAAATTATTCACGAATTGACGGAAACCAGATGAATGATCTCCCATAAATTTAAGGAAAACATAAAGAAAAACAAGTGATTCATTTTCAGTTCTATATTTAGATATATACAATATAAAATTAACAAATGATTTAAATATGAAAGTCAGTAAAGCGATACTGTGTGTCAATTGTCGTCTGCCTTCGTGAAAGAAATAAAAAAAATCTTAAATCACATGTCTCAGATTTAAAATGCGGATGATTTGAAATTTACACTGTAACCTAATTAGAATGAAATATGTTGATAAATAGTTAATAAATTATACAAAAATGCATTTGAAAGGAAACAGACTGAATTACAAATGACAGTAGTTATGGATTTCAACAAGATTTTGTAGAAGACATTGTTCTGTGATTATAAATTAAGAGAAATATAAGTTAAAGAAAATAGGAGAATGCTTGATGTATAGAATAATCAACTATGAAAAAGTTAAATGGATGTAAATAGCTTAAATCGTCAAAAACACATTCTTATATAATTATAGTGAGGAATGTTTTTGTTTTTCTATTTTTACATCATTTTTAAATTTTAGTATGAAAATTGACCGTCTGAAGTGGTTTAGTGGTATATATATATATATATATATATAATTATATATATATATATATATATATATATATATATATATATATATATATATTTTATATATGTAAACCACAAATACAGAAATAACAAGGTACCATCAAACTGACCATGCCCCGGCTGTCAGGGTTGTCAATGAATAACCGGTTAACCGAGTACTTGTCGGATGGTCCGATTATCGAATACTAAAATCAGTACTCGGTTACTCGAACATAATTTAAAAATCACGTGTATTTTGCATTTTTAGTATACTTAGAAATAAAAATGATCGTCTAACTGATTTGACCCACTGTCTATCCTCGTTAGATACATGTCTTTACAACAATTAGTGTTTTTATACGTGTCACTAGGTTTGCTAAATCCAGCGGAAGTTGTTTGTATTTTTATATATGGGAGACATAAATATTTGTTATATATGTCTCTGAAACATGTATTGAATTGTTTTCAATTTGTATCTATGTCCTGGACATCCTATTGATTTATACTTTGGTATCTGAGATTTTTATATTAATTTAGTTTTAAAATAATTTTGTCTTAAATGTCGTTAAGAGATATGTCAAACTTAATCGCTAGTTAAACTAAGAAAATGCCGCCATTTACACCTGAAATTAAGAAAACAATTTTATGTACATATAATCATATTAAAACATTTCATTGAATAAAACGATACGTTACTGAATCCATGTAGGGTACCAGTGTTCAAAACCCATTTATATTTGGCTTAATTAAATAAAAACAAAACATTGAAATATTGTCGGACAGCATTTTACCGAATCTTTTACAATTCGCTCTTGATCGACTTACGCCCGCTGAATCTTTCCAATGTGGTGTTTAAGATAATAAGGTATTTCCTTATGTAGTGTCCGAAAGCTATTGAATAACCCATAGATTTTTAAGATTAAACGTTTTTCCGGATATAAGATAATATACCACCTCGGACAAATAAATATCTTCTTGCACCTTCCACTTTGAATAATATCTGGATCTGCAACTGCAATTTTACAAAAGTGTCCGAGTAACCGAATACTCGATCGCCAAAACATTCGGTTAACCGGTTAATAGAAATTTCCCGATTTGACAGCCCTAATATATATATATATAAACAATATCTTTAGTACATTCAGACACAAATTTAAGGCGAATTAAATACAGGTGGAATATGTTCCATAATGTAAAAGAGCGAAAATAATCAGGGTAAAAATGATCAGGGCGAAATAACTGAGGTGTTTTCTAATAAATAGAAATATTTTATGTAAATGTTTTGTGAGTGGTGTACTAATATTTAATCGTCAGTTGCTTTCACTTGACAAGATGTGGATAATTATTTCTGAGAAATGTTTGAAAATTTTGTCTCTTTTTCTTCTCCTGCGCTCTACGAATGGCTGCGTGTCTTTGCCTCGAGCGTTCTAAGTCTTCGAGTGATAAAACGTTATTTTGAACTAATTTTGTTAACTTAGTAAACATGTTGTTTATTTGCATATTGCCCTCTAGTGAGTTGGGGTTGATGTAGTTAAACTCATTTCGGTATATGGTAACGTTATCAGTTGTTTGCATTGTATCAGCGGTGGCATTAATATTGTCATTTGTTCCATTACCTTCAGCTGTATTTGAATCGACGGAAAACATACTGGAACCGTTGTTTTCAACGAGTATCACTGGTTCTAAATTCAAAGAATTTGAATCCGCTAAACCCGGATGGGTGATCGAAGCATCGTTCAGTCCGTTTCCATTATGAATTGCTACTTTGTTTACTTGTTTACGTGCTGCAACACGTGACACATGTTTCCTAAATTGAGAATCCGGTGCCTTATCAGGATAAAAAAATATAGATTGGGACCTTCCTCTGAGAGTATTACTAAGTTGTCCAAAAACATCGTTCACTGATTTACCAGATGGGTTGAAATTGCTGCTCTGTAGGGCCGGTTGACTAGAGGGTTGTCTTGAATGCAAGCTACCTCTATCACGCCGTTGCGAAGTTCCGGTCATCCATGGAAACATTGCATTTTGAATTCGTCTCCGCGTCCAGATATTTTCTGTATTTCTCCAACGCGCAAATGGATCAAAAAATGAATTCTGTCGCCGCACAGAATTTTGTTGAAATGTGTTTGAATTTCTGAGCCTCGATCTTGTGTTGGAAGAATCAAAGCTTAAGCGTGTGTTTTTACGCTGTGAATTCGGGGGAAACTGTGAGTTTCTATCTGACGTTCTAATGTCCGATAGACTGCCTCTCAGTGGTGAATTCCCGTTTCTTTGTCGGTCTGATTGACCTGAACCACCTCTAGCCGGCATATTTCTGTTCCTTCCTCTAACGACAGTCATGCCTGTGCCAACCTGTGATGGCAAGTTCCCCATCCTTCCTCGAACGCCAGACATACCTGTATCAAATCTTGGTGGCAAATTCGTATTCATTCGCCTCCTAACGCCGGACATATCAGTTCCAACATCCGCTGGCATATTCATGCTCCTTCCCCTAACGCCAGAAATTCTTGTATCAACTTCCGGTGGCATATTTCTGTTCCTTTGTCTTGTGTCAACAGTTCCTTTAAAATTTCGCTGACGTGGATTTTGTCTTGATGAAAAATCTATATTAGTATTCCTAACATCACCGTTTCTTGGATCTTCTCTTAATGGGAAATTCACTCTCTTTTGTTGGAAGTCTGGATCAGTTCGTTTCTGTGGTATGTTTCTTTCTGCTTGTCTTGGATTAGTATTAAACGGGTCTGGTAACATTTCGATTGGTATGCCTGTATTTTGGGTTCCATCAATCGTTTGAGTAATTGGAGTGGGATCGGGATATATTTCACTATTAACGGGAGTGTCAATACCGGTCGTTCCATCATTTTTATCCATGGTTGCTGGATTCCAGGTTTGTATGTTTTGTTCCATATCTATTGATGGAAAGAGTTCCGTTCCATCGATTACAACTGGTGGTAATGGAATATCAACTTTCCCCATGTTATCACTCTTTTTTGCTTGATTTTTACGTTTTACCTGTACATCATTGGCAGGAAATATACTTGATGCATCGACACCATCTCCACCAATGCTAATATCTGCACAATTCCGGAATTCTTCCTGTACGCCACAACCAACACACTGTGTTCCATCAGGATCCGTTCCCCAGCTATTTCCTGTTTTAAAAAAAGATAAATGATATATCCATTTATCAAATAGAAGTCGATCTTCTTATTGGATATTTAGACCCAATGTAGGCAAAAAAGATATATATTCGTTAATTCGGAGTTGTGTGTGTGTGTGTGTGTGTGTGTGTGTGTGTGTGTGTGTGTGTGTGTGTGTGTGTGTGTGTGTGTGTGTGGAATCATTATGTTTGCTATTTATGTTATTATAATTATTATTATCATATTCTTAATAATTATTCTTACTCTCAATAATTTTTTTAGAATTTTACTATGAATGATAAAATATTATTACTATTATTATTGTCGTCATCATTATAACTGGTGATATCAAAGTTACATCAGTTACTTTTATTGGTATTTCATTTGTACGACAGCTTGCTGTGGTCTAGAGATAGAGTATTCGACTCTCAGGCGGGAGGTACCGAGTTCGATTCCCGGACCGGGTAATACCAAATACTTTGAAAAATGGTAGTGACTGTTGCTTTGCCAAACTCTCGGCATACGGAGTGAAAGTCACGGGACTTTCGGATGAGACTTAAAACCGAGGTTCAATGGCATGGCAGACGTGACACGTAAAAGAACCCTAACTTTATTGGCGTCGGTTCAAAGAACAGGTCAAAATTTGTGACACTTCACCTCCAGCTGGTGATATCTCAATATAAATGAAAAATTCTTGACGGGATGTAAAACAACAAACAAACAAAATCATTTATACGTAATGTATTTATCTATCTATTTCTCTCCATATATAAAATATTACCTGCTCTGTACCGCCACTGCACAACACACTGAGAACATTTGATCCCTCTCGGAAGGTAGACTTGTATTTTCTCACTTCCGGCTCCTTTCGGATAATAACGAGTGGGAAACTTTTTGCTTCCATCCTTGACAGTCATCAAATGGTCGTTAAGGCATTCTTGTGATACTGGCTTCGTAGGATCATTGTGTGGACATATTCTAAATTCGTAATATCCTTTGTGATAAGCTGTAACCACTACTTCGACTTGTAACATTTTTGCGCCGTGTGGTAGCTTTCTTGTTATTATTCCTCTGGCATATTTCCCGCCAGCCTCGTTTTCACGTTTCCCTTCGTAAGGGTCACCACATGGTCCGCACAGACCTCCAAGGCGCTGGATCATCTGTGAATAAACGTTATTATTTTAAGTAAATTATTGTCAGTTGATATTATTCGTCTGATATTTTCTCTCCATATTTTATCATTGTGCAATGATTGTAGATTATTTGCTAACATTTATAGTCACGTGTCACGTCATAGCTTAATATGATACTTTAAGCCATGTACATTTAGCAGATACTATTAAGACAGTTTTGAGAGAGAGAGAGAGAGAGAGAGAGAGAGAGAGAGAGAGAGAGACAGAGAGAGAGAGAGAGAGAGAGAGAGAGAGAGAGAGAGAGAGAGAGAGAGAGAGAGAGAGAGAGAGAGAGAGAGAGAGACAGACAGACAGACAGACAGACAGACGTACACACACAACACACGGACGTATAATTTGCGATTTATTTGATCACATGTAAGAACGGAAACATAAGTTTTAGGATAGAGATGTTTATTTTTCCTCATTGAAACTCGTGTGCGTAATGATATCTGGTCGTAGAAAAGTAAAAACATGTGCTTCACACGTAATATTATTATAAAATATCTTGAAAATAGATTTTGAAGCAGAAAACTGACATAGATTTGACAAGACATTTAAATTTGTATTTACATTTTGGCCTT
Source organism: Atrina japonica (assembly GCA_030159075.1). NCBI lineage: Eukaryota > Metazoa > Mollusca > Bivalvia > Pterioida > Pinnidae > Atrina > Atrina japonica. The sequence continues at coordinate 957,147 of BROG01000202.1, forward strand.
GTAGTTTCCATTTTTCATTGGTTGTTTAATTTCACTCACATGAAATTACTTTTTCTTTTGGAAATATATTTATATTAAATTCGAGCTCAACTGATGAAGTCTTAATGACAGAAACGGCCTTCTTGCACATTTGTTTTAAAGACAATGGCTTTGGTATTGTTGATAGCATCTATAGTATAATTGTTTGAAATTGAATTAGTTTATGTGCAATGATAGAGAAATGAATTACTTTTGGAGAAGGCGTGGTAACACTTGTATGCATTTCGTCCAAAAATTAACCCATTAAACAGGGTAATTCATGTACGTACCTGGCGCCCTCCACAAAAGAGCTGGTTGTCGTCATAGTTGGGTGGAGAATCCGGGTATTTGGAATTATCACGCCACATCGATGACCTGGACGGAGGATCCTTCATGTATCCATGTCCGTGGCTCTCACGTGCAAAATAAATCACACACAATGTCATCAATAAAAATGCCATTGTATTTTCTCTCCTTCAATCGTCATTCAAGATTTGATAAATATATATATAATGAAAGATACGCTTTTTTCCGGAGTTTTATTTATAGGAGACGTATTGTCAACACGTATTTATTTAGCTTCTTTTATAGCCCTGAACGTTTCCGCACTCTGTGTTCTGCTGACGTCTGCTCAGAAGGCGTTTCTGCAATTAATCAATCATAAATATATAATAAAACAATTAGTCGTAATATTACAGAATTTGTATTCGATGCGAGTAAGATGACATTTCTTCTTTGAACCAATAGATGATTTAAATTAATGTAGACGCATTTATTATTACATATTTCTACATGAAAACATATTACATCGAGTATTACCTTATTCATCGATTAAATGCTTACAGCCTTTGTTACAAGTCGTTTACCGATTGTCAGGGCGTTAGGTCAAGACTACTTTTGGTGTGAAATCTTATTTAAGGTGATTACTTGATGAGCGTATTCCCGTTGACCTAAAACAATACTGAACTCTATTGTTCTGCATTTTTATGCATGGCGGATTTATCTGTAGCACTCAGAAGCCATAGCCCAGTTTCGACCTTGTGCATCGTAATTAATATAGGGAAATAATTTTAATGACAATCCATTAATGGTTTAAATAAGCGTCATTTCATTGTCATAAAAAAACAATGAAGGAATATAATCACATGTATATATAATTTGCAGATGAACAACTAAAAGCAATAATAATTATATTAAATTTAAATGATAATTTTGCTTGTGTTCAGTCAATAAATAGAAGTGTATTGCATTCGCATGTGTTTGTACATGTTTGTACACATGTGGCGTCACATGTGTATATTCACTACAGGCATTAAAATTATTCCGTAACAATTTTCAAATCACCAATTATTTTCATCATCAATAATTAATATGCAACATATATACAAACATGTCCAGTCGCAACAAAAACTCTTTATCTTAAAACCAGCCAAATTTAGTTCAGCTTGTGTATTGGGTAAATTTGGTGATTTTTATGGGTTTCCGGGTAGCGCAGTGGTTAGCAGTTTGACCCGGGTTAAGTCCTTGGATTGGACAGAGGAATATGTGAAATCAGACACATTGGTTTTCGTTGGATACTCCGATTTTCTTCAATACCAAGAACTCCCGCACGCCAACATCAGAGCAAACGAGAGGCATTATCATGAGTTGACATTGTAAAATAAATAAAGTTTAAGCTTTTATGGATGTCAGTTTTACTGTTTAACTCAGTTTACCAAGAATATATTAATCAGGTTTTATCTTTCAAGTATTACTAAAACACTGGGTGAAGGATTAACACCGTTTATATAGAACATCGCCGTATGACCGAAACTTTCCTGAGTGAGTTTCCAAATCTAACAATAAACATAACACAAAAACTTACCTCTGCTCCGTGTGATAATTTGTTGATTTATCATATTTTCTCATATTTACTCGTCTTTATATAGGAAACCCTTCAAAATATTTCACATGAATACAAAACAAAACACGGATTTTTCTGTAATATCATTGGGTTTTCTTATTTTAATCTACATTGACGCGTTCGTCCTATCACTCATTCTCGTCATCAATCAGAGAGTCAAATATATATGTGACATACTTAACACAGCGGATCAGTGCGTACTGTTTTATGGTGCGGTTATCTGGTATATTTCAATTTTTCTTCATGTCAGTATCAATTTAAAATTACTATTAAAATAAATCTTTTGTAAATAAATGGTTAATTTTTTATTTCATATTTCCACTTTGTACTCTGTTTTTATGTATTAATTTTTAATGTACTTTTACTGTTAAATAATTAATTCTAAACATAGATTCTCTGTTTATATTTGGGATACAGTACAATGAGTATTTTACAATGCGCGATTCAACTTCCAAACCGTAAGTTTAAAGTGTCATTGCGGTATAAGAAAGCACTGGATCCTGTTTGAAATACAGTTGGACCTACTTATATTAAACTCTGTAACAATGAAATAATACCGCATTATTTGAAATGATTTTTATTCCCTGGCCATATTTCTTTATTAACCATTATAACCCTGTTATTTTTAAAAGCCTGTTTATTTACACGAGAGAGAGAGAGAGAGAGAGAGAGAGAGAGAGAGAGAGAGAGAGAGAGAGAGAGAGAGAGAGAGAGAGAGAGAGAGACTAATTCCCTTTTGAGTTCAATATATCAGGGTGCGACTGTGTTTTCGTTTTCCAACTTAAAAAGCTTTATTTTGCAAAATATCAGTTTTAAGTGAGGACAAAGTTGTCAGTTTTTATACACATATGAACGTTGAAATTAATTACGAGTTAAAAAAAAACTGCGCATTCCACGTATGCGCATCTCGGCATTAATTCCAAGTGTTTTCAATTATATAAAACTAGGAAGTTAGGTAAGTTGTTTGGATGTAACCTTTGAAAAGCGGTGGTTATATTTTATAAAACTTTAATTATAAACATTCTTGGAAATATAACCAACCGATTTGTATTGTACATTCCTCAAAGAAATAGGTTTGATGATGTTTCGCTAAACCAACAGTTTGAAAATAATTGTTAAATACATTTTAAGTAATGGAAGAAAAAATAAATGATCTATACTAAAAATATGACGTTTGGAATATATTTAAATATGATAACAGAAAAAGAATGATTGTGACTTCCTGTTTGGAAAAACACCTGCTTTGTTTACAACATGGGCGCAGACATTTTGGACACCCAAAGTTGTGCGGAGGGTAAAATGAGCCCAGAGATCTGATTGGTCATTAAATGAAAAAATTAGTTTTGCCATTAATAAGTGAAATTAAGGTGATAAAAAAGATACATGAATATTGGTAGTACTTTGGAAATTATAGGGTTGACGGATGAAAATTGAAAGGGAGGGGTCATATGAGAATAGATATTTTCCTTTGGTGCGGAATACTACGAGTTGTAAACAAGTGAAAATTTGAAGTAGAAATGCAACGGCAACCTATACTTTTGATTGCATATTTTGTTATCAAAAATATTGATCTTTCAGCACAGGGTACTTATTTGACCCAGATTTAATAAACATGGGAGTGACAGTGACCTGAAGTTTTGTAAATTAGCATTGAGGCCTATGGGAAAATATTTGGTGGTGTCTGTCCATTTGGATATGGTCAAATAGAAAAATACTTTTCTTTGGATTTGATCAAAGCTAAGGAAAAAATGTGGCTTCCTAATTATATAACCAAAGAAGAGATGAGCTAGTACTAGTTCATCCTGGTTACGATGTGAATGACATTCTGTTTTATAGAGAACTTAGCTTTAATTTCGATGATGGAGTTATTGATTGCAATTAGTAAATTTTGTTTTTCGGCATAATCGCAAAATGGACGAAAAACGGGACGGGAGAGAAAACATTTGGCATGAATTTACCTATAACTTTGACTATTATGTATCAAAGTACTGAATGTACTGAAAGCCGGGCTTACAAATGCCCAAGTAATAATAATGCCTATTTTCATTCTGATGATGTTATTGCTTCATCAATACTCTCCAAATGAAAATGTGTTTTTATTTCTTTATTCGTACAAATATTTATCTAACAATTCATTCATACATCTATTTATTCATTTATACATGTAGCCTATCTAATTATTTGTTTACCTTTCTATTTATTTATATATTTATTTATTTGCCTATCTATTTGTTTATCAATGTATTCATTAATTTGTTTATTTATATTTAATACATTTGTAATTTTAGTATCAGTCATCAGTATTAATTTATTCATTATTATTATCTAATAATAGTCTGTTTATTTATGACTGTTTCACAAAAAATCTCAGTGCATTTAGTTCTTAATACTAAGTGAGCTAAACACAGTTCTTTCAGCAGTTACTTCTCCTCATTATATTTGATCGACTCGTAGTTTGCGAATATTTACAATGTCTCCGTGTTTTAAAAAAATGACTTATCTACGATTTCATATCGACACGGATTGACATAGTAAGATTGCTAAAATACATATCACATCTGTGTATATGTATTTCATTATTTTAAATTCATACAAATTCATGAAAATGAGATTTGTCACATCTAATAGAAAAATACGATTGTGTAAACAAATATAATATAGTACGAAGATATACAACAGGTTGACAAGTCGGGCGAAATGTAATTCTTATTGTTGTTTAGTTTATAATTAACTCCGACTATAGACATAAATGCCTAAAATCGTTAGGTGATAAAAAGTAAATCTTATATGTCAACTTCAGGTAACGGTTAAGACACAGGGTATTTACTTTGGGGGATACTAAGTGTAAAGACGGAAATGAAACGAATTTACTTTCGGAACATCAAATAAATTACATGACAATTCTGTACAATGGGGATTATAATAATTGAACTATTATTCGGAAAATTTTAGCATTGTTTACATACCTGAAGTTGGACATAAGTTTTGTATAGGATATATATATATAATTGTGAACAGTTCAGATTCAGACTTCAGAGTATGATGTTGTGTACATAATTTAATAAAACATTGAAAATGGATATTAAGCGAGTTGTGAATTAATTCCCTACATGTAACCGTGTTTGTCCACGAATTTGTATCTATGTCCTATTGATTTATACTTTGGTTATAATATATAATAGTAAGAGTTTAACAATTAAGAGATATAGAATATTTTTACCCACTTTGTCCGTTTTCATTCTTAAGATGAGCTTCAACGGCGGTACATTTTGGCATTGTCCTGTTTATACTACAAGATACACTCTCAATTATTGTCTAATTAATAGTTCAAAAATCAAATTTTAGATACCAAAACGTCTCAGCTTGACTGCTCTTTGAGATATCTTTATGAAAACATATCAGATGCACATGTCCGTCATAAAGTTTAGTTTCCTCGATTTATATCGGCATTGCTTTTTCCAGTAAAGTCTCGTTTTTGGCGCCTACAAGTTTTAACAATACCAATTAGAACGTGCCCTTATTCAAATAATTAACTTAAATACCATTTGAGAGATACAGTTATTGAACAATAAATCCTTTATACTTCACATACCAAATTGCAAAATAGTATCTGTCCGTTTTCATGTTAAAAATCTTTTAAGAAAGGTACATTTCAGACGTATTGATTACCGGTAAATTTTACTAGCCGATTATTTCTTCTTTAATATTCAAAAATCATATTTTTATCACCAAATGATGGGTCAAAGCATAAATGTTGTTTTAATTATATTATAAACATAATACCAAAGTTAAAATGCTCAAGACGATCATTTCTGTCAATCAAACTTCATCAGTTGAAATCCAATTTAAAATAGATGTTTATTTTCTAAAGAGAAAGTGGCATCACACCAAGCCAAAAACAAATCTAAATGTATAGCCAAAATCCGTCTAAGAGTAACCATATCTATCTTAGCTTTAGAATAATTTCGAATTTAAATGCTGTTACAGTGCGAAATATTACTTTATATAAATAGTATACTTTGTATAAGATTATCACCTGGTACCGAAATACCGGGAGCTAGGTTTAAATAATATATCGAATAACAACATATCGGGCACATTTTACCCCTTAAATATCCTTATTCACAATATTTTGACCGGCATGATAACTTTTTCCGCATACAAATTTTACCCATCACCATATTAATACAAAGGCTACGTTATCTTTACCGCGTTCTGCTAAGCGCTTTCGATCAATTACACCGACAACTGGAGATCTGTGTATTAGAGATTGTCTGGCTCTTTGTATCCGTAAATAAACAAACTGTTTCCCATTTACTATGAATTATGATAAAAAAAATGAAATTTTTGTATCCATTAATTTCTGGATAATGTTGAAACAACTGTATGAACAACACCAGCATATTTTCTTTAATACATACATTTTCTGACTTACGGTGACGATAACATACATTTAACCATTATTCTATGACAGTCCTAAATAAAGGTGCGGTCGATTACGTATGACTCGACGATCGCTATAGCCAGCCTATCGCTTTTGTGCGATGATACGTATGATACGTCATATCGAACTAACTTAAAGCGAGATGAACGCTCTAGAAAATACCGTGATACGTCAGTGTGATACGTCATATCGAACTCGGGACTTTTCTCTTGTGAGATGAACGCTCTATTACTAGACCACCGTGTGCCGTCAGAGTGATACGATATATGTGATACGTCATATCGAACTCGGGACTTTTCTCTTGTGAGATGAACGCTCTATTACTAGACATCCACTCGGGACTTTTGTCGTGAGATGTCTATTACTAGACCACGTATGGGATACGTTGATATATATCGAACTCGGGACTTTTCTCTTGTGAGATGAACGCTCTATTACTAGACCACTGTGTGCGGTCAAAGTGATATATGTGATACGTCATATCGAACTAGTGAGATATGATACGGCATTACGTATTGTCCGGGCGTATGGAGGTGTGTTTGATAACTGTATGATTACACATGCATGGGAGTCATGCAATTATAACATTTCAAAACGATGATAGACATGACAATGTTACATTTATAAATATTATCAAATCTATATTCACACAAAGGTGTCTTAAAACAATGAGATATTCATTTTGTAATAATTAAGGGATGTTTCATGTCAAACTGGTAATTAAAACCTGACAGCGAACAGGTCGTCTAGTAATTATAAATCATCGTAAAGTTATGATGTAACACAAGTGTTGAGTAACAAATGCATTTACTTCTGGTTCCTGGATCACTTGAGAAATGCACACGGGTATCTTTAAGCAATGTTTTATGGTATGTCTAATAAGTATGTTAATTACTAGTTAGAAATCGATCTCACACCTCACTCCCAATTTCTGATGTGTCACATGACCTTGTAGGTGCATCATTTTCAATCGATGAAAATGCGACTTACGCAATCTTGTAAGTTTATCAAATGACGAAAAGTTGCAAACATTTCTAACATTATAAGCAACATTGAACACACAAATTCCGGAAGTAGATAATTATTTTCGTAACATTGGATAGTATCAAATCATCTTATATATTCTGAATGACGTCTGTTGACTAACTGTTTCTTGATTATGAAATAACATATTTGCCATTCAATAAACCTCCAAAATCTTGTAATTCGCATTTTTATTCTTCGAACATTACACACTTACGCGAGGTCGAATACGTGTGACCCCATAGCCGATAACCCGAATAATTCAGTCGTTATTTCCCGTTTACTACGATCACTGCATTAACTTCGTAGGATTGAGAGAAACGGAAACGGAGCGGGCTTGAATTATTCGAATTACATAGCGGATTGCGTTACGACCGACTATTACCCTGAAAATGACATCCTCAATTAAGATACACAGGGTCGAAGGGCATTCCTTGGGTCCTTTGTATTCACATTTCAACCTGTGATCCAAGTCGGGACGGGATAATTGAACTTTCATGGATCGCATGTTTTAATGTAGATACCACTCTTGAGATTGTATTTAAACTCTGTTAGAAAACATGTGCCATTATGTAGAATTATACGCATACATCAAAATGTAAATTGTAATGCAATTAAGTACATGTACATAAGGAAAATGGGGATTCACAGAATGAACAAGGGGCTCAAAGAGCTTAACGGCTTCTTGAGGAAAACCAGATTACAGTGATTACATCTGAGCATTGGTTGATGAATTTTTAAATATCCTTTGGTTCTAGCCCGTGCTCATTCGGGATCCACATATGATTCCTATTTCTAACAACATCTTATCAAGCCCAATCAGTTTTGAGTTAATAAGCCATGTGTAAAAAAGCTGTTTGATATATATATATATATATTTATATATGTGTGTGTGTGTGTGTGTGTGTGTGTGTGTGTGTGTGTGTGTGTGTGTGTGTGTGTGTGTGTGTGTGTGTGTGTGATTTCACCTATATAACAATTAATCACAATTTTATCTAACACTATTAACTATAAATTGTATCCACAAAAGCTTACGATTGATGAGTACGACGCCAGCTTTTATTTATTTAAATCAAGGTTACAAATGTACAATTTTTGTTTTGTTTTTTCCCTTTGGAACAAATGAAATGTCTACAAAAATGTTAACTGCGTGTATATCTATATAAAAATGAAAAGTGATTAGATGAGCTGATAAACAAAAGTCGCCGTTGTGTGTACATGGTCCCCAGTGTAATGTCCCCCATACTCCCTAGGCTGGTAGAGAGTAGAGCTGGCCAAATACCATAAAAACGTTTCAAACAGGATTTAAATTTTTGTATATTGGTCCCACATTATTGTTCGTTTTACGTTCGATACCATGTAAATTTTAAGCGTTTTGAGTGACCAGTCTTAATCAATTTGATAGTTTCTTGTTGATGTCAATTTTGTTTATTTAAGTCACATTTGTTTATTTCATTCTCATTTCATTTCGTTGGTAGTTTAGCTCTATACTAATTTTTGTTTGATTTCGATTTTGATTACCATTTAAGATGTAGCTTGTCATATTCCGATTATGTGTGTGGGTGCGTGTTTGCGTGTGAGTTGTGTATGTATGGGTTATTTGTGTTATTGTAATACTTTTGTCACGAAGAAGGGAAATGTAGTCCCGAAAATTTGACTCCTGTTTTGTCGGTGTCTTTAGTTACTTTAGTGCTATATACATACATACATATAGTGTGTGTGTGTGTGTGTGTGTGTGTGTGTGTGTGTGTGTGTGTGTGTGTGTGTGTGTGTGTGTGTGTGTGTGTGTGAGTGGATGTTTGCGTGAGAGTGTGTATGTATACGTTTTTTCGTGTAATTTTAATTGTTTTGTCCTGATGAAGGGACAGGTCGTCCCGAAAATTTGACATTTATTTTGTTCGTGTCGTTAGTCATTTAAGTGCTTTTATATATATTATATACTATATACAGTAAAACCTGCTCTAGCTGCCACCTCTATTAATTTTACCTGTTAATAAAGGCCAGTTTTTTCAAGTCCAATGACTGCATACTTCAAATAAATTGAACCTGTGTGTAAGGGTCACCTGCACATAAGGGTTGATATTTTCTGGTCCCTTGGGTGGCCCCTATATACAGATTTTACTGTATATATATATATATATATATATATATATATATATATATATATATATATATATATATATATATATATATATATGATACCACTCATTTATACTTAATTCGAACTCAAATGATGAAGTCTTAATGACATTGTTAATTTAATGTATTGTTAATTTAATTTCATACCACAGGATCGTTGCTAGAGCTGGTAGACCGTTTGGAGTCCCCGATGATTTACTTAAACCCAGTATCTAGTATTTCGGTACTAGCCGATTATTTTATAGTAAAGTAACACACAGACAAGACATAATTAGTAGTACAAATGCAATATAATGCACAATGAAGTATCTTTTTTTAAATGTTTTCACATAAAAAAACAAAATAATTATATATAACTTATGTAATGATATTTTTTTCGTAATGATGAAAATAAATTTAGAAAATCTATTTTAAATTGGAGCTCAACTGATGAAGTCTAATTGACAGAAACGATCGTCTTGAGCATTGTAACTTTGACATTATGTTTATAAAATTGAACTCTTCATTTTAGGGCTATGTTCAATTACTTGTTTGTTTTTTTATTTTTGTTTATATATATATATATCAAATTCTATCAGCGGACGGTATATTGTTGTCGTGGATTTACCCTACCTGTTAATATTCTTCGCTCAATAAGCTATTATATTTTTATTCTGTCCTCGCCTACCCCATACAGCCACTTGAGATAGCAAATCATCTATCAAAACATTTGTCTATACGTTTTTTTTTCAATTCGCTGTAAGGATATCTACATCACTGACTGAACTGGTGTCAGTCCGCAGAAATTTGTGGCATTTACCTTAAGCTGGTGTTATACAAGTGTCAAATTCTTGGCGGGATGTAAAACAACTAACAAATTTACTTGATGTCTTACAAATCATAGACAAAGGGAAACAACTGTTGGTATGTTACATTAATGTTTTTGTTTTTAACACTTAACGGTATAATAGTCTTGTTTGCGATTACTTTGTTTCACTTAATTAAATGTTAGGTTATCTGTTCGATGGCAGTTGTTGAGACGTCTGTACCAATTGTGACGAGGATTCGTTTCTCACGTATTTCATTTTAGTTTGACTGCGGACTCACGGCAGATGTGACCGGTCTACAGGGGATGCTTACTCCTCCATGGCACATAATTCCACCTTTTGATTTCAAGATGTCCGTATTTGTCCATTTTTTTACCAGATTTGTACCTATATCCTGGACATACTAATGTTTTATATTTTGGTATCTGGGATTTTTTATATTACTATGAATAAGATTATTTTTCTGTATTTCATAGAGTTGTAACACAGTACTTGGAATTATCATTATTAATTGCAACAGTTCAATTTTCCCCGAAGGCATAGGAGAAAGAGCAGACGAATAAGAGAGATATTATCAATGATCTAGATTTAAAACAATAGAAATAATATTAATATTAAAACTGTTGGCTGCAGTTATCACCTTGAAAATTTAAGTACCGACAGTTAAACAAACATATATATTTCACCCACGTGCTGGACCGAGAAAAAGTAAATCAAAGTTTCTAACCTACGGATTGCTCAAAAAGCCTTTAAGACCACCTTTTTATGAATTAATGAGTTACAGTATAAAACACGATGTCCGAGGAGTGTGGGAAGACAGAAACCGAAACCTAACAGTAACATCTTCGCAGCCGGAGAACCAGCTTGAAAATTATTTTTAGACTCATTTCAAAAGCTAAGTGTACAGCTATAATTTCAGATCTTACAATTTACGAACAGTTAAATAGTAATCTCAGGTTGATCTCGTATTTGCGATTTAACAATTAATATAAAAACTTTCAGATACCAAAGTATAAATCAATAGAATGTCCAGGACACAGATACAAATCCGGTAAAAATGGACAAACACGGACCTATGGAAACCAAGAGGTGGGATCAGGTGCCATGGAGGAGTAAGCATCCCCTGTCGACCGGTCACACCCGCCGTGAGTCCACAGTCAAGTCCAATGAAACACGTGAGGAGTGTATCCTCGTCACAAACTGCACATCAATTGATTACCTTGTCATTTTATTATAATTAAGTTGTCATATTTGCGATTTTAAGTTTGTTTGTCATATCTTTGTTGCTTTGTTGTGTTTTAGAGGGAAAACGGAGTGGTTCCCGCCAAGTATTTTCCGAATACACAAGACAAAGAAGCAGCGACTTCCTTTGTAACCCTTTAATCCCCACAGGTCTCAATAGACTGGTCTAAACAATGGAAATGAGCATATCATCTAAATACTTAGAGGTGAAAGCGTTTAACTATTGTCTTACCACAATTCGAACTCATCACGAGTGGTCTAACCGCAGCAAAATCAAATAAATTCTGACATCATAAAGCTATAATCGATTGTCATAACATCGGAATCCATCCAGGATAAATATAATCACTTGTGCTGTTATTCCTAAAGTTTCTTGAATGTCCTGATCCTGGTGCAAATATATTTTGATAATAAATATTCGTCCCATTCGCAAGCCAACCGCACCAAAAACTATAAGTTCCAACGGAAGTTATCGTATAATTAGTTACAGACATGATAGCCATATCAACAATTGGAGAATTACCTTCCATGAAGTATAATCTGTCTTCCGTTTTTAAAGCTATTTTGCACCATTTAATATCATCAGAAACAACTAAGAATATAACGTCTTGGATTTTTTTCCTATAATAATGTATTGCATTTTTAAAATAGTTTTCTGTCGCCGTTGTTAAGCCTACTTTTAAACCGGAAGTAGCATAGTCTCCTCGTCGTATGTGAATTCCTACCAATACTGTGCTATTTTTAATGTACTGCTGTATGTTATTCAGTCGTTCCTTAACTTTTGCCATAATGTGTGGTTTGAATTTAAGTAACTGACGTAGCTCGCCTTCATAAGCTCTCCAATATTTCCAAGATTGGAAAAATCCTCTAAGATGTATATCGCTGTCATTTTTTAAATTAGCAATTAGTGTAGGATCATATGAACTGTGCCAGTGGTCCTCTAGAGGAGGAATCTTGGAACAATAGTTTTCTGGAAGTCCTAACATCCTCAGTGGCAACGCCGAGATGTTGAATATATTCAAAAGCGGATTATTTCTTGGAATAATTAAAGTCATCTTTTTCCATTTTGCTATTCCAAAAGCTGCTGCAAATTGAAACATGTTGTTCCCTAATCTCCCTTGGTACGTAACACATAAGACTCTTTTGAGGTTTTGTACGTTTTCCTGATTCATGAGTCGTTGCTGTGGTTCTCTGAATGTACTCTCTAACTTACGTTTCCAAGTGTCATCGAAAACGACAAACACAACAAAGAAAATAGCAGTGCAGAAAACACATCCTGAAATGTAAAAAAGAATGTAAAAATATTGATTACTTTAACTGGATCACAGTATTTACATGGCGAACATATATCAAAAGATGCGAAACAAAACTAATCTAACGAAACCAAACGAAATCTAACGAAACCAAACGAAGAGGCCAAACATTCAAAAGAAGAGAACGAGCGATTAAATGCATACATATGTGTGTACGTGCACACGCGAGCAGAAATATTCAATGTGTGTTTGACATTCACTGAAGTTACATTGTAGTGTTGATCATCATTCCTCTCTTTATTCAGAAAATTTCTTATGATCTGTCCATAAAGTGAAGATAAACATATTCCTTTGTTTATTAATGTATTTCATGTTTACGATTTAATACAAAGCAAACACAATAAAGTTATATCAATATCATTAGATCTTTGGCTTTCATTGTTTGTAAATTAATTATTTTATAAATAATCATGAATACAGTAAAACCTGCTATAGCGGCCACCTCTATATAAGGATTACTTGTTTATAAAGGCCATTTTTTTAAAGTCCCTTGACTGCATACTTCAACTAAATTGAACCTGTGTATAAGGGTCATCAGCACATTTTCTGGTCCCTTGGGTGGCCCCTATATAAAGGTTTCACTTTATATATATATATATATATATATATATATATAGAGAGAGAGAGAGAGAGAGAGAGAGAGAGAGAGAGAGAGAGAGAGAGAGTACCTATGTAAGCTAAACTAAAACCATTGATTTTTTCAGTTACACGGCAATTACACATTTCTTCGGAACTGCTCGTTCAACAATATAAAAAAATGGAACATATTTATCAATATCTTTCAGTTAATGATAGAATTGCAGTCCCAAAGTAAAAATGGCAATAAAAGTTAAATCTATTTAGATATATTGTGTAAAAGGATCTAACGTAAAATAAATAAAATATACATGAACATGTTAGGTTCTATTTATTGCATAATAACTGTTCTCAATGGACAATACTTCGCACATAGGCCTGTAATGCAACTACTGACAGAGGACGCGTTACATACATGGATTTGGACGCACACCAGAACAATATTCCACTAACTTCCCTTAAGAACTTTTTTTTTATTATCAGTTCATTAGTTTACAACATGGTCTCTGGTATTTAGGTCAGACATTGTGTAGTAGTATAGTAGTGCGCAAAAAATGACCTGATTTTCATGGTGACACGCGCTCATTTGCACGTTTACTGTACGTGTCCTATATATTTTTATTCAACCGGAATAATAATATTGCACCGGAAATGAACTATTTTATGTAATAAAGTAGAATACTGAATCACTCGCCATGTTGCAGAGCATGCATACAAAGGTATGAGCACATACATTTAAAGAGTTACAATAAAAAAATCGATTGCCTCAGCCGTATCTAATGTGGGAATCGTACCGAGACTTCAAATATTTACATACCACTTCGTAGGTTAAGAATCTGGAACTTTAAATTAAATATCCAGGACTCCTGTCAGCCATAGCTTTGATGAATTTGATTAAGTAACATTGTCAAAATATGAAATATACTATTACAGGTACTGATTTCAAAACTGATGACGATTATAGAGAATGATTGGTTTTAATGTTGTACCTGGGTACCTAGCCGTTTACTGATAATACAAACGTAACAGACTGAGCGCACCATATCATCACTCATCCAGATGCTGAACTTCAGGGCCCAGTTGCACAACAGGTTGTTAGCTTTAACGTGAAGTTAACCGATGGTAAACCAATGGGCTAATTGTACGTTAAATTTAACAATGTGTTGTACAACCGGGTCCAGTTTATTAATAGTAACACTAACCGTCCAGCTACAAAAGCTTCCATCTGATTTAATGAGATCGGTCGACCCCCGGCACGTTACACAAAGATGAATATTTTATGCTTTTAAATTGTGTTTATACTTTAATCGATAGTATCAACATGCATCAATGTGTTTATACAACGTATATGATAACTATTACTGATGGAGTCCGGTGCTGTACTTTAAAATTATCAATACCTGTACGTGAATTTTAAAGTTCTAATACACTTGTTTTTTTACAAATGAGATCTACCGTGGAAAGTACTATTATACAGTTAGATAACTTCTTATTATCCCTGATCTATATCGTATAGCATTACTTTTGTATCTATGTAATTTGTTTTTATTTTAAATCAAAAGAAATTTGTTTTCAGCTGTCAAGTTCTTACAATCGTTTGTACATAAAAATTTATTTGAACATATAATCTTAACACAATTTTGTTGACATATAAATTTCAACGAATATTTCAAAATTCTTAATTTACGTGCACACTCTGGTGTAGGAAGCAAATCAAAAGTGGGGGGGGGGGGCAATTTTTTTTTTTTTGAAAGTGGTTTTGCCAGGAAATAAAAATATGCAATCAATTATGCAAGTAATACATACAACAGTGGTGGATGTAGAAAAAATGTAAAACTTATATAAGGCTGGTGACATAAAATTATACCTAATGAGACTGATTCATGTACCACGTGATACCGAATAACGTTTGTGCGGTACTAGTATATCCAATAGTGATGCAACGTTACTATACGTAATCGTCCCGCTGAAATGACGTTAGCGCGGGATATCGTCTTCTAACGGTATTCAATCACTAATAGAAACAATAGTCCCACACAAACCTTATCAGGTATCACGTGGTACATGAATTAGTCTCATTGTGATACAATGCATACATCATCCAAAGGAGACTAATGAATCAAAATTGGTGTAGAGTAAATATATAATGTATTCGTCGAGCGGAGCGAGGCGCGAAAAATTTTCGGAAATTTGTTTTTAATTGGTAACATAAAATTATACCTATTTGTGATACAATGCAAACATCATCAAAAGCAGAATGAGGATTTAAAGTTAGAGTAACGTAAATTCATTCGCCGAGCGGAGTGAGGCGCAAACTTTTGGGGGAAAACTTTTGGGGGAAATTTGTTTTTAATTTGATGAATAAAATTATACCTATTTGTGATAATATGAAGTTGGAGTAGGTGTAAATTTAAATTTTATTCGCGCAAAAAATTTGGGAAATTTGTTTTTAATTTTTCGACTTTTTATAGAAAATTAAGGTTTTCAAAACTATTTTATAAACTTTAGGTTACTTCACATAATTTTAATTGTTGGATTAATTGTCAGGCAATATTCATTAGGGATAGTTTTTTATGCATCTAATAAAAACAATATTTGTTTCTCATTTGGGAGCCTGTACAAGCGAGAGAATCCGGTTACAATGCACTGGGAAACTTTCTCACAAAAATAAGCTTAGGTTCCAGCGGGCTCGAACTTGCGTTGACAGGAAGTGAGAGCACGATGCTCTGACCACTCAGCCCATACATGCTGAGAAAACCGTCAAACGAAAATATCTTTACCGATATGTAGGGCAAACACAACACATAATGCAAAATCAGTAGTCCAAGTCCATAAAATCCCAGATATACAGACAAAGCCCGGTTGGATCCAGGATTTTGAGTTAGAGGAAAGAAAGAGTATATAATTGTTTTCGCCGAGCGTAGCGACGCGCGAAAAGTTTGATAATTTAAAAGCTCTGGGAAGCCTTTTTCTGGATTCCAGACGTGATATTAATATAAAATAAAAATTTGTATGTGAAAAAAGGGGGCGGGGCCCACGCCTCCCCCCTACCCCCCCCCCCCGGTTCCTACGCCTATCTATTGTACCAAGATCACAATATACTGCTGCATTTAGGGTTGATCTTTTAACACCTTATATATTCTTACAAAATTCAACATGAACCTTGTCTATATCTGGAAGACTATGGAATTGTAACACTATGAGGTTCGGGAAGAAAATACTTTTATTTAAATATTAACTTTTAAATAAATATAAACAGATAATAATATTAGTTTAACATATATTTTATTTCATAAGATAGAAACAGTTTACATAATTGTCATATACAAAATTAGGGATTGGAAACGAAGCTTTAAGCTTATTCTAATTCCTCTCCCTTAACAATAACAATAGAATAGGAGAACTTTCTGTACAGTGGAATTTGATAAACAACTGAAAATGTATAAAGTATTCTAGGGGAAGCGAACACACGTCTAGTGGTTTGTTTCGTTGAGATCTGTTTTAATTAGTTACATATTTGAAATTTATCATTTGCACTTAATCTTTCCATGTTAGAAGAACCTACCTGTATTTATTATGTATGCTTGGACATTTAGAAAAATGGTTTTGTTATATTGATAACCTTTGGATTCGTCGCCATATAGTAGAATTTCTAGGCTTGGTATATGTCCTACATTTTGAAACATGTTAGTTCGCTCGTGTGTATATTTAGGACATTTAAGAATAAAGTGATCGGTAGTTTCAACTTGGCCACACGAGCAGAGGGAATCGGTCTCTAATTTTTTTTTTAAAAAGATAATATTTAAGAACTGAACAGTTCATCCGAAGTCTAGAATGGTAAACTTGCCCTTTACGACATCCTATACTGAAATGATCGGGAATAGTATTGGGAGGATTTAGATGTGAGAGCGCTCGTTTAAAGGATTGAACTGTGTCTGACTCACGGAAGTGCATTCCACAATCTTATACTGGAAGGGATAAAACTGTTATAGTGAAACGCAGTTCTACTTATTGGAATAGTAATATTTCCGGAATGTCCTGTGCTGTAGCTGTGGCTGTGGATATTACAAAGTTGGGAGGGCACGAGATTACTTAAGTATTCGGGAGTAAAATTTTGTTTCATTTTGTTAAATTGTAGAAGTTTGTGATTTTTCCTTCGTTTTGCTAATGTTTCACACCCACATTCATTATAAATTCTTTCCAAACTGACTAGTTTTGTTGCACCTGTCACAATTCGTGCAGCTTCAACGTTGACATTTTCTAATTTTTGTTTACAGTAGTCCGGACAGCTGTCGGAAATAATATCTCCATACTCCAGGATTGGTCTAATAAAGGTAAAACAAATTGTTTGGAGTGTTTTCCTATTTAGTTCAAATTTCAATTTGCGTAGTATATTTAATTTAGAGTAAACCTTATTTATTACAAGGTCAAAATGATCTCCCCAGTGGCAGTTATTGTTTATTGTTTTTTTTTTTTTTTTTTTTTTTTTTTTTTTTTTTTTTTTTTTTTATATATATATATATAATTTATTTGAAATTAAATAACATAAAGTGGGGGTAATACCGTATATTCCCAACCAGCGGTGCCAGGGGCCTAAGTGTCTATGTGATCGCACTTCCTTTATAGGGGTATTGTTGAAGTACAAATTGGGGTGATTTATACGTAAAATTTTCCTGCTAATCAAAAGACTTTCAGTTTTGTTAGGGTTGAAGTGGAGAAACCATTTTTTGACCAATTGTACACCTTTGCCAAATTTTCGTTCAAAACGTTTGCACCTATGATTGGATCTTCCACAATTACATAAATCGAGGTGTCATCAGCAAAAAGTTTGATATTACACCCAATTTCACTTACAATATCATTTATATAGATCAACAAAAATTATGGCCCAAGGATAGATCCCTGGGGTACTCCTGAATTTATGGGTAAGAGACCCAATTCTTTCCCATTTATAATTACCTTTTGTTTCCTATTTTGTAAGTAGTCCCTAATCCATTCTAATAAATTCACACGAATTCCAATTTGTTTTAATTTGAAAAGAAGCCCCTTATGCCAAATTCTGTCGAATGCCTTGCTTATGTCAAAGAAAACAACTCGGATATCCCTGCTATTATCTAAACCATGTGCAAATTCATTTGATAAGTAGAGTAATTGGTTTATTGTGGAATCCCCCCTAATGAACCCTGACTGGTGTACAGTTATTATTTTATGATCAGTGATAAAATTATGTAAATATTTGAATATACATCTTTCAAAAACTTTGCTAATAATACTTAGAAGTGAAATAGGTCTGTAATTTTCAACTTTTTTCGGATCGTTTTTCTTATAAATTGGTATGATGTTTGCAACTTTCCAGGCATTAGGAAATATTTTAGACGATAAGGAAAAATTAATTAATTTTTGCAAGTGGTATGATAATTCATTTGAGGCTTGTTTAAGAAGTAGAGGGTTTATTTTGTCTTATCCTGAAGCTTTTGTTGTGTTTAAGTTTCCCAAAATATCTTTGACATCTTCACAGGTAATTTCAATAAATGTAATGTGTTTGCGGGCTGTTCCAGCATGTCTTCGTCAGGAGATTGAACATCAGTATCATCGATATTAGATATTGTGCAAAAAAATCATTTAAAATATTGGCCTTATCTTGGTCATCAGTAAATACTTTATCAGAGTTAGAGCATATAATACTAATATTAGGTGATTTTAGACAAATTTGTGATCTGTTTTACTAATTTCCACCAATCTTTAGAGGCAAAGGCACCGTTATTTATTTTATTTTGTAAATCTTGGTTTCTACATTGTTTATATTTATTATCTATTTCTACGCTGTAACGCTTCTTTAATTTTTTTTCTGAATCTGTCGCACCTTTGCATTACTTTACGTATGTCGGTAGTAATCCAAGGTAAATCATTTCGTCTAACTGTGATCGTTTTATTCGGAATTGTCTCAGAAGCAATATCTAGTATTTTACTTGTTAAGTTTTCTACATTTTGATCTATTGAGTTTTCTAGATTAACTAATAAATCCCAATTTCATCGCGTAATTTTAAGTTGTAGTCCCCCTGTTTATAAAGCCAAATCTTGCGTTTATAAATTGAATTTTTTGTTTTTATGGATTTGAGAAAAGCTACTATTGGTTTGTGATACTGTATATTCGTATCAAGAAATGGTTCGAATACATCTAAATAGACTATATTTTGCGGGTTATTAGTTATGAAAAGATCAATTAATGTATGCTTATTTTCACTTACTGACGTTGGTTGTGTTATCATCTGCTGTACATTATATTCTAACAATACCTGTTTAATTTTTGTACCTTGATTTTCAATTTGATCTTCATTGAAATCACCAGTTATTATAATATTATTTATTCTGGTGTCTGTAGCTAGGTAGATCGATTCCCCTATTAACATCATTTTCATATAGATTTAAATCATTGCTATTTGTTCCATTGTCATAACAAGTAAGAGATTTCAAGTATTCATGTAAACTTACACTTTCGAGCCTTATCATCAATCATTTCTTTTCGTTTTCTGCTTAAATATTTTATAAAGTTTTTTCGTGATTTTTCGTGATTTTTAACACTTTTATTTATAATAAAATCCGATAGTGTTTTGCAGTAATTTACATGAAAACGTTTAAAATCTTCGTTTAACTATGGCCGAGTCTGCTTTAATCTAAACAAAAAACGATCTTTCGTCGCACTGTTTTCCTATATGTAGTCTAGAGGATCTAACGCAATCCGATATGGGATCACGCGCTGATGACCTTGTTCAGTCTATACATATTCATTGATTTAGTTGTTTAAATCCCCAAAAGTCAAGTTAGACTTTGTTATTTAATGTCTGAAATAAATAGTTTCTCCTGTACATCTGAACAATAATACATTATCACCTGTATAGACATAGGGAATACAGTATATATAGTTAATAATAAAAAATTATTAAATTGTTATGTCTGAATATCATGATTATAGTTCATCAGCAAATTGCTAGCAAGTACATGTGAAATTAGACTTTGAACCCTAAATCCGATAAAGAAAATGTGTTGTCGTCAAGATATATGGACAATCATGAACTTTTATCCTTGACCTTGAAAAACTCGACATTAGTGCCCCAGGTTTGACAGTCCAAACCCATACTATTTGTCTTTATACAAGCATAGTGGACAGACAGACTGTGCAATACTACGTTCAGAACTGCTTTACCATGTGTAATACATGAACATATGAATGTTGGAATCTCAATATTAAGAGTATCTAAGTTATTTTGTCTAATTAGTTTGAGCAGTGCGGTCCTTTAATTGGGTTTATGTTGAATAGTAAAATGACAGACTGATTCTTTATGGTCTTTACGGGAAGTGTGATAGTCTTTAGGTGAGGTTCCACCTACTTATACCAGTAATTTCCAAAACATTTCAAAACGCAATTTTAAATGATAAAAATGGGATGGTAACATTTCATGTGACTTTGTTTTATAATTTGTTATGATAATGACAATTTCTATTCTTACGTCCACGTAAAGTTTTCCTACTGTACATAAGATGCTTCTTTAAACAATTTTCTGTATAATTTTCCAGTTAAGACCAACTCTTAGTAGTTGTGGGTATGAATGCTCCACAATGTTTTCATTTTCTACTACACACGTATTGTGTAGTACATATGCACGCATGCTTTACTGCAGTCATTACACCGACAACATCAATCTGCAATAATCGCCGAAACCTACCCTTAAGGAGAACAAATGCCCTTTCTATCACAACTCTATTTTAAGATAGCAGGAAATAAAAATTTCACTGATCCTTGTATAAGTGGCCATCATCTCTGTGGTATAGTGTGATCAGCCAATCGCACACAGGATATGCGCCATCAGCAAAAATGTGGTATCCTTTACACAAATACAAACCATTGACCATATAGGTCTGACTGTCTAACTACACGAGCGTGGTGACAGCTCCTGGCATATAAAAACTATATAAATTTCATGTTAGGGTCACTTACTTCATGTTAATTCAGTGAGGGAAATGTTTTCCTGTTAAAATATGACTGCGGATTTTCAGAGGTTGTTCTTATTGAAATACATTGAGTACATTACAACATAATTTATCCGCCATTGTAATCCTCTATTATATGCTCGTTGAACTGATTAAATCAAAATTCCCAGAAATTCTTAATTCTTATCTTTTTTTCATGTTTTTGTCATAAAATGGCTTACCAGATTTATACCTATATCCTGGACCTCCTATAGATTTATACTTTGGTATCTGAGATTTTATATATTGAAAGTGTCTGCTTTTTGTGGATTGAATTCAACTAACCAAGCTTTTCATCAATTACGAACACATTCTAAATTCCTTTTTTAATATTTGTTGTGCAACTAGCAGATTATCTACAATTATGTATAGGCAGGTATCGTCTGCAAATGAATTGATATTACAACTTATTTCAGTTACTATGACATTAATGGATATAGAAAAAGAAAAGAGGTCCTAGGATTAATTTATCACATCGCCCATATATATACCAGTTCAAATTCTCTTTCGTTAAAATATAACTATCTGTTCCCTGCCCATAAATAGCTCTTTATCCACAGTATATTCCTATGTTTTATACATATATATATATATATATATATATATATATATATATATATATATATATATATATATATATATATATATATTATAAATATAAACCAAAGTTATAATGCTCAAGACGAACATTTCTGTCAATTAGACTCCATCAGTTGAGCTCCAATTTGTATATGTATGTTCTAAAGAGAAAGTGGTATCATACAAGGTTAAATAATAAATAATAAATCTAAAAGTATAGCCAAGATCCGTCTAAG
This sequence comes from Atrina japonica, assembly GCA_030159075.1. Classification (NCBI taxonomy): domain Eukaryota; kingdom Metazoa; phylum Mollusca; class Bivalvia; order Pterioida; family Pinnidae; genus Atrina; species Atrina japonica. The sequence continues at coordinate 979,454 of BROG01000202.1, forward strand.
AGTAACCCTGTGAAAAAATGACTATCTTAGCTTTAGAAAACTTCGGAATTTAAATGGTGTTATCAGTGTTATCAGTGCCAAATATTACTTTAGTATAAGATTTCTATCTAGCTAAAAGACTCATTTGCCAAAACCTATCAAAAGGTTTTCCGAATATCTAAGAAAGTAAAATTGAAGAAGTACCAATGGATACCAATGGATACCAATTCAAAATTCAAGTCCATTATAACACGACCGATTAGATGTGTAAATGGTCTCAACATGAAAAAAAATTGCGAATCGCAAACGGGATAAGACCAGGTGTCCGGAAGCTGTCAGCTTCTTCTGCTGGCATGCCACACCCGTCGCAAACGTTCCATGGAAACCTTTCTAGTCAAATTCGATGAAAAGGTCAAGTTTGGTGATAAGGTCAAGTTCGGTGAAAAGCACGATTGGTGAAAGGGAGTCACTGTCTGTGGCCGTACTCCGGATACTATCTAATATTTCTGAGAGGGGGACTTCATAATGTTTAACAAGATCCCCGTATCGACCATAAACTTCTTAAACGACAACTCCAAGCGTTCCACAACGTAACCTTGTGTAAGTAGTTTATTGGCTCGTTTTGCTCTCATAATAAAACATTCATAAGAAGAGCATGGCCTACTATCCTAATTTCTTTACTTAAATATAGTGTCCATGGGAGTTCATTAGTGATATAAAGTGGTTGGTTGATTGTCGGGTTACCACTACGAAAACCTAACTGGTGTGGTGGCAATCTCTTACATAGAGTTGTCAGTCCTTACACTTATATATATTTTAGTGCTGACATAGAAAAAATACTATCTGAGGTGAAAATACCTTTTAGAAATGGATATTGATATAGGGACTATATTTTTGCGAAGATTTTTCATACTCTGTAATTTGGTTATTATATATATTTTGTAAGTTACATGATCACGTGCTTTGGGACTTCTTTTTGGACGTTGACAGAGATTGTTGAGGAGTGCAAGGACCGACAACTCTGTGTAAGAGATTGGTGTGGTGGGAGTAGATTACTGTCATTTATAAAAATGTAAAGATATTTGTAAACAAATTTCTCTAAACATTTTGCGTGATAATTAACAATGCTAGAGAACGATAATTACATCCATTCCTAGGGTCATTTTGCTTTAAAATTAGTACTAAGTTAGCTTTCTTCCACTGCTTTGGAAATATATTCATGCATGGAGAAACATTGAATAAATGGTTTAAAGTAATTAATATTTCATTTGAAGCTTCTTTAAGTAGTTTTGAACTTTGTTTGTCGTCTCCTAGTAAGTTTTCTCTAGCATTTTGGATAGAAATATTTATTATATCAAGAGTAGGACGCGGGTAGAGCTAGTATCGGTATTGCTGCATTTGATTCGTCAGTACATGTCTGTAATGGAGGTATTTAGGAAATCCTCGGAAACAATTTCGTCTTTTTTGTTTATAATATTTTATTTACTCGAGACATATCTGTTATTTGTATGACTAGTTTTTACTATTCTTTACCAGCAAAATCGTTATAATTTATTTTCCTCCATAACTCATTGTAATACTCACGTCTTGCACTTCTGATGTTATCTACTATTTTGTTGGTTGATTGTTTTGTTTTTTAACGTCCCACTCAAGAATCTTTCACTCATATGGAGACGTCACCAATGCCAGTGAAGGGGTTCAAAGTTTGGCCTATGCTCGGCACTTACGGCCATTGAACAGTTGGGTTCTTTAACATGCCGACACCTACTGTAACACGGGATATCGGTTTTAACCGTTTCATCTGTAAGGCAGGAATCCGACCGGCCGCCTCCTGGACTCAATCTCACGACCTCACGATCAATAGTCGAGAACGCTACCGACTGAACCAGGCCGACTCTCTACTATTTTGTTTCTTGGACTTCTGAATTTAGCCCTGTGATTTTCCGATTTGTTTTCATTTCAGCTGTAGCCCTGTGATTTTCTAGATTTGTTTTCATTTCAGCTTTAGCCCAGTGATATTCTAGATTTGTTTTGATTTTAGCTTTAGCCCAGAGATATTCTAGATTTGTTTTGATTTAGCTTTTGCGCGAATTTGATATTTTCACAGATTAGATTTTTATTCGAATTCTAATCCAAGGTAAATCGTCCTAAATAGCTGATCTTAACTTGTCATAATGTCCCTGATTACAAGGCTATATCCTACGTTTCGTACATTTTTTTCAGTTTTAAACGAATGTAATAACGCAATGGGACTAATCCATATACCACATAATAACTGATAAGGTTTGTGAGAGACTATAGTTTCTATTAGTGGTGGAATAACGCTAGCAGACGATATCCTGTGGTAACGTCATTTCAGCGGGAAGATTACGTTGAGTTACGTTCCATCCCCATTGGAGATACTAGTACCGCACAAACGTTATCGGGTATTACGTGGTACATGAATTAGTCCTATCATCGGGTGATGGTAACGTTAGTTAACTTGAAAAAATTGTTCTAAATGATATTTTGAGAATTCAGAATTTCTTTTTACTGTGGTTACTCTTAGACGGATTTTAGTTACACATACATCATTATTTGGCCTTGTATGATACCACTTTCTCTTCAGAAAATAACCCTCTAATTTCAAATTTAAACTCAACTGATGAAGTCTAATTGACAGAAACGATGATATTGAGCATGATAACGTTGGTTTTATGTTTATAATATTGTTAACAGTAGGTCTATAAAGAAAGGAAGTTTTCAGTGATTTAAGCTGGTTCGCTAATAATTTGATTGAGGTTAAAACAATTACTAATATATTTAATTCGTGTATTCCCTAAATCTGAGGAAACAATTTGTTGGCTGTTGGCTTTTATAGTGGAAAAGATACCTCTGAGAGAGAGAGAGAGAGAGAGGGGGGGGGGGAAATTTAATTTGTTATTTAATTTTGTATCAGTCAATTCATTGCTCAATAAGTTCCCAATACCTTGCACTGCTGCTCCACAATATGTAAATTGTGCCTAAGAAAAATATTTCCTTTTGATAATCTATCTCAAGCCGCACACGTTCTAGACCTTTAATTTCCCAGTTTGCCCATCTCTTACTTAAAACACTATTTGTCGTATACCCCATTTCCCATTCTATCTAACTTCTGATGTTTAAAAAAATTGTAAACATCAATAAAAATATCAATATCAGATATGAAAGGTTCCGTAAAACATAATATATCAAAAATATGTAAATTTCCACATATGAATCGATTTTGGAGCGTATATTTTAGACATTTAGATGAAAGATAACATTCAAGTAGAAATTATGAAAAATATCAATTTCCATGCGAAATAAACAAACTGTGACAAATCAGTTGTACTGGAAACCTTAGAAGATCTATTATTCAACACAACCGTCCTGACTCGATAAACTTCTACAGATATGAACCCCATGATCAGGTAATTTGAGAGTATTTGATGTATCGAGTAAGGGTAAACTTTAAATAACATACGCAGTAACTCAGGTTCAAGTATAGTATTTGGTATAAAAAAAATCTGAGTTATCAAAGTACATGAATAGACTTAAATAAACTTAAAGAACAGGTAATAAAATTAACAATAGACTTCTGAAGTAAGATAGAGATGACTTAAATAAACTTAAAGAACAGGTAATAAAATTAACAATTTTCTCTATGTCTAAAACATAAATATTCCCAGAAATATATCAATGAAATTTATGATGTATGCATGAATTTATTTAACTATAATTCTGTAAAATGATGTTCAGATTTTATGATTTTATAAACATTAAAGAATTGTTAGTTTCATATAAAACAAATAATGACAAAAGAAAAAAGACTTTTGTTACTATGCTGTAGAATTTCATACATAAACGATTAGACAGTTCTCAATTTGCCTGATAAAAGATCATTCGCTTCGATATAATTCTTTAAACTAAGAATAATTTGCTAAAAAATTACATTGCTTTCAATTACTAGATTTTCATTCCACCGATAATTTACATGACATTTTATGTTATCAAGACTGTCATCAATGTGTTTGAAATACAAATTCAAACTCACCTTTAACTATATGTGATATAAAACATCTCAGATACTAAAGTATAAATTTTAGGATGTCCAGGACACAGATACAAACCCGGCAAAATTGAACAAACACGGACCTCTGGAAACCAAGAGATGATATCAGGTGCCATAGAGGAGTAAGTATCCTCTGTCGACCGGTCACACCGCCTTGAGTCCGCAGTCAAGTCCAATAAAATACGTGAGGAATGAATCCTCGTCACACTACAGACGTCTCAACAACGTCAACGAAAAGGCAACTCAACATTTCACCCAGTGAAACAGAGTAATCGCAAACAAGACTATTTGCGGAACGTTGACATCAAACACGGTTTTCGATCACGATCAGAGTTAATATTGGAGTTGCTAACAATAAATTTATTAAAATACCTTTTTAAAAAGTCATAAAAATGACTTTAGGACCATGGTATGTGAATTTTTTGGAGATATTATCAACATGGTGACAATTTAGAATTCGTAAACCAGTTTCGATACAATGTTGAATCAACTTGAGCCCATAGGAGTTAACTGATTTATCAGGACAAATACGCATCGCCGGCTATGTAATTACATAATGGCGATATAACATTTGAAATACAAAAATGCATTCTATTACTTTCAACATAATCATTCAAAACAGAACATGGACTATTTAAATCACGTATAATTACAATCTTTCCTTTCTTTTGAGAAATCATCTGATTATCTAATTCACAGTTATGTTGCTTAAAAAGAAGACTCGTCTGGTGGAATGTAGATACAACAAATATATAAATCTTCCTCATATTGCTTCTTCCCCTTCCTATTCTTGCCAGTATCATAGTATGTATTAGTTTTTAATGTCAACGTTCCGCAAATTTTACGGTCGGTATAATAGTCTTGTTTGCGACTACTCTGTTTCACTAAGTGAAATGTTGTGTTGCCTTTTCGTTGGCGGTTGTTGAGACGTCTGTGCCAATTGTGACGAGGATACACTCCTCACTTGTTTTATTGGACTTGACTGTGGACTCACGGCGGGTGTGACCGGTCGACAGGGGATGCTTACTCCTCCATGGCACCTGATCCCACCTCTTGGTTTCCAGAGGTCCGTGTTTGTCCATTTTTACCGGATTTGTATCTATGTCCTGGACATTCTATTGATTAATACTTTGGCATCTGAAATTTTTATATTATTTCTATATATTGCACGAATTTAGCTGTAATACACAGAAATGTAGTGTCATTTAAGTTTTTCTTAAGTCCTCCATTAATATTCCAACAAAGTGCTTTTAAACTGAACCCACTCTGTAAAAACCGTTCCCTCTTGTCTTATGTTGAGGTAACCCTATTTTTATTTTATCTTTTGACTTTGTGTATTTTCAGGTGACTCGGCAGGTTGATGCGCGCGCACACCTCTGACCACTACCCCCACCACCCCTCCCCGATGGGTGGTATTCTGCCCCGATAATGAGTGATCAATCTCTGACAAGTCCATTTCGGTAAACTGCGTTTATAAATATTAAAAACATAATACCAAAATAAACAAAACAAGACTGATTTAAAAATTAATACATACAGGTATACATATATTACAAAAATATATCTGATCTCTATCTGATCTTTAACTTTGAAATATCTAACCTCTCCCACATCTGCCCTTTTCGGCATCTAATTACATACCCATTGTATATGATCTGATATTTGACTTTGTACCACATTTATATATCATATGTATACACATAATATTGTACATTTAAGATGTATAATGAACACGCTAAAACCAAATAAATAAAAAAAACACAAAACAAAATAAAAAAGAAAGTGCTATGATGAATAAAAGGCTCCAATTCATTCATGAACTGTACTCAATTTTAACATCATCCAATTTATCTAAACCTTACATTACAAATAATTTAACAATACTAACAAACTATAATAACCTATTTCAAAGTACACGTTTTCGACAAACCAATATACTTATCCAATTCTTCTACATTCATACATACCTGAGCTTAATTTCTGAGCATAAAAAACAAAAAGATAACTTAGTTTAACCTTTTTTGCGTAAAGGAAATATTCAAGCTGAAAAATTATGAAGGATACATTAGGGAAATAGATAAATCTAAAATCATTTAATCTTTCGTGTACTTAATATTTATTCTATTGAAACGGGGTTATCTCATTTTATACAAGAGTTTGCGTTTGACATCATGGTATAGGATAATTTAAGGTTTGTATTCTATTTAACTCATGTCAGTAAAGAAGACTAAATAGATTGATTTAGAGGTGTACCAACTGATTGAATCTTACCCAAAAACAGTGTCTTTAGAGAAAAATGTCCATCCATTCCAAAATGGTTTTGATCCAATTTCTATTTATTGTGGGTATACTTTCCATACCTTGAAAATTCCTAATGAACGAATAAAGTGAATGGCTTCTTTTCCGTCTGATTTCCATCAAAATATAACATCATTTTGACAAACTCTAAACAACAAAGTGCAGTGCCAGATGTTTCATCAGTTGATGAATGAACTGTGATTCTGTTGTTTTCGCAGCACAAGAAGTCATCGGGTATTTAGTTTAACTATATCCGTCTACTTTAAATGTTGGTGTGTGATCGATTGCTCTGTACGTTGTCAGTCACGTGACTGGAGCGTATGTGCAGGTAGACGATAGCGGAATGTATACAGACGGAATCTGATAACTGCGGTATTATCTAGCGACTATTTGTTATCACAAACTTATTTGGTCACCTGAACATTCAAATTTATCAAAGTTACATTGTTATTTTTTCACGAGAGAAATCCTGTAATTTTTTCTGTACGCGAACTAAACAAATTATGGCAATTTGTCATTTACAGCATATTTATTCATTACTGATATATTATATTGTGCATTTCTTAACATTTAAATGTTATGATTCTCATAGGATATTTTGGTCCAATTATTTGTTCTTTTTATAATTCGTATCTATTTAGAATGATACCCTAAGTCTCCAAAGTGTATAAATCTGGGGATCATGTCTACTTGTGATGTATACCTGCACAACATATAAAGTGCCTTCGTGCAAAAATGAATTAGATATGGCCCGTACAAATAAACCAGCAGTGACATGATCTGTCAAAAGCGTTATTATTTGTTTTTGAAATTCAATAGAAATTCTAAAATAAGATCGTGCTGTTTATTCATTTGACATTTAATTTTATCTGGGTAACAATCTTGACTAGGATGTAAAGCTACACATTCCTGTTCCGGTCGAGATTAACACTTAGACATTGAACGGATCTATTCAGATAGTTTGCTAAAGTCAGTAGGATATAGGAAACATTTTGAAGTTCCGAATCATATAAGATTTAGATACGTATCATATATCAGATTTTGCTAGGTATCATAGTTCGTTCCTGGCTCCAATTATTTAGGTCCTGTTTACAGGTTTGAATACTAGGACGGTTTATTCCTCCTATTCCAGCATTTGAAAAATCAGATGGGGAGAGGTGAAAAAGTTTGTGGAAATAGCAGGAATATATTCTTGTATAAACAATAAATTAAGTATGATTAGCTAATAAAAACACCAAGCTAAATACCTCAGGTAAAAAGTAAGAGATAAGTTGTCATAATCTGAAGAAAAGTTTATTTGCATATATATATATTCATATGTCCGTATTACGCTCATTTGATATACCTACAACGAATACCGATTTTGAGCTACCATATTTATATTGGATACCTAAACTTCATAAAACCCAATATAAGCAAAGATACATAGCAGGATCCAGCAAATGTTCTACCAAACCTTTATCTTTACTCCTTCCCAAGATATTGACAGTCGTTAAGGAGAAACTGCAACAATACTGTACAGTTTCTTATTCCAGAAGCGGTGTGAATCAGATGTGGTTACTAAAAAATTCTAAACAGCTTTTAGAATATTTGAAGGCACACAATTTTTCTCGAATTCACAATATCAAAACATATGACTTCTCTACTCTATACACAACTATTACCTATTAGTTTCCAGAGGTCCGTGTTTGTCCATTTTTACCGGATTTGTATCTATGTCCTGGACATTCTATTGACTTATACTTTATTTATATTAGTAATTGTAAAAAGAAATCATTTATATAAAAATTTTAACAGATTCTAACTTTGTAAGGGCATATACATTTAAAAACATTGGTCAACAAAACAATTATCATATTAATGATAATGATATTATTTCACTTTATATGATGAACTATAAAAGTGCTATGGAATATTATTTAATATAATATTTAAATTTACTTAAATACCAAAATTTCACTAAATTTATCAAGACCGTTAGCGAGAACAAAAATTAAACTTTATATGAACACCTTTACTTAATGTCATTATATATTTGAATATACCTAAATACCAAAATTTTACTTAATTTACCATGAAAATGAAAAAATTAAGTGTGTTCGCGAGAACAAATATTAAAATGTACATGAATATCTTAATTCTACTAAATATTTTAATTTACCAAGATACCAGACTGTTACATACCAGTAATTTACCATGTTGGTGAGAACAAATAAAAACATTTACCTGAATACTGTACCTTAATTTAACTTAACATTTGGATTTACCTGAAAACCATAATTTTACTAAATTTACCCTAAACTTGTAAAGAGAATAAAATGTTTGAATTTACCTGAATATCTAATTTTACCTGTACAATACCTGTATATTAATTAGCGTTAAATTGCTAAACCAACATATCTACCTTATAAAAACATATATTGTTCATAAAAAGTTGGAATAGAAGGAATTTGATTATTTCAAATGAGACACAGACACGACATAAACGTATATAACAACCACCAGTTAAAGCAAGACAATAAATAATTGTGAACAGCATTTGGATCTTGTTTCTTTGTTACGTCAGTTACGAGTAAGTCTACAGGTTGGCATGAAGTACAACACTATACGACAAAAAGGGATAACTCATACAAAGCAAAAAGCAAAAAGAAGGAAAGACGGAAAACTAAAAATCGACACTGCAGATATACTCCATACTATAAAACTAAGATTTAAACTGGTAACACAAAACGGATATCTACCATATATACATTGTATTATAATAGTCAAAAATCTAAATACATACCATGTATGTGAACAAATTGTAAACACATATTTTAACAGAAAACCATTCGCAATCGAATTTTTAATTGGATCGTGTATGTCCATTTTTTACCAAATTTATATCTTGGACATCCTGAAGATTTATACTTTGGCATGTAAAAAATTTCAGATACCAAAGTATAAATCAATAGAATGTCCAGGACATAGATACAAATCTGGTAAAAATGGACAAACACGGACCTCTGGAAACCAAGAGGTGGGATCAGGTGCCATGGAGGAGTAAGCATCCCCTGTCGACCGGTCACACCCGCCGTGAGTCCACAGTCAAGTCCAATGAAACACGTGAGGAGTGTATCCTCGTCACAATTGATAGACGTCTCAACAACCGCCAACGAAAAGGCAACTCAACATTTCACTTAGTGAAACAGAGTAGTCGCAAACAAGACTATTATACCGACAGTACAATTTGCGGAACGTTGACATTAAACGCGGTTTTCGATATCCCTGTGTCAATAATTTGTCAGTGAGTAGTTTACCTCTGTATATGAAATCTTCTTATGAGTCTTGGTATGTTAATCAATCAGTGTGTATCTTAATGCAGTAATCTTTGAAGTAATCACTAATAATCCCAGTTTCAACCATGGGTATTTTAAGGAGGTTTTTTGCCAAAAGTTTATAAAAATAGATACAAAATGTGTTATATTGGAACTCTGGCTGTTCGAGAGTTTTGAGGCAAAACCAAGAAATTTTAACAGAAAGTGTTGAAAATTAGAAACCTAGTAACCCTTCAATTATAGTTTACTTTTGTGATAAAACTGACTGATGAAATTTTTCATGGTTTTTATCTCAAAACATCAACTGTAATAAGCAATAATTCTTTATTATGTCCATACTTAACATTTAAGTATTCTGCCATTCAAGGTTTACTTTAATTGCAAAAATAACTTAAATGCATGATTATTTATTTCCAATTTTCAGCTATTTTTGTTTAATCCCAAAACCCCAAATCTCCTCAGTAACCAGAGTGCTAACATAGCTCAATTTGTAGCATTTTTGATAGACTTTCTGAAAAACATATCCTCCAAAACACAACTTGGTAAAACCATGGGTTATAAGTGGCTTAAAAATTTAGTACTTTTTCATAGATTTTTTTTTAAAATTGATTTTTTACCCCAAAACACCAAATTTGATAAATTATAGTTGTTAAATGGTTCTATGCTTGTCATTTAAAATATCTACCATAAAACCAGTACTTTCATTGCAAACAGAGACCATAAATGCGGGATAAATTGAGATTTCAGTTTTCAGCGATTTTTGTTAATTTTCATGGCTGTTACCTCATAAAACCAACTTTAATAAAAGAAAAACATTGTTTATTGTGTCTATACATATTATTGAAGCTATTTGTAATACAATTATTACTCTAATTGCAAAATAGACCTTAATAAATGATTAATTGTATATTTCTGTTAATTTTCTATGGTTTTTAGCCCAGAACAACTAAGTGGCCAGAGTGCTAAAAAAGCTCAATTTGTAGCATTTTTTGTAGGATTTCTATAAAACATACCCTATGAAAAATCACCTTGGTAAAAACATGGGTTAAAAGTGGCTTAAAGTATAGTACTTTTTCAGAGATTTCTATTTAAAAAAATGATTTTTAACCCCAAAACACCAAATTTGATAAATAATGGTTTGTTAAATGGCTCCATATTTGTATAGAATAGGAATATGAATTTAGCTATTTCGATTACATAAGAAGGAGTTAAATGATAAAATAAAATGTTAGAAATTAAAATTTGATATTTGACTCACTCCCGTTGGGAAGGGGGGGAGGTTCTTAATAAGTACTCACCTTTTACAGTTGTTGAAATACTCAGTTTCAGTCACGTGCATTGGTTTCTTGTTGTATTTTTCGTTAGATGTAGTATCATTTACACCTCTCACTCGTGTTATTTATGATTTTTTCAGGTTTACAATTATATTTGGTTACCGTCGTCAGAACTGTTACGTGCCATTTATACTTTTGTTATTTTTTTTTATTTTAGTTTTGTTAAAATAACATCATTTATCATTGCCATTATCTGTTTGTGCGTTTTTATAGGATACACAAGTCGGACAAACCCATTCCACATCATCCGGACTAACGAACCAGGGGCCAAGTAGCGGCCAAAATCCATTGGGTATTTATAAAATATAAGTATCCATTGCATCTCGCTTGAGCCGGGACACCCTTCGCCTCCTCCTCCTACCACACACACACACACACACACACACACACACACACACACACACACATATATATATGTGCAAGATTTTGTTGTTTCTTAAAATATCACTTAAAATATTTTCTTATTTACATACAAACTTTTTATTTGTATTTTATTTTCACGTTATCTAGATCAATACTCGTCGTCCGATTATCGAATACATATTTTTTAATCACATTTTTTAAATATTTAGACATAAATATGATAAACGTGTGTGTGTGTGTGTGTGTGTGTGTGAGCATTTAATTAATGAATTTCATACTTATAATTTGATGAAATGTTTTGTCAATTAAATTTGCCAGAGAGAGAGAGAGAGAGAGAGAGAGAGAGAGAGAGAGAGAGAGAGAGAGAGAGAGAGAGAGAGAGATTCTCGGAAAATACTTAGATTGCTGAATTTATGTGATTTTATTTGCAAGGCATTGCTACGCGGACGTACAGGTGTTAAGAAGGTACATTTTACTCGGACAGTACAGTGTCAAAGGATTTTGTAAATACTGACGATTGTTCTGACCGTACACAGACGAATATAATATCAGCAGATTACCGACTTTGAGTGGTATTATGACTTGATTATGGTATTATGATTTGATTTGCCCGAATTCCGATATACATCGAGAATACGGAACATCTATTAAAACTCGGACAAATCTCACAAAAAAAAACCTATAAAGTCGGTGATTGTGTAATCAAGCCATGTAATTGATCGATGAATTTAATTTGGTTTACATAAATGTTTATTTTTATAAATTGGTAAGCATCCAATGCCACGAGCGTCTGTGGTCTTCAAATGTAGTTCAGTGTATGCCATGTGTGCAAGAAAACCAGAAAACTAATTTTTGTTGTTTCTTAAAATATCACTTGAAATATTTTCTTATTTACATGCAAACTTTTTATTTGTATTTTATTTTCACGTTATCTAGATCAATATGGACAATAATCACTGATATTTGTACCACATAGGCTATGATATATGATTAAACAACTGGATGAGTAAAATGTTTGCAAAAATAAGATAATACCAAATTTAATATTCGGAATAAATAATAATATTCGGAATAAATAATGTTAGCTGGTCTCTGATTGGTCAATTAACACATTTTTATATTTTTACACAGTAAAATAATGTATTATGAATCGAAAATTCTGAATCAGAAAATTTTTTACTGGTACTTTGATGTAATTAGAACCAATTTCCTGAGAGGTATCTGAATAGAGGATTCGCTGCGAAACTGCTGGGAGGTTGACATAAACAAGGCGGTCAAGCTTATGTTTTGTGTTTATTTTCTGATTGCGGAAAGGACGCCGAACAGATCCATGTATAATTTATAGGTCAACACTCGCTCAAAGGATGAGATATACAGGGAAACGTTAACATTGTCGCCTATGGAAAACTATTTAGTTGTCTCTGACCAGGATAGAGTTACACCGGAACTACTGAAAACGGTGGCGGCAGTTGTTTGCAGCGGTCAGAAATTAAAGGGACGTAATCCGGTAGGCTCCCATTTTCTAATATTCAGTATTTGATTAGCCTTTTGTATTAATGTCCATGCAAGACCAAGAAAATATAAAATTTTAGTTCTTATAATTCTAGACAATTGTCTTTATTTCCAAATATAACTCAAGTAAAAACATCAGTTAAATCTACATTCAGTACCATTATACAACATTCAGGACTAATTTTTGTCTTATCTACATCATTAAAGAATATGTATTTTTACTATGAATTATACATTTCTTTGTAAAGCTTTTGAAATGAGAAGGTTATTCTACAGTCTACCATGTTCTTGAAGAGGGTAAACATATTAAGAATAGTATTATACTTTCTATAGATTTACATATACTTATCCCTCAAGTCCAAAGTAAATGAGTTTGAAAAACAAAGTTAATGTGAAGTTGACAAATCAGGTTGTTTTGAAATTGTTGACAGTCAAATGAAGTCGCTGAAACATTAACTGCTGATAGTTATATATATTCTTGAAACAAAAAGGTGTCAACTGGGAATTTTTCCTCTGATTTTCCTCAGTGTTTCTGTTGGAGTATTTTTACTCTATCTGTATTGACGGGTACTTCAAATTGATCCACATGTCAACACATTTCAATCCCACAACACTCACCCAATTTCCTTACCCACAAAAGTCATAAATGCTATTTAGGCGTTCTTTTGGTTATAGACAATATTTATGGTCAATCATTTTGAGAAATTCTTTTGTCGTTCTAAAGTTTGCTTTGGTTAGGAGGCCCATAGGTGTTCAGCATCTCCAGCATGTGTCTGTGCTGCAATAAAATTATAATTTTGATAATAGTTAGCAAAATAAATGTACATTGTATATACACATTTTATACTACATCTATAATCTAATACGTTTTAATGTTTTAATAATACAGTACCTGTAAATATTGTCTTTCGTAAGTGGATTCCAATAAAGATTTCACCTCAGCCTAAACAACATCATGTACCTAGTGCGAGTTCTTTGGCTCTGAAAAGAAACTTGTGACTTTCACTTTGAGTTCTTTGACACTGGGCTCTGAAAAGAAACTTGTGACTTTCACTTTGTATGTAGTGTGTGTCATGAAAGATAAGTCAGTTTAAAAGTGTTGGTAAAACCTCATACTGAGAATCAAGCTAGGGACCTTTCGCTTGCATGCTGAGTGCTCTACATTGTACCACTAGACTACCGCAGTTGTAAATCTCAAATAAATGTCAACTTGAGGCTTATGATATATGTTTTTGTATTGATATAGGTAGGGACACTAAAATTTGACATGTTGATGTTTTCCTTATGTTTTAAGGAGTTTAAACAGTCGTGTACACCATTTTGGCCTGATAAGAAATTTATGCATGGTAACACTTAATTTACCTGCAAAGGGAAGTTTGTGGGGGGCACAGTTAACACCTTTTGATGTCAAGAATCAGTATAAAACTTGGGATTAGGTGTCAGCCGTCAACTCCTCCCTCCCCAACATGTTGGTTTAAAGTAGCATCCTGGCTGTACATCCAATGTGCCAGAGGGCCCTAGAGGCTAGAAGCTTCCATGTTTCAGATATTTCACAATATCCAATGGACAATGAGAATTGATCCATTGACATGTACACCCTTCCAACCCTCTCAGTTTTCAAGCCTGTATTGTCAATAGCTTAATTTTAATTTTAGAACTGATTTTACATACATGTATATATGCATTATACAAATATGTACTACATGTATATCTAGGCCCTAATGTGATATCATAAGTACATCAATAAGTATGAATGTAAACTGGCCATTTCATAAAATGAGAAGTTGCAATTCGTGCTACATAGCCCAGCAAGGCAAGAACCTGCGCGATCAGAAGTGAGAGACTTTATGGGTTAATCGCTATGCTCAGTCAAATCAATTAGTCATTGAGGTCCCTGGCTTATGTGACGTGGCTGGTTAGAATAAATTAAAATTACACAAAAAGTGTCTTGTAAATATTATAGACATAATACCAAAGTTATAAATAATGAAATATGCACAGTACACATCATTCTGCATATTACATGTAGATCTATCTCTCACTTGTGCAAACCTTTTGGTCCCCGCGAAACTATGAAAAGTCACTATAAATTAGTGTAATAATAACTGCACAGTGATCATCTGAATAGGTAATTTGTAATAATTGTTTTTGAGACAAACTTGATTTATTGAACGTTCAGTATTGTTAGATGAAATTAAAACGCCGGCCTCGAGTCTCTCCGTAACGATGCCTAGATCAAGGACCATTTGTCGTTCTATCAATTCCAATATCGGCCTCTCCACATCACATGCACTTGACAGATTACGGATATTTTGCTACACTGTACTACTGTTGCTTTTGGACGCTCCGTCTACTTCGGTGCTCTCTCCGGACGTCCGGTTATACTTTGGTACTTCTTCATTTTTACTTCTAATCGACTTGGAGTTTCGCTTAAACGTTGGTAGTTCTTCACTTTTACTTCTGGTGGACTTGGATTTTCGGTTATATTTTGGTATTTCTTCATCTGAACTTTTAATCGACTTGGAGTTTCGCTTAAACGTTGGTAGTTCTTCACTTTTAGTTCTAATGGACTTGGAGTTTCGGTTATACTTTGGTACTTCTTCATTTTTACATATAATCGACCTGGTGTTTCGTTTAAACATTGGTAGTTCTTCACTTTTACTTCTAATGGACTTGGAGTTTCGGTTATACATTGGTACTTCATCATTTTACTTCTAATAGAGTTGGTACTTTTTCATCTTTACTTTAAACACACACAAAAAAAAACCAACATGCACATAGATAAGATAGTTTAATATCTAGTGCGTTGCCGCATTTCCTAAGCCTTTTTATTTGATTTTATTACAAAATCAAAGTTTTTCAGGTTCTTATCCAATTACAACCGGCGAGCTAAAGCAGTTTGGTTTACTGACAAGAAGTGGTTATGATAACCGGTTTTTGAAGACCAGATCTTAACAGTATGACCAGATCCAAACAAGATACCAAAGTATTAATTTGCATTATGTTTAGAAGACAAGATAGAAATCTGGTGAACATTAGACCAACACAGACCTATGGAAATCCAGAGGTAGGATCAGGTGGCATGGAGGCGTAAGAAACCTCGTAACATTCAGTACAGACGACTCAACAACCGCTACCAGGTAACAGAAAACCGCTTACAGGTAACCGATAACCGCTAACAGGTAACACATAACCGCTAACAGATAACAGATAACTGCTACCAGGTAACAGATAACCGCTTACAGGTAACCGTTAACCGGCAACAGAAAATCGCTAACAGGTAACAGATAATCGCTCATAGGTAACAGTTCATCGCTCACAGGTAACCGATAACCGGCAACAGAAAACCGCTAACAGGTAACAGAAACCGCTCACAGGTAATAGATAACCGCTAACAGGTAACGCTATAGTTCAATTAGTAAAACATAGCAAGTATAAAACAAGGACTTGACAAAACTTCGTCGATATACTTTAAATTAATGTCAAATAAAAGGACGCCTCTAGCTTTATCTTCTTATGATTCAGAAACATCTGAATGAAGTCTGCTTCATATGAATAATGGAACATATCAGTTAATAAAAGGGCACAATTGGTGCACATGGGCATGCCGACAGTTTGCTGGAAAACCTGTAATACAAACATTGCAAATACATTGTCTATTAGAAATTTCAACTTCCATTTATGATCAACTTCAGTGCATTTATGTGTTTAATCAGGGTGGTATTGGACAAAATAAGTATCATGATAACCAATCACTAGATATTCAAATTTTCGGGTACTACCTTTAGTGAAAAAACAGTTAACGATAACGATATAAACAATTAATACTGAAAGTATCTTTTTAATTTTCCATGTGGAAATCATAACCAATGAATAGATACTTACATTTTTGGGTACCACTTTTAGTGGGGAAAAAGTTATCGATGATAGGTTTTATAGTAGGTTTCATTCGCGAGGAGTTTATTTAAGCGTAATTTCGCGAAAGCACCCTCTCTCTGTCTCTCTGTCTCTCTCTCTCAAATATCATGACAGAAGGAATTATAGATTACCAGATGAGGGAAAAGCCCCTATGTGTATATACATTAAGATACATATATAAAGCTATACATACATTAACACACCATGTATAAACAACATAGTTTTTATAAGGTGTTGGATATGTTTTATTATAATTTGAAAGTTATTTTAGATTTTAATTTTGAAGTGCATAATATTGATATAAAAGTTGATTTTCATGAAATTTCCAATTATATCTTTTCTCTCTTTGTTTGTCTGATCTTTATTTTATTTCACATTTATAAACTTTTGAGGAACAGTATGACAAAATATCATTTAAACTGCTAGTTTTTATATTCGTTTCAAAATAAAAACCTGAAACTATTTATATGATTACTTAATGCAATTTCCCAAACACAATTCGTTGACATTTTTGAGGAGAGCAATTGTAATAATTTATAGACGGATAGTCCTAGATAAAAATAAGGTTTCAAAAATTTTGTTCAAAGGTCACTGAAAGCTGGACATTTCAACATAACATAAAATTCATCCTCGATTTCAGACCTACACGCTGGATAAATTTGGTGTGTGCACTGGTTCCTACGTGATATTATCATATCCTTACTTCACCTCAAAAGCAACGCCTGTGTCATAATAATCAAATAATTCATTCTCAAGATAAGTGTCGATCGTAAACACGTGAGTTTGTCAACGTAACACTTTTTCGATTTTTTATCCAACTTCAAAGACTGCTGCAAGATTTTTATCAGTTAAAGCGATATGAGCTGTCGTAGGTGGAAAATTTTACATTTCCATTTTATGTGATATTCTATATCGTATATATTCCAAAGAGACAATCTGGTGGTTAGAATAACAAATGCATGTGCAAAATTGCAACAATTTTGCCAAACGTAACCCGTAATATCAGTTATTTTTGTCCGCCATACTTTGAGCATTGCAAATTAACTTTCGGTAACTTTTACGAAGATTACCGAGTAACCAATAAACACGTGCTATTTGCAGTTAATATACATTCTATTCTTATTACCCTTTGCGTTTGTTTTCGTATATCGTCATTCCATACCTAAATCAGGCAAAGTTTGTCTTTTTCGTTGTTTCAAAACATTCGTTTCTGAAATTGTCCACGTGCTTGGTATATCGGGTAATCTCGACCCATTTTAAACTCGTCCCATCGCATTCTCGGCTCTGAGAATCTTTCACTCATATGGAGACGTCACGAAATGCCGGTGAAGGGCTTCCAATTTTGGCCTATGCTCGGCACTTACGGCCATTGAGCAGTGACGGTTCTTTAGCTTGCCGACACCAACTGCGACACGGGACCTCGAATCTTACTGTCTCATCCGAAGGACAGGAAACCAACCTGCCGCCGGCTGGACTCGAACTCACGACCTCACGATCAAGAGTCGAGCGCGCTACCGACTGAGCCAGGCCGGCTCCGTCCTGCATTTTAAAAATAAATATAAAACACATAAAAATCGGCCGACTTTAACATAGTCTGAGTGCGTAAAGGACCGAGATCCCCTGACCGAATTACGAAGTACAAATGATATGGGGGAAAGAATTTATCTGAAAAGTCATTTCACATACAGCTGGATTTTTTAAGGTACGGGAAAACTTAAATTCTAATAAAACAAATAACTTCAAAAAGAAGATCTTTTACAACGTTTTACGTGTTTGATACACATTTTATCATATTCTCGACTATATGTCAGGGAACAAAAATAATCATTGTGACAGCTTATATCGCTTTAAGGTAAAGTGGAATGACACAACTTCTAGTTTTCTATGTATACTACAACGTATCAGTTATGGGTGCCAATGGTGGATAAAAAGAAATTGTTCGAATTATTTACAAATTTTGTTTACTACGCATTTTCTGACGACACAGTATTTTAAAAACACATGTACACATGTACAATTAAAATGCTTTAACATGAAATTTTTGTAGGCGTCAGTGATGAATAAAGTACATTATTTACACACATGGTCGCAACTTATAAATCGACATGGGACCGTGTCGGATAAAAAAAACTATTGTGCAATGTACTAAATTTTACGTTTACAAAGCGAGAACGTAATGTATTGTTCGTTAATTAGCAACTAAGCTATACGATAAACGCGACGATTTCGACTTTCCCATCGTAAATTTTCCACATTTAAGTAGTAATATCCCTCAGTCACCCGCATATGGAGTTTATATTTTACAAATGATCCGATATGCCAGGGATTGCACAACATATGACAATTTCATATACAGAGGTAAACTACTCACTGACAAATTATTGACACAGGGATATCGAAAACCGCGTTTAATGTCAACGTTCCGCAAATTTTACGGTCGGTATAATAGTCTTGTTTGCGACTACTCTGTTTCACTAAGTGAAATTTTGAGTTGCCTTTTCGTTGGCGGTTGTTGAGACGTCTGTACCAATTGTGACGAGGATACACTCCTCACGTGTTTCATTGGACTTGACTGTGGACTCACGGCGGGTGTGACCGGTCGACAGGGGATGCTTACTCCTCCATGGCACCTGATCCCACCTCTTGGTTTCCAGAGGTCCGTGTTTGTCCATTTTTACCGGATTTGTATCTATGTCCTGGACATTCTATTGATTTATACTTTGGTATCTGAAATTTTTATATCGTTACAATAATACAAAAAAAATTCAGATATCAAAGTATAAATTTTTAGGACGTCCAGGACATAGATACAAATCTGGTAAAAATTGGACAAACACGGACCTCTGGAAATCAAGAGGTGGGATCAGGTGCCATGGAGGAGTAAGCATCCCCTGTTGACCGGTCACACACGCCGTGAGTCCACAATCAAATCCAAATGAAATACGTGAGGAATGAATCCTCGTCATAATTGGTACAGACGTCTCTACAACAGGCAACTCAACATTGCACTTAGTAAAACAGAGTAATCGCAAACAAGACTATTATACCGACCGTAAAATTTGCGGAGCGTTGGCATTAAACGCGGTTTTTGATATCCCTGGATTAATAATTTGTCAGTGAATAATTTACATCTGTATATGAATTTTTCATATGTTGAATACGTCCTGGCATATCGGATCATTTGTGAAATATAAACGCCATATGCAGGTGATTGTGGGATGTTACTACTTAAATGTGGAAAATTTACGATGGGAAGCCGATATCATCGCGTTTGTCGTATAGCTTAGTTATTATAATAAATTAAACTAAAGCTTGTCTGTGAATACACATGAATACAATGAACTCTTTCTTGGAATACAAATGTATTTAGAAACATTTTAAAACTTATTTTAAAAGATTAACTTTGCTGATGTGAACATGGTTTGAATTTTATGGTGCTCCTTTAGTGACGTACGATATAGTATTTTAATTTCATTGTGCGCACAGTTTAACAGATATTATATGATATTGTGAGCACAGTTTAGTTATATTGTGTGCACAATTTAACATTCATTATGTTGTGCAGTTTAATTCTATTGTGTGCACAGTTTAACTAGTATATTGTGCGCAGTTTAACTATATTGTGCGCACAGTTTAGCTTTAATGTGCGCACAGTTAAACTATATTGTGCACAGTTTATCTGTATTATGCGCACAGTTTAACTATATTGTGCGCACTGCTTAACTTTATTGTCCGCACAGTTTATCTATACTGTGCACAGTTTACCTGTATTATACGCACAGTTTAACTATTGTGCACAGTTTACCTGTATTATGCGCACAGTTTAACTATATTGTGCGCACTGCTTAACTTTATTGTCCGCACAGTTTAGCTATAGCTGAGTAGATAAGAGGTCCAGGGGGTCTTATGTCGTTCACCTGGCTAATATGGTCTACATTGCAGAAGAAGTCAAAATATCTAATCTAAAAGACGATATTTTCTCTTTTAATCAGTAGATTTCAAAGATATAGCTAAACTGTGAGCCCAATATAGCTAAACTGTGTGCACAATATAACAAAACTGTTCGCACAATATAATAAATGTTAAACTGTTCGCACAATATTATCATGTTCCCACTTTTTTGTAAAACCCCTGGTAAATAAAAAAGTGGAAACATGATAATATAGTTAAACTGTGCGCATAGTATAATAAAAAGTACTGTATCGTATGTGTCACTTAAGAGGCGCCGTGTGAATTGAAAACCACTTTCAAGAAATATTTTTTTCTACATGGTTAAAACAAAAGATGATTCGACAGCTAAACCAGATTCCATATTATGTACACTACAGCGCAAGAAATAAATATAAAAAATTAAACACGATTGCAGAAAGTCAAAAATAATGGAAGAGTAAGTTTAAAAAATAAGCTAGAAGTATCGCTGATTATATTAACTTTTTAGCAGTTATTTTGACATTACTTCTGGATCTAGTCATTTATGTTAAAGCGAATTTATATTTTCCTGATATTTTAAACAATTTTTTATATCAAAGTGTGATTTGAAAATTTTAATCTTTGTTGGTAACGTTCTCGGTTCACATATATTTGCAATTTCCTGTTACTATGATGTGCAGGTAACCTCCTGCTGAAATTGCACTTCGTGACTTTGTGACCAAATCTACGCTAACATAAAGTAGTATATGTCCCCTACTTCAGAGCACTGGGTACATGGGTTATTTAAACCATTATCTTTGCTATATCTCCTGGTATCGCTGTTATATATAGATGACTATATATAACGTATCCACGATCTGGTAGTCACCAGGTAAATTCCATACCAGTGATATAGATAGATAACTTATCCTGCTTCTCGGCACATGCATTCAATTTTTCCGCTGTGTACATAGTAATTGCAGCGATAGATTTGACACAGGTGTCCAACGACTTAGTGTAAAAATTTGAAAATGCTATAAACAATTTAACAGCTATTTAAAATGTCTATTACGAAGCAATATATCAAACCGTTATTGGATTTACCAATACCACCCACCCGTGCTTTACAAAAGCCTTTAAAACCGTTATTGGATTTACTAAACCCACCCGATTTACAAAAGCCTTTAAAACCCAAACGTGTATGGAAGACGGGTTAAGATAAACTCTTCGATAAAAATTTAATGGATTTAACGGCGAATGACGAACCGCGTCCTGCTAGAAATAAGCGACCTATAAGCCATTCCGTAAAAGAAGAGTTGAACGAGGGGCAAACCTATCGTTTTGACAAAATTTCCTCGGAATACAAGCTAAAGTTTGGTACCACTTTTGACGAATATAAAGTGATCATATTGAGGGAAAGGGTTATCAATATAGATCGTTTATTTCTAGACCTCGTGAAGTTGGTGATAAATGATAGAGGTTTACAAAACGGTGATAAATTTCGCATCATCATCAATCACCCGAGTTTTCCGAAATTGTTCAGTACGAAATATATAACCGTCTAGTGCGATTTAACCAAATATTTATTCAAAGAACTGGAAAAATATATAGAATATTACGAGGTTCCCATAGAAGAAGTAGAAATAGTCGTCCAGTCTACGACAATGCCAAGAGGTAAGGGGAGACCCAAAAAACCGGTGACAAAGACAACTTCGTCGTCGAAAAGAAGTATTATAACGATTAACAGCGACGATACTATGTGTTTGGCACGAGCCATCGTGACGGCGTTTGCCAACAAAAATAAAGATAAATGGTCGAGATCCCAACTTTACGACGGTTTCAATAGTAGTCGAAAATTACAAAGCGTCGAAGCGTTAAAACTTCACGAAGAAGCGGGGGTTCCCGTTCAGGAGCACGGTTCTACTTTAGAAGACGTGAAAACGTTTGCCGATTACTTGGGCGTGCAGATTAACATAGTGGACGGTGATCAATTTAACGACATTATTTATACGAGCGAAGGAAGCGACGACGGGGCCCTGTATCTGTATAAACATAAAAACCACTTCAACGTGATTACGAGCATGACGGGATTTTTGGGTAAAAGACATTACTGTCATACTTGTAAAAAAAAACGTACGATTAACGAGATCGTCATAAATGTTCTAAAAAGTGTTTATCGTGCTTCGGTTCTAATTGTCCGGGTGGAGAAAGGAAAGTGTGCGACGATTGTAACAGAACGTTTTTCGGCGAAGAATGTTTTAAGGAACATAAACGCGTCAGAGGAAGGAGAGACAGTGAAACGGATATGGTTTGTTTAATAGTTCAGAAATGTTTAGAGTGTGAACGAGTAGTCAAAGACTTGAAAAACCATATATGCGGTCATTCCGAATGCTCGAATTGTAAAAAATATGGCGACATGACGACTCACAAGTGTTTTATGCTCAAGAAAGAATGTAAGGGTGGAAAGTGTAAATCGTCAAAGAAAATGTTACAGTTGTAAAACGCGAACGACGGATTATTATTTTTACGACATAGAAGCGACTCAAGACACCGGTGTTCACATACCGAATATAATCATTTGTCAAGATTTTAACGGTAAACAACACGAATTTTCTACCGTAGACGATTTTTGCGAGTTTGTTTTGGACAAAAAGGGTACGTTTATAGCTCACAATGCTAAAGCATACGACGCGCAATTTTTGTTAAAATATTTGGTAGAACATAACATTAAACCTTATTGCATTTACAACGGTACGAAAATTATGTACCATTAGATTTATCGATTCCATAAATTTTGTCCAATCTGCTCTGGCGGCGTTTCCGAGAACGTTTGGATTAAAAGAATTAAAGAAGGGTTATTTTCCACATTATTTCAACAAACCGTGTAACCAAAATTACGTGGGACCGTTACCTAGCAAAAAACACTACGGTTTCGATTATATGAGCGCCCAAAATAGAAAAGATTTTTTAGAATGGTGGTATGATGCGCGAAAAAACGACGTGTTTGATTTCGAGAAAGAATTGGGGGACTATTGTACGTCCGACGTCGATATATTACGGCGGTCCATGTTAAAATTCAGGGAAGACTTTATCGAGTTTGAAAATATAGATCCACTACAGTACGTGACGATAGCGTCCGTTTGCATGACCGTTTATAGAAGTAATTACATGTCCAAAAATACGATAGCCGTCTATAAAGATAACGCCGATCACGAAACATACAGCGCGAAATCCATTTGTTGGTCGGATCACGTGGCCGATAGAGACAACGTCGTCATTCGACACGCTTTGAACGGCGGTGAAGTTAATCTACCCGATATCGGTAAAGTCGACGGGTATTGCGAAGACACAAAAACGGTTTACGAATTTCAAGGTTGTTTCTGGCACGGGTGTGAAACGTGTTACACGCGAGATACCGTCAATACCATGAACCAAATAGATATGGAAACGCTTAGAAAACGAACCGACGTGAAAAACCAGAAAATAAAACGAGCCGGTTTCAATTTAATAGAGGTTTGGGAATGCGGTATAAAAGGTATAAAAAATAAAGAGATTGTAACTCCGTTAAATCCCCGAGATGCCTTTTTCGGCGGTAGAACAAACGTCACCAAGTTAATTTACGATTTCGACGGAAAAGAAAAAGGACGATACGTAGATTTTGTTAGTTTATATCCGACGGTTCAGTTTTATAAGAAATACCCGGTCGGACATCCCGCTAAAATATATAATCCCGAACATGTCGATCGAAATTGGTTGGGGTTCATAAAGTGTAAAGTCGTCCCGCCTAGAAAATTATCTCATCCCGTTTTACCCGTAAAAATGAAATGTGGAAATGCCGAAAAACTCTTGTTCCCGCTGTGTAAAACGTGTGCCGAATTACAGATGAAGACATGCGAACACACCGACGAACAGAGGTCTTTTGTGGGAACGTGGTGTACTCCCGAGTTATTTAAGGCGTTGGATAAAGGGTATAAGATAGATAAAATTTACGAGGTTTGGGATTTTCTCTACACCAGCGAAGACATAGACCTTTTCAAAGAATACGTTAAGAACTTTATGAAAATCAAGATGGAAAGTTCCGAATTAAAGGTAGGTCCCGATACACCTTACGAATCGGAAGAACAGTATAAAAAAATGGTCAAAGAACGATTAGGTATCGACTTGGGTAAATTAGATCATAATCCGGGCATGCGAGCGATATCTAAATTATGTCTCAATTCTCTTTGGGGTAAATTTGGTCAAAGAGTTAACATGAAACAAAATAAATACGTTAACGAACCGAAAGAATTTTATACCCTATTATTGGACGACAAAATAGATAATCTTAACATTCAGTTTATAAACGACGACATGGTCCAGATGTCTTACGATTTAAAGGGACAATTCGTCGACAAAAGTAAGGATGTTAATATCTTCATAGCGTGTTATACGACGGCACATGCAAGAACCATGTTATACGACGTGTTAGATAAACTCGACGATAGAGTTTTAGGATTTGACACCGATATGGTGTGGTACATAGATCGCGACGACGGTGTCACGATAGATACGGGTGATAACTTGGGTGATTTGACGGACGAATTAAACGGTGATTTTATAAAATCTTGGTGTGCCACCGGACCTAAATCTTATTCGTACGAAACAAACGCGGGTAAAAAGGTGTGTAAAGTCAAAGGATTTAGTTTGAATTACGAAAATTCTCTTTACATTAATCGAGACACGATGACCGACATCGTCAAAGAAACGCGTAAAAGGATTACGACCGTCAGAGAAAACGCCATCACGAGAGATTCTAAAACCAAACGAATAGTGAATCGATATCAAGAGAAAGAGTTCGTGTTATGTTACGATAAACGAGTGATGACGGATGAGTACGAAACACTTCCCTACGGATATTAGTCGACGACCAATAATTCCTCTCTGACGAAAGTTCTTTGCGGTGCCGGTTCCTTGAGATAATACATGTCGATGTCCTGCATTCTAAAATGTCTATCTATTTCGTGTTTATCAACACTCCAGATGGGATCGGTGGCTCTTTTTTTACCGCCTTCCAATTCATCCGGTTGATACAGATATCTTACTTTCGAAAAAGGGCTGATGGGCGGTTGAAATTTATCGACGGGTTCTACCTTTTCGGGCGGGTTGGTTTCTTCGTTAATCGTTTTTACGACTTCCGGTAACCGTTTTACCCATTCTCTGTTTCTGTCGTTAGATTTCATCTCTTGATCGTATTGATAGCTAAACAGCTTTTTACTTTAAATTTTACTTTATACGACATATTTTTTTACGCCGTAAAACACTAACCCCGTTCCGATCAACACAGAAAGGATTTCTTTATCTTTTTGCTCTTCGGAGGGTTGATAAAAATCGCTCAATTTCGGTTCGGGAGACATCTCCTCTTCTCCCATCATCTGCGAGTATAGAGACATGGTGGCATCCACTTCTTTATAGGTGTATAATGCATATCCTTCTTTTTTCAATCTCTCGTTTAAAAAATCTAATCGTTTCGTACGTTTGTGATTCCATTCGTCTCTGGCCTTGGTCAGTTTTTCCATCGCTTCGTCGTGTCTTTTTTGCTCGTCGTGATTCGAAAATAAAAATTGCGATCCAGAAAACGCCAAGGCGTTGACCAATGCACCACCTACCATCATCGCTATCGTTGCCATTTTAATAGAGGTTTTATTTTATTTCATGATATCGGCGGGAATGATTCCCCTTTGACCAACATGTCTTTGGTCTAATTGGCGAGAGCAAACTCGAGAAGGATCATCCCGAAATCTTTTGGATCTAAATCCATCTTAGGCACCGACATCTTTAAAAATTTCTGGGAGAGTTGCGCGTATCCGATGGCAATTCCCACGGCAGCGTGATACGCGGTGTTTACCAAATCTTTTTCACTCATTCTTTTTTAATAAGAGAGAAAATTATTTATAACATTTTATGGACGTTAGGTTTTGGTGGAATGGGTTGAATTACTGGGGCTGGAATTACTTTGGGTTCTGGTGGAATTACTGGGGCTGGAATTACTTTGGGTTCTGGTGGAATTACTGGGGCTGGAATTACTTTGGGTTTTGGTTTTATGTAGACCAGAAATCCAACAACCGCGAGTCCACCCGCTAGCCATTTCCAGCTATCGTAGCTATTAGCATTGCTATCGTTGCTATTAGCATTGCTATCGTTGCTATTAGCATTGCTATTAGCATTGTTAGCCCATCTACGTTTGGCACCCTTCTTCCCCGCTTCCTGACGTTTTGGATTCTTCTTTATTTCCGTCTTCCCTATTAATTCCTCCGGATTCATCGTCTTTTTCTATAACGTCAGATTTTTTAAATCCGACAATGTGACGGCTAGAAGTGGCGGCTATACTGAGAGGTGCTAAATACGCTCCGTATTTGTAATATAAACTACAACACACTTCGCCGATGGCAGCGTCCAAGAAGGGGTCTTCGTTCAAATCCTCGATCAGTTTGGGTTCGTCTTTGAGGTCGAAAAAATATTTAAGTCCTTGCGAATACAGACAGATGACGGAATTTGCTATCGATTTGGCCATGCGCATGTTGAGTCGAGCGTGTAACAGACGACTCAGGGTTTCGACCTCCTTGTCGTTCATCTTTTCCAATTCGGAAGATGTGACGTCTTTTCCTAGAAAATGACGCGCACGTCCGGAACCGATGACAGCCGATAATCTGTCTTTGGCAGATATATCTTTGCAGGGTATATCGTTCGCTAATACATCGTCTACATTCATGTTTTTAATATAGATACATTTTTTATATTTTGTAAAAAATATTTTTACAAAATACGTTTTTTATTCTGTATCGGAATCTAAGTCCAAGTCTTCTTGACACTCGGCCAAATCCGGTAGACGATCAACGTCAAGCGTTTTGACGACGATTGCCTGGTGTAAAATATTTTGCAAGGATACGGTTGGTTTTTTATTGTCGATATAAACGTTGTCTATATGTAAAGATCCAATTGCCAAACATCGTTTTTTCGCGTAATTGAGGGGATCAGTTTCAACGAGTCGGTTTTTATCTTTCGGGTCGTCTTCTGTTCTCTTTCTATAAAAAATAGGCATTCCGTCCAGTTTAACTTTCGAGTATGTAACATTGTCGTCGTTTTTATCTTTTTTGACAATAGTTATATCTTCGGTATTAATGGGGGATTTTCTATCCTTTTTTCAGTTCCAGTGCGAGTTTTTCTATTTCCGTTCTTAAAAATGTCGTAATTTTTTCCACATTTAAATTTCATAGAATAATCAGAATCGTCCTCATATTGCCACAATCCGGACGATTCCGTTTTGGGAGTGCGTATAACTAACGGTTTCACGCCGTTCGGGTACTTATAGTCGATGTAAACCTTTTGATAACGCGCACCTTTCTTATCTACATAATGGGCACCAATTCTTAAATTGTTTACGTCAAAGTTCTCAATTGTCACAAATGCCATGTTTTCTTTTTTATAACGAAAAATTTTATTTAAGTCAATTTTATTTTTTCAAAAGGATCGTAAAATTTTTCTTAACCATTTTTCCGTTCTGTGATAACGTTCTAAACGTAAAATATATAATATCGTGGGTAATATTAGCAAACCCCATAAAACGATAAACGACAACACCGCGAACACTACTATCTCGGTAAAAGGTTTCATTTCTTAACGTAAAAAAATTGTTAAATAGTTTAAAATATATATATATAAATAAAAATGTATATTTTACTGGATAAAGCGTTTAACGAACGCGGTGTAAAACAGATTTTAAAGAATGACGACATACAGTTTCAACAGTTGAACGACCAAGTATTAATTTATTGGCCCGAAGACGAACTAACGTGTCAAATGCCGCGCATGCGTGCGTAGAAAATACCCGTGTAAACATTCGGTCATCGCGAACTCGTTGTTTTGTAGCATTCATCACAACTACGTGAAAGAGCGCGGTATCGATACGTTGAAATATTGTACCTCTTGTCGAAAATGGATGACCAATAGTACTAAATACGAAACGTGCGGTGGAAAAGAACGCGCAGACGAATGGCATAAAACGCATAAAAGGTCCGAGAGAAGACGCGGACGTCCTAAAAAAAACCGATGATTTTTAAAATATAGTTTGTCTTAAAAATCTAAAGTTATCGCGAAGCGGATTTGTTTACGAGGTCTAGGAGCTGCTTGCGTAAATCCTCCGTCTCTTTGTCCACCTCCTTTTTTTGGACCTTGTGGGTAGAATAGAGTTTATCTTTCATCTCGCGATACTTGGTCAACTCGTGGGCTACGGTGGCAAATTCTTCATCCGAGATCTTCCCGTCCTCGAGCGCTCGACTCACCAGATCCGATATCGAATTGAGTTTACTCTCCGCGAGTTTGGTGATCTTGATTTCCGATTTTCTCAGCAGTAATCGTCTTATCCCTTTCATGGCCAACCCCACCGAACCCACGGTCAGGGCTACAATTTGGAGAGGTAGTCCCGCGATGGGAACGAGAAATCCGAGTCCTCCGACGACGATGCCTCCCGAGATGAGAGCCGCGTCAACGCCGTCTGCGGTATTCACCGTTCGTTTATACTTTTTATGCATGCTCTTCCGCGTTTCGATCTCTCGACGAAACGTCTGTTCGATCTCGCCGATTCGTTTTAAACGATATTGTTGCGGATCGGGTTCTAACGTCGGATATAATTCGTTTTTACTCATCTCTTTTTTTATACGCGAGAATTTTTTTTATGTCTACTACGACGACGCCATTGATGGTCCCCGATTTCGATCCCTTATTCACTCCAAAATTTAGAACGTCGCCCGATGTCAACTGTAATGGAGGATTCAACGTTACGACGTCGCCGTTTTTCGTTTGATAGGTCGTTTGTTCGACGTCGTTCAAGATTAACGTCACGTTTAATTCCCCCAAGAGTCCGAGACGAAAGACTTGACCGTCGAATAATATCTTAATGCCCAGCGGCGGTCTGAGTCTTCCGTTTTTATTCACGTCGAATTGGAACGTGTTCATGATGCGACGATTTTTAATCAAGTTGTTGACATCTTCTTTAATGTCTTCCAAAAGTTCTGCCGCCAGTTCTTCCCTTTCTAAGTCTTCGTGATAAAACCCCGACATAGACATCCCTTTTTATTATTTCTAAATAATTTTCTTAAACTCTAAGAGCACGTGAACGGGATACCCGTGATTGTCGACGAGTTCTCCGTGCTCGTCTTTTAGGTCTATTGTTAATTCCGTGATGCGATCGCGTTTCAATCTTTAAAAAACAGGACGTTCGATGTTTTCGGCTTACAACTCGGAAAATTTCACATTGGGACACGGCAGGGATTTGACGACGTCGTTCGGTTGCCCGTCTTCGAACGTGTCTCCCTCGGCAAGTTCTTTGAGATGAACGTTAAGTAGTTCCACCGGTTGCAGGTTTATACTATTCGTCGGGTAGATGGTCCCGACGAGAGAATCGTTTTTGCCGATTCCGAGAATCTTGCTGAATTCCGGTGGAATCCCCACCAAAAGAGGTTTTTTATCAACGACTTTAGCATCGAGTCTTACTCTCATCGTGGCTTTGTCCAATACTACTTTCTCGAAAGGTCTAACGAGAATTCGCCGTATGTCGTTGAACGTGTACGTTCCGGCGTGCACGGTATGGACTTTCTTCTGTCGCTCCAACTTTTTTTTACCGGAAGGAGACCTCGTCCACTCCGCTTTGGTGTATTTTATTTCAACATCTTTTTTATGTTGTACAGACCGTTCCAAAAATGAACGGACTTTACTCCCACGCGCCACTCGTCGTTCGCGTTGTTGATGTATTGAGATAGTTTCACGGGTTTACCGATTTCCGTCACGAGATGAAACATGTTTTTTTATAACTATTTTATTTTTTAAATAAAAGATGAATGTTTACGAATACAGGAAGGATTTGGATTTGTCTTTTTTCGACATCTACGTCAATACGACTAAAAAGTTTCGCGCGTCGTTCGAGAATATTTTCGTCAAGTATAACAACCCGAACGTCTTCGAAGACGGAACTTCCAAATATTACGCCATGTTGGCGCGGTGGCATCAGCATTCCGTAACGGGAGGTTTCTGGCAGAACCAGTTAAATTTCGCGGTGTGGTGTGCCACGACCGGATGCGGTGTGACGTTGGGAATGGGGAACGACAAACTGTCGAAATCGTTCTTTCAATTTCACGTTTACTATCAAATCAGAAGGATATTGAAGGAAATCTCCGTCTCCTTGCCCAGCGATTCCGATTTCAATCACTACACGAACACCGTAGACGTTTCGGCGTACGAACGAATCTGTCGCGAATTCGGGGTGTCGGTCGACACGGATTGGAAAATCAAGGGAACCATCTTCGGAAAGTATAACACGAAATGGTCCACGTTCATCGCGAACCGCTCGGAGGGATTCACGCTTCCGGGTCTGGCCAGATTGGACGCGTCCATTCGCGTTTTCGCCTGGGCGGTTTTGGGTGCCCAAGGGCAAACGAGGGCCTCGATCGTGGACGCCGGTGCCACCTCGCTCGACGCGCAAAAACAATTTTTAGTCAACGTCGAGGATGCGATTAACAGACCTCTCGATTTACCCGCCGATATTTCTCGCTACGAAAATTGTCTAAGATATGCAAATTCCAAACTCGATTTTGTCATCCACCCGGGACTTTACATGCTACCCAGCAACATGGAGCTGAAAATCGGTGCCAACATCGCCAATTATAATAACGAAATCTTGATCGCACCCGAAAAGACAAAATCGGGAACGAACGTCGACCTTAACGCGAAAACGTTCACCCAACCATCCCCTCTTAAACAGATCAAACCGTCGCCACCTCTTATACAGATCAAACCATCGCCGCCTAAACAACTGCAAGAAAAACAAGACGATCACGAAAGTCAAAAGACTGCCGTTTTCGCTCTATCGTTATTTTCTTTTCTTCTCTTCGTCGAGTTTCGTTAACAACCAACCGACGACGACCATGCCCAACACCCATAGATGTTCTCCCAACCAAATGGCGGTGTTGCCAAGCGTCGATAAGATCCAAGAAAGGATGGAGCCCAATATACCCGGTAACGCTTCGCCGAATTTGGCCGCCAATTTCGCGAGCAGTTTTCCGACCGAATCTAGCTGTTTCTTGAGCCATTCCTGTAATCTGCCCTCTTTGTTGGGAGGAGGTGATGGCGGTTTAATCGGTGTGACGTCCGGTATCAACAATTCGACCAAAAACGCGACGGTCATTCCAATGGCGGTCAAGACGCTAAAGATGGTGATACCCTGTTCTTTGAACAGATTGGCGATTCTTTCTCTCAACGGGAGATTGTCGTGGAGTAGCCTCTTGATTGACTCTTTTATAGCGGTCAGTTGAGACTTTAACTCTCCCTTTATAATATCGATACTATCGTTAATCCCTTCGAGTTCATCGCGCGCTTTCGTTATTTCTCTCTCGAGCCATTTTTTTTTTTCATCCGAATTGTTTTCGAGTCTTTCAGTCCATTCCGATATCAATCGTTCGCGTTCCATTCTTTTGGCTTCTTGAACGCGTAATTCACCTTGAATGGTTCTTAAACTTTTATTCAATCCCGCCACTTCTCGTGCGGTTATCGGTTCCCCCGCTTCCTCCACTTCATTGACGAGGTCTTGTAGACTATCCGATAGTTCTGCTATTCCGTCGTCTACTCGTTTTACTCGCGTTTGGTCGTCTACTCGCGTTCCGTCGCGGTTAAGTTAAACCATTTCTATTTCTTTGATTTGACGTGCTACCTTCCTTGCCCTTTTTACTTCCGGAAGTTGTTCTTTTAAACCCAGCTCTCTAACAAATTGTATACCTCCTCTAGTTTTTAACGTGCTTGCTTTTACAAAGTTCTCAGGATTACGCATGTCGTTTAATAAAATCTCTTCATTACCCCACTTTGCATATAATTCATATCTACCCTTGGATGTAAATTCTAAATTTTCATCGGTACCACCCGTTGCTTCTTTCCATTTCTCCACGCGTTTACCCGTTTTTAAACGTTCTCGTTGATCTCCTCGAGGACTGAGAAGAGGATCTGGTAAATTAAAAACATCCCGCGGTTCCGTATTAACCACAAGCGGGGTTTCATCGTTGTCGTTAAACGATGTTTCTTCAACATTATTGTCGTCGCCATAGTCCTCGTTAGTAGGATTATCATGCAATTTTATTTCCTCAGTCATTTTTAAAACGATTTAAATTTTTTATTGCATAATTTAAAAAGATGATGAATTACGGACACATTCTCAATCCCGATCGAAAATTGCGCGCTCCCTTCGGTGTAAAAGGCATTCGCCAAACGGTCGCCGTTTCCCATAATCCCTCGAGTATCGAAGAAAACCAAACGTTGACGGTTCGTTTTCCCAATTTGAGCGAAAACGACGTCATCGTTCCCAGAAGTACGAGACTATATTTCGATATGGAAGTCGATGTAGAGGGTGGCGTTCTCTCTAAAACGAAGGTTTATAATAATTTGGGACGTAACATCTTCAAAAAAATCGAAGTGAAACTTACGGGAAATACCGTCCAAACCATCGACGATGCCGATAAATTTTTCGTCTATAACGATCTTTGGAAAGTAGAACGACATAATATGGCCTATCAGGGAATACAGACTGACGATCTAAATGAAATGAGGGCAAAACCCATCGGCTATAAATTGCCGTTCGACAGTAAAGAAGAATACGAAATTGCCGCGGCGTTCGGGAATCGATTTTGTATTCCCTTGGATTTCGAAATCTTGGAAACGAGCGAACCCTTTTATCAAGCGGGATTACAAGATAGATTAAAATACATGTTAACGTTTAACGATGCCGAACACGTCGTCTGGCCGGACTCCGACGATGTCAACAAGAAGGTGAGTTATAAAGCGACCAACATCGTTTTGGAATTCGAAAAAATTACAGACGTCAATCTCGCTAGCAGCATCAGACAGAGGGTATGTGGGAAAAACCACGTTTATTACTTCAACAAAATATTGCGATATCGCAAAACGACGATGAAAAAATCAGACTCCGTCCTCAATTATCAAATCAACACCCCGCACGTTCTCTCACGGGTATTCTGTTTCTCTTCAAGGATATTTCTAATAAAGATCCGGAAAAATTTTATAATCCGAGAATCACTAAAGTGGAAACAACCATCGAGGGACAACCGTTCCAACTCTTCTCCGCCGGAATGAGACCTCATCACCATTTCGACGAAATTAAAAAGTTTTTCTCGGCTTCTTTGAATCGCGAAACTATCACAGAATTAGTCGCCAAGGAACTCGACATGGGTCAAGTGACTCTGGGGAAATATCTCAAAGATCATTTTGCCCTCTGGTTAGACTTGCGCACGACACCGGAAAATCATCTCCACGGCACGGGTCGCAAGCTTCAAAACATCAGCGAAGGCGTTTCTGTCCGAATCGAGAGAAAAGAGGAAACCGATACCGATCACACCTTGGACGTTTACATTTTCGTCGTCAAAGACGGACAGATCAACATGGAAGAAGGCCGTTTCGTAGAGGTTATATCTTAAAAAATTTAAAGTCATTAAAAAATGTACATTCAACAACCTCATTCTGCCATGATCGTGGGTGCCACCGGTTGCGGGAAGACGGAGTTTGTCCTCGATCTCTTGGAAACCGAATACAAAGATTTTTTCGAGCACATCGTGATCTTGTGCCCTTCGATCGATTTCAACAGAGCCTATAAATCGAGAAAATGGATTGGGGACGATGCTAAACATCCGAAAGACAAACGTGTCGTCATCGTCAATCCCGTGTCGAAAACGGGAGAAGAGGAATTACAAGACATGTTGCGACATTTTTACGACAAATACAAAGGGGCGTCCACGTTGTACATCATAGACGACTGTTCGGCGACGAGACAGATCAAAAAGAAAGCGGACGCCTTATCCATGTTGGCGTTTTCGGGAAGACATGCCAACCAATCCGTGTGGGTATTAACGCAAAGATATAATAGCGCATCAAAAGATTTTCGCACGCAGGTCAAGTGGGTTGCGCTCTTCTATACCAAAGACAAGTTTAGCTACAACGAATGTTTGGACGAGAACGATGTCGTCACGGAAGACAGATAAACCCTAAAAACCTTGCTGTCGCAACACAAACATTCTAAATTAATTTTGTGTACCGAACAACCGACGGGGTATAAGTTTATTCAATAATTTATATTTTTGTAAATATAAATTAGAACTTTTTATATAATAATAACGATTTCGTTGTTTTCTTTTATCACATGCACTTTCACACCGCTCAAGATGTTCATTTTTTATATTTCCTTAAATAATTTTAATAACATTCAATTCCATCACCACTCACAAATATAAATTCTGCATAAACTTGCTTTCCACTCAAAAACTCTTCATTCTCAATCTCTTCCTCAATAACAACAAGATCCGTGAAAAAATTAACCTCGTCAACTATTCTGTTCAAAGAAACAGTTTCAAATGTTAAAACACACCAAACTACAAAACTTGTGTCGATAATCTAATGGTTCAACACGCCACTGAATCAGGATTTAATCCTCTTAAAAAAACAGTACTCGTTTTAAGTTTGGGGCAAATATAATAATTTTTAGTGATGCTTCTATGTAAAATTTTTATTTTTTCTTCATCTAAGAACCTAATAAAATCATCAGCGTTAGGTTTACTGCATTCATTGTTAATAAATTCTTCAATCTGTTTGATAACTTGCAGAAATTTTTCTTGTTTCTTTGCAAGAATACCTAATTGTATAATATCCGGTGCCATGTTATACAATATATCCACTACTGCCCCCATCGATTCTAAGACGGGTGTTCTTAATCTAAGAGGGTGCAAACTGCCGCAGTCGTATTGATAGAGTATATAAGCTGAATCTCTACCTTTTTCGATTTTTAACTTTTTTAGATCAAATTGATCGACATTAATTGTACATTCTTTACCATACAACTCCATTTCTACTTACTCATCTAAAGTCTGAAGAAAATTTCAATTTTTATGGTGCTATTTATACCACCGGAATGAAAAGGTTTAGCAATACAATTGAACCATGAAATTGCCCCCATAATACAACACACACATTTTCAATTTTTTACACTAAGTCGTTGGACACCTGTGTCAAATCTATCGCTGCAATTATTATGTACACAGCGGAAAAATTGAATGCATGTGCCGAAAAGCAGGATAAGTTATCTATCTATATCACTGGTATGGAATTTACCTGGTGACTAACAGACCGTGGATACGTTATATATAGTCATCTATATATAACAGCGATACCAGGAGATCTAGCAAAGATAATGGTTTAAATAACCCATGTACCCAGAGTGCTCTGAAGTGGGGGACATATACTACTCATAAACCTAGCTAATTAATAAACCCATCAGTCAATTGTACATAGCATAATAATTATAGGCCTATTACTGATAAGGCATTGGTGTGATTCTGTATCTATTACTGATAAGGCATTGATGTAATTCTGTATATCATAAATAAACAAAACAACAAGGTTCCGGGTTGTAATCCGCAAATGGAAGATTAGCTGGTAAGCTATTCGACAGATCTAAATTAAGATGAAAGATTTATCATAAAATTGAATTTAGATCTACAATTAAAAACATGTACATTTTTCTAGATTTTAATTTGATTGTGGACTCACAGCGGTTGTGACCGGTCGACAGGGGATACTTACTCCTCCATATCCCTTGATCCCACCTCTTGATTTCGAGAGGTCCGTGTTTGTCCATTTTTTTACCAGATTTTTACCTATATGGGTCATTCTCTGACTACTTTACAAATTGAGCTTTGATTTTTTTTTTTTAATATAAGTAATAGTATCATTTAAAATTTTGCCCAAGGTATTAAGAGACTAGTGTGTGTTACATGATGCAAAAAGGTGCAGAGTACAATGTCGCGTGCTTTTTAAGAAATCACGTGACATTGTGCACGTGCAAGCGTCAAGTGTCTTTACCGTTTAAAAATACCTATTCCATTTATTATTTCGAAATTTATTGCATAGTTGCAATAATCTTGTGTTCAAGGTTTAATTTTAAGAGACAATTGTTGGAAATATTGATCTTGATAATATTTATTTCAGACTGAATTCTATTTGCTGTCCATTAAAATGACGCTTTGACTAACTATTTTTATATGTTCTCAAATGACAAGATTTACAAATCATCGCATTTTTCTGGTCAAATTCCTCTTTACAGAACTCAATGTTAATAAGCAACTGTGTTTTTACTCGGATATCTATATACATCAGAAACAGGAAATTTAATAGTGTGTTACGGTAAAGGCCACGTCGTTACGGTAAAGACAAAACAATGTTAGGAGAAACAAATAATGGTCTGAACAATGATTTATACTGTACTCAAAACCTTAAAATGTCTTATTTTTGTATGCAGTTTTTTATCAGAAGACTGTAACTCTACTTCTCTACAACAGTCGATGTCTTAACCGTCACAAATGATGTCTTAACCATCACAAATTAAGTTACAGTGTTACGGAACGTAATGGTGAGGACATTCACTGATTTTGTCGCATTTACCGGGGATGTAAATTGTAATAGCCTTTTCAAACTTGTGACGGTTAAGACATTTATATTGTGGACACAATATTTTGGATGAAATTGTGAATTTTAAAATGTTGAAAAAAGATTAAAGAAAAATGGAAGACAACACATTCATCTCACATTTATAATTTTTCAATTTTACAAATTTGTTTATATAATCAATTTCACGCATAATTTTATTGATTAATAAATCATAAGCAGACAGCAATTGGGAAATTTACCGTCACACTTACATGTCATTGACTTGACATTGTGTGACGGTAAAACTGTTTTCTAATAGATGGATTATTTAAAAATTAAAAACATTTTAATATAATCTCTTAGATTCACGTAGAGCATGGCACAGATTATACCAAATAACTATATTCTGTTAATATTTCTCATAAATTCTACAAAGTAAAGACCTGGGGCACTTTCAATATACAAAGTGTAAAGTTGTCAGAGAATGACCCATTACATCCTGGACATCCCAATGATTTATACTTTGTAGTTTAGACTTTTTATATTCTAATCATTTATAAGATTAATCAAAAAACAATATTCCAGAAGTTTTTCTTTAAATTAAAATACATAATGAATGGAAGGAGTTAATACAATCTTTAATTTAAGATTAGTAAATTGTTATCTCTCAATAACGCATGTAGTTGATTTAAATCTCACATTAGTCGTAACAACATAGGTCAAACGGTTGTTCTGAACTGGCTGGGTGGTAAGAGTTGTCTCCCATAGTTGTAGCGACTTAAACAGGCATACTGTCATTATTCATTACACTTTGTTTATGAACTGGTCAGTCAGACGTTTCTAACATACACAATGCGTTGATTTTTCTTATGATATGTTCTTTACATTTTTAAAAAAGAAAATACAGTATTTCAAATAACGGAACGAGGCGGGAATTATCGTTTCGATGGTGTCGCCACTAGGCTTTATCGCAACAACGCTTGTATCCTTATCTCATTTGATTTGTTACAAACATTTTATTGATATAGATGAACTCGAGGCGAAGGTGAAAGACAGGCGGACGCGGAAAGAAATCCGCCATTTGCATGGCGTTGAAACTATTTCTAATAATTGGACTTAAGTTGACAGATACAATACTTTGAGGTAAAACAATACAACAAAAATCCGAGAATACATTTAGATTTATCTATCTGCGTCTTTCTATAATTGTTTTGAAGCAAATTTCACTCATAAAGTTTAATGAAGATCATTTAGCATATATGGTGCCCGTTCATACCGCATCCGGTTTGGGCAGTTGGTTATTTTTTGATGACTCGAGAAAGGGTCGTGTAGATTTCTAGGTCTTGCCGTAGCAGAAATAAATTATCTGATTTTAAATACCTATGACCATTGGTTGTAACGAACATGGTGCAATTTTTAGTCCAGTGGAGTCACAGTGACTCTTAGTCTTATTTAACATTACGAAGTGTGAGGGCAAGCTCAAAACATTGATCAAAAGGTGACCTATTTTCTCGTCATTTCATTAGGCCTACGGCTTAGCTAGGCTCAAGCACGATCCTACATTTCTAATTACATTCAAACGATTTGGATGGTAGCCTAAACGTTTCAGATACATATGCATTTCTCATGAATGATTGTGACTAGGCCTAATTAACTTGGGGTGATAGTAAATGAAGAACTGAGCACTAAAGTAATGTGAAGAACCCAATTACAGAGTTTATGGCCAATATGGGGGTTAAGTTGAATTTATAGTATTTTAGTTGGGCGGCAAATGTAGCAGGCAAGGTAAAATGTGCAGCCAGTCTGGGAATCGAACCTTAAACCTCCCTAACACTAGCAGATCATGCTTAACAATTGAGCTATCTGGGCTGATGCCCTCTTCACCTCTACAAACATGTATATATCGTCGGGGGTTGTAAGTTCATGGAGATTGCAAGTTCGTGGTAATTTGTTTTTCCCTAATGTCTTGTAAAAGTCGCATATCTGATGAGATTTGACGCTTTCTTGAACATTTTAGGTTAACTATATATGATGTATTAAAATGTTAAAGATATACGAGCTACGACAGGTAGATAGAATAAAAATCAATTAAAGTAGTCAAAATTATGGCCATTTTCTAAGTACTAAGAGACACCAACATCCAAATGTCGACAGAATGGGTAAAATACTCGACTCAAAATTGTATCATCTTTTGAGTACATATCACCTATATTAACTACATCTGTGAAAAGAGCATGGACAGAAAAGTCAGGTGCCCCGGAAGTTGACCCACAAACTTACATCCCCTTGACAAAATGAACAACATCGGCAAACATAAACATTGTAACTCTATTACATAATAAAATTTGGCTGTATAACTTTTATTTTTGCATTCTACGATGTATAACAGATAAAAATTTAAAGTGAGATCATTTAAAAAGGGTAAGCATTTAGTATTCAACAGTAATAACGTTAGGTTGGTTAATCCCATGAACTTACGATTCACGAAGATATATATAAATATATATATCCGGGATTTATGTCATCAACATGAGGGGTCTGTAATTGAACTCCTTCCCAATCGAAATCTGCTATTTTTTTCCAAATTTTGTTCACCATCTTGTTCACATTTATATTAAAAATCTATAAATTGTAATACAATTACATGTTTTTAGAAATATAGATGCAAAACTGAAATGTTACTAAATACATGTAGCCTACATGATGCCTCAAATTTATTTATTTTAAAATCATATCTATTTTATCCATTTCAAGTATTAAAGTACTTTATCAATGTAAGATTTACATAAACATTTCTGTAAATAAATCATTTTATATAACTATCATTAGTACTTTCATTATAATTTCTTAATTTCCATGATTCAAATAAAAGTCGGGTTTGGTATCCCTTCTATAATTTATATTTCCTGAAGTACCCATAAAGTGAGGAACGATAAAAATTTGTTCTTGTTGATTCTAGATCTACATTAGATCTACTTTAGATTTTTAGAGGTAAAGTTTTTCCTGTTTTCATTTTTATAAATAAAATGATGGATTCAGTTTCTTGTGTTTTTTTCTTGTGAAATTGCACTAGAACATGAGAATTAAGAATGGACATAAAAAGGAAGCAAACTGGTAGAAATAGGTCGCAGACATCAAGTATTTAACGCATCCACTAGGACGCACTACATGTAGATCTTATTTTAAGCGTCATTTAGGATTTTTACGCGTAAATATGCAGAATTTTTGCATCTGGGAACCCCTGCCATGTTGTCCGTTAAATTAGAAAAGCTAATTGAATCACAAGTTTTGTACCAGGTATCTTTATTTTTCTGGCTCCTACTGGGACATTATCTCATATGAATTATTTTTATGAGTTAAATGAACAAAGTTACTTTTTTCCCAGTTTGGTCCATAGTGACGAAAAATTACCAATTGAAAGGATACACGAAGGAAAAACATCTATTAACCACTGTATATTATTATTATATGTATATATAATACGGTATGATTAAAACCTATTTTTAGTAGAAAATTGCCGGTTTGTCCATTAATGGACCGTTATAAAGCTGTCTGCTGAATGTAGGATGACCATTTACTGCTAAAATATTAATTCGTAAAACCAACACAATTGTTCTTGTAATTAACTGTTATGATGCAATGCAAGGAAAAAATTATCTAAAGCTAAAACACAAAACAAAAGCTTGTAAGAGTGTTTTTCAAGATAGAAGTCAGGACATACAGCTTAGTGAGAAACATTGGTGGCGATGGAAGTCAGTCATAGGAACACTGTCTGCTAATTCAAGGTTAAAATTGCAGAAATTATGCATATTTATGCCAACAACTTTGTCCTTTGTTTGGGTAAGGGAGGTGTCTGTTTATTTAAAACAGACGCTAGTAGTCTTATATAATATGTAAATCGGGACTTAGACAAATTGTAATAGACCCTTTCACGATAACTGCGGTCCTGTAACTTTGAGGGAATAAATGATACAGATTCCCGGAAAATGACGTCAAGAAACAATCGGTCACTATAACGACGTCTATATTTTTGTGGGTATCTGTATCATTTATTCCCTCAAAGTTGCAGGACGGCAGTTATCGTGAAAGGGTCTATTGTCCGTCATCCCAGGGTGTCTGGTGATTCAAGGTGTCCGTTGTGGCAGGTTTACAATATATATACAAGGGCTAATAGACCCTTTTTGGGACAAGGTCCTGTACCCTTTCATTTGAGAAATCGCAATGGGCTACATTTGGGAAAATAACAAAGTAACTATGGTCATTTTGCTAATAGAAATAAAGATACAAATCTTTTAATTCATTTAAGTTTTCATATTAAACAACATGGAGTTCATCTGAAGACATGGATTCTTTAATTGAGTACTACTTTTAAGTTGTATTTTTTGTATGCCAAGAGTGAGGTACATGGTGAACATAATTGGGAAATTTTTGCTCAAAATTTTGGAAAATATAGCAGATTTTCCATTGGGAATGGGGCCTTAATAGGACCCGCATGTTGATGATATTAATCCCTGATATATATATATATATACACACAATATATGATATATAGGGGCTACATATATAAGTCCAATAAATAATTCACATACTTTGATGACCAACAAAAATTGTAAAAATAAATTCACTGACATTATTCCCTACCTTTTTCTAAATCTCCTTTCTCACATTAACTATGAAGGTCAAAGGTCTTTCAGATTCATTAGGAGTTGCGAGATGCAATTAATTAAGTCTGATGAGTCATGACCTCTAAATCCTATTTCTTGTACATGGTTTGTGTAAATGTTTTTTATTTTATTTTTTTATAGGGAACTGCACAGTTGATAACTTGTCATTTCCATGATGGAAAAAGATGAAATATCAGAGGAAGCTGGACCTTCAGTGTCAAAAAGTCGGAGGTCAACAAAGAAAAGCAGTAAACAGGGACAACTTATATGGTCAATCGTAAAATCCCAATTTCAGGCACTGGTAAATGAATTTTCATGTATTTCTGGTTTTATTTATGCTATGTTGAGTTTTTGTGTATAAAATTAAGAAAGAAGTTGTGTACATAGATATGAGAGATAGAGATATGAGATAAAGATTATCTAGGGATCATTGTGACCTAGTTTCAAGGTCACTGATGTCAAACTCCAAGGTCAAGATCAGAGACACACAACCAAAATATAAATTTTTCATCAATTTTTACACATTTGGCCAATTCTAACCAAATTTAGCAGGAACATTCCCACATGAGTAGCTGCATAAAGTTTGTAATTAAATGATGAAGGGCTTGGCAGCAAAAATGCCAAAATCTTGATACATGTACATTTTTGAAAATCATCTCATTTATAAACCAATGATCAGCATTTCTGTAATCATTCATATTTGATACAGGTGGCAGTTACGATTTGTTTGACCTCTTGTTTTTGATGTCGGAGGGAAAAACCTATGTACAAGGAACAGACCACACAGACTTTCAGCAAGGGAACAAGTTAATTTGCAAACTTGACCACATTGT
This sequence comes from Atrina japonica, assembly GCA_030159075.1. Classification (NCBI taxonomy): domain Eukaryota; kingdom Metazoa; phylum Mollusca; class Bivalvia; order Pterioida; family Pinnidae; genus Atrina; species Atrina japonica. The sequence continues at coordinate 1,022,159 of BROG01000202.1, forward strand.
CAGCTTAGGTGTCGGTCAGCTCAAACCCCCCTGGACTAGAGAATTGGGAGAGACTGATTTGAACGTTGATACTCTTAGTCTTAACTTATCAACCCCTGATAAACAATGGACTCTTCTTTAAATCAGTGACTTAGGTCAGTCCAAAGGAGTCTTTAGAAGTGAATGACTTAACACTCCTCCACAGACTCTGGAAAGTCTGATATTAAATACCAGTGATTTTTCTATTTCAGTGTAAGACACTTTCAGACGCTGGTCAAGAAAGTCTGATATTAATACCAGTGATTTTTCTATTTCAGTGTAAGACACTTTCAGACGCTGGTCAAGAAAGTCTGATATTAATACCAGTGATTTTTCTATTTCAGTGTAAGACACTTTCAGACGCTGGTCAAGAAAGTCTGATATTGACGAGTCAGGGTTTTCAGTATTGCGGTTCAAAGAAAGGTGTGGATTTTCTGCAGGACAAAATTGGTCTAAAAGAAACTATAGATCTTAAATGTAAGTAACAGTAGCAGTAAGTCAGTCTTGGTTCATTTTTAAAATTGGTCCAAAAGAAGATATATAGCTGGTGTGTATACCTGGATATTTCATTCCTAGGTTATTGTTTGCTTTTTGAAGAAAGCATATACACATGGTCTAAACCACAAAAGAAAGCAAACATTTGCAGGCATACAGAACAAGATCTTAAATCTAAGTCAGTAGAAGTATATTGGTCGTGTGCGTGTTCATGTATATTCTGTGTAATATATATTCTGTCATAACCGTCTTGTATTCCAGTTGATAGAGTGTCAGATCTGCAACATGAAGGTTCCTGGTTTGATCCCCGGTCATGCCAGATATTCAGACCCTTCTGTATAGCTCTATGCCTAGCTGGACCATCATTGTAAAGCCAAGGTTCGGAATCACTATGGTTTTTCCCACCGTGGTCTCATGTGACCGAAATCTCTCGTAGCTTATGAATATTTATAAGGAGTAGGTGTTGTCCAATTTATCCAATCACAGTAGTTTTGATCGACAATGGAAGTTATCACATAGTCTGTTGATTCAATACAACTCTGAAATTGTTTAAAAGCCTCCATCTGATTGGTGGACCAATGCAAGCACCATTTACTCGCATTGGTTGATGCAAAATGAATAGTATTCATGAGCTATGAGAGATTTCTATCACATGGGACCACGGGTTCCAGAATGTGGTTTTAAGACGATGAGTTGGACATGACAGAGAATAAATGGTCTAGGATGTTTGCAGTTTGATACCTTTGTTTGATTTTACTAGTATAGTGGCACTTAATAATCCATTGGAAAATTTGAAATATGGAATGCTCTGATCAGAAGAACCACACAAACATTCACACTAAACATTTCTCTCCCAGCCTCACAGGGAGGAGTGCTGCTCCTTAAATCAAGACAAAATAAACATATATTGGTGCTACACATGTAACCAAATAATCAAATGGTAATTTTATATGAAATTTCAAATTCCAGGTGTTTAATAGTTGAACATCTATTTCAGTACTACAAACCACGTCACATTTCAAGTTTGTCTTATTTCAGCTGTGGAAGGTGCATATAAAAAGAATGAAAACAATTCACATCTTGTTTGGGACATACTCGAGCAACAATTCCAGGCACTGGTAAGATACAGAAATGTAGAAGTAGATGTTGTCTTCTGGACTGATTGTTTTATAGGCCTGTCTTTTGATGTGACCTATGGTAAAGCAATGTCTGCCCACAACACTTTGTCTGTCCTACATTTTCTACAAGCTGTTCTATGTTATCCTCATATTTGATAAAATGAACAATATGGGATGCAGGTGTTTCATGTCCTTCACTCAAGGTCATACATCTAATGTCAAGGTCACTTGACCTGGATGGATTATTTTCTTAGTCATAGTTATGCTATGCTTTATTTGTGCAACCTCATTCTTGGAACAAATGTTCGTTACAACATGATAGTTTGTCATGGCCTTGAATCAAGGTCATACTTCTGATGTCAAGGTCACTTGACTTGCATTGATTTTTGTCCTGGTCACAGTTTTTTTATGCTTCATGGGAGTGGGACATCGTGACTATTACATAATGTCACACCTCAGTTGTCAAGGTCACTGTAGAGATATTAGCTTCCAATGCCAATGCCAAACATGAAAGTGTATGAAGGAAGTTTATTGTACTCCTGTAAAAGTGTCTATTTTGTGGAAACTATTTCAACATCTGAAGAAGTCTGTGGCCACAATGCTTTTCAAATTTATATTAAACTTGGACATTGGACATATTGGGACATTCAAACCTTGCATGCTTTAGATAAAAAGAAACCTGTTTAATTACATTCAGAAAAAGTAATATTTTGTTATGTCTGTAATATCAGTTGTATTTTTGTTATAATGCAAAAGGAAACTTTTGAGATAACCCAGATTACTGTTATGATCCTGCATTTGTTTGCACCTTTTCGATTTTGTTCCTCTTATGTTCTTACGGTTTTTATATTTACCTTTGCAAGGTTTGTAAAGTAAATGGAAATATTCTTATTTTTAGCGCTTTAACTTTATTTTGTATAAAGAAACCTAAGAGACTCTTAAAACATAACACAGTGAGTTATTTAGTTGAACACCATATTACTGAAATGTAGCAGGAGAGGAAAAATGTGCTGACAGACAAGGAATCGAACCCTTACTTAACATTGAGGATCATTTTTCTGGAATCACATAACTGGCGATAATAAAAGCAGGATTATAATGGTAATCTGCGCTAACTCGAAAGTTCCCTATTGATTGTGATTTATTTTATCTTAAACTTTTAGATCAAAACCATGTCAGATACTGGGGTGGACAGCTTGATTCTAACCAGTGGAATGGATGGCAAAAAAGGTTTCTGTGGTTCTGAGAAGGGACTAGACTTCTTGAAACGCTTTCCTGCAACAGGAAAACTGTTTGTCACCTATTGCTCAGGTAAGAATTGAAAAAAAAAATTGTTGTTGTTTATGATATATAATCAGTTTGCTAAAAAACATATACATAAACATTTACATAAACATATACATAAACATATACACATATATACATGGTTAATGCATAACAATAGACACTTAGTCACATTTGGTAAATACACACACACACAAAACAGTCACACATACACAAAACAGTCACATACACACACAAAACAGTCACATACAAACACAAAACAGTCACACACACACACACAAAACAGTCACACAGACATGCACACACACACAAAACAGACACACACAAAACAGTCACAGACACACCCAAAACAGACAGACACACAAAACAGTCACACAGAAACACATAAAACAGTCACACAAACACGCACAAAAGTCACAGACACTCACACACAAACAAAACACTCACACACACAAAACAGTCACACAGATACACACACACACAAAACATTTACAGACACACACACAGTCACACATATACTTACACACACACAAAACAGACACACACACACAGAAAAGTCACACACACACACACAAAACAGTCACACAGACACACACACAAAACAGACAGTCACACAGAAACACACAAAACAGTCACACAGACACATGCACACAAAACAGTCACACAGACACAAAACAGTCACACAGACACACAAAACCGTCACACAGACACACACACAAAACAGTCACACAGACACACAAAACAGTCACACAGACACACACACAAAACAGTCACACAGACACATGCACACAAAACAGTCACACAGACACACAAAACAGTCACACAGACACACACAAAACAGTCACACAGACACACAAAACAGTCACACAGACACACACAAAACAGTCACACAGACACACAAAACAGTCACACAGACACATGCACACAAAACAGTCACACAGACACACAAAACAGTCTCACAGAACAGTCACACAGACACAAAACAGTCACACAAACACACACAAAACAGTCACACAAACACACACAAAACAGTCACACAACTACACAGACACACAAAAGTCATACAGACACTCACACACAAACAAAACAGTCGCACACACACACAAAACAGTCACACAGATACTCACACACACAACATTTACACAGACACACACAAAATATTTACACAGACACACACACACACAGACACTCATTCACAAACACACAAAACAGTTACAGACACTCACACATAAACACACAAAACAGTCACACAGACACTCACACAAAACAGTCACACAGAACAGTCACACAGACACTCACACACCAAACAGTCACACAGACTCTCACACACACACACACACATGTGGTCTATCTTCAGATCTCTTATATACCAATTACGTCTAAATGTATATCTGTATTTAAAACATGGACTTATTTTCAGACCACTTATGTAACATTAATTACATGTCTAAACACACACACAAAACAGTCACACAGACATTCACATACACACAAAACAGTCTCACAGACTCTCACACACACACACACATATGTGGTCTATCTTCAGATCTCTTACATAACATTTGCTTTTAAATGTATATCTGTATTTAAGACATGGACTTATTTTCAGACCACTTATGTAACATTAATTACATGTCTGAACACTTGATATTTACAGATGATGATCTGTCAGAGGCTAAGGATGCTGACAACTCTGTTTTCTCCCAGTGGTATGGTTCTTTTGAAGACTGCAGTAATGATAAGTCTGATAACAATGAGGAGGAGGATGAGGATGAGGAGGATGACTTGCCCAGGGTATCAACAAGGATAAAGGTTAAAAAGGAGGGAGCACAGAAAGCAAATGATACCCCAAATTCTGAAAAGAGAGTTGGCAGGGGTAGGCCTAGAAAGAATTTAGGAGAGTCGTCTGAAAATAATCAAAAGGAGACAACAGATACTCCAAAGAGGGGGAGAGGTAGACCTCCAAAAAGTGGGACTCCAGCCAGGAAATCACCAGAGGATGAAGTGGATGAAGACCAAGATGAAGATACAAATGTGGGAAAGGTCAAAGGGAGGGGGAGACCAAGGAAAAACAAACAGAATGAAATTAAAAATATAAAGGTGGAAAAAGATGATGGGCAGAATGAAGAGCCGAAAAAGGGACGGGGTAGACCTCGAAAAAGCAGCATTCATACAAAAGATAATGAGGATGAAAATGAGGCTGAGAACAAGGAAAAGGAAGGAGACGTAGAGGAGCCAGAACCAAAGCGTAAAGGTCGTTCTCGCAGAAGTGATGTAACGGATACGTCAGATAATGGAAAAGACAGTCAAACACCAGTAACTAAAAGGGAGGTTAGAATAAAGGAAGAGCCAAGTGATGATGTGTGGAGGTCAGCAAGGAAAAGGGCAATATTTGAATGTGATGAATGCAAAGAGACCTTTTTTATGGAATACTTACTAAATGTCCATAGGAAGAGGTGTCTGAAGGAAGCAAGGCTTAAATCTCCACAACCACCCAAATCAGCGAAAAAAGTAACAAAAACTCCCAAACCAGTCCAAAAAGTGCCACAGTTGATGAAACCAAAACAGGATGGAAGTTCTATCAAATCTGTTCCTGTCACTTTAACGAAAGTCAAACAAGAACCTGTTCGAGAAGCGGTGCCGGAGGATAAGTTGGGGGAGGGCAGTGATGTGAATAAAGAAAGGAGTAACAATGAGGAGAGCGAAGAAACAGAAAATGAAAAGGAAATGACAGAAGAAAGGGAAGGTGAGGAGAATGAAGAAGGAGAGGAGAATGAGGATGACTTTGAGGAAGAAATGGAGGAGGGTGAAGTTGATATGGCTGAGGATCAAGACTGGAACCCGGAAAGCAGTAGTAGTGGAAAACCAGTCAAAAAAGGGAAAAAGAGAGCTAGGGACGACTCTTATGTAACAGATGATGATGATGATGATGAGAGTAATGAAAAAACTCCAAAGAAAAGAGTGAAGAGCACACCAAGTCAAGCTGGCAGAAAACCTGCAAAGAAAAGCTTGCAAGAGGTTATGGAGATTTTAAATTTGAAACCGAAAGTGGAGCAAGATGATGCAGCAGTTGATGATGGTGAGGAAAATAAGGCTGCAGAGGCTGAGGAAGAGGAGGGTGAGATAGATAAATCACAGGTGTCCAAGGACTCCGATATTTTAGATGTTTCACTGATAGAGGCAATGGTGGATCTTCATTCCACAGAATGTGCCATTTGTGGCATGAAGTTTAAAGATGCTAAATACATGAGGAAACATCTTATTACTCACTCTGGAGCCAAGAATTACAGATGTGAGGTCTGTCTGAAGAAGTTCATGCGACGTTATGATTTACATCAACATTTGATGAGGATTCACGCCTGGGTGAAAACTGGTCGTGGTCAAGTGGTGAAACGTCAAGGAGGAATTCCTGTAAAATCCACTGAGGGGGAAACAGAGGAAGAGGAAAGATCAGACGAGGGAGCAGAAGGTTCAAATAAAGAGAATGAAGATGATGAGCCAATGAATGAGGAGAAAACTGTGCAAGAAGAGGAGCTGAAAAAAGAGGTGAAAAAGGAAGAGGAAATCCAGAAGGATAGTGTGAAATCGGATAACATTATTATTGATGATCGAAGAAGACAGATTGGCATGTTTGAGTGCAGATATTGTAAACTGGAGTGTAACACAATGCTGAGTCTGGACCAGCACTACGAGGGAGTCCATGCAGAGGAAAACCCATTTAAATGCAAGGACTGCAATGGAGCTTTCAGCAAATACACCAGAATGCAGAGACACATTTCAGCGTGCCACACGGAAAAACGTTATGCCTGCAGCATATGCGGAAAATTGTTTAAATATTTTTATACCATGAAAGAGCATGAAAAGATTCATACAAGTTCCAAAGCTTACCTGTGTGACTTCTGTGGAAAAGGATTTTCCTTGCAGGTATGTTTTACTTCTTCATTAGCCTTGAAAACTAGAGCTGAAACAAACTTTCAAATATACACAATTGAAAAATGTAGGATTGTTAATCATTGTCTTCTTTATAGATCTAGTTATTGAGGTCTGTTGTATTGGCCTAGTGATTGTGCCGAGGTCTGTTGTATTGGCCTAGTTATTGCGCCGAGGTCTGTTGTATTGGCCTGGTTATTGCGCCGAGGTCTGTTGTATTGGCCTAGTTATTGCGCCGAGGTCTGTTGTATCGGCCTGGTTATTGCACCGAGGTCTGTTGTATCGGCCTGGTTATTGCGCCGAGGTCTGTTGTATCGGCCTGGTTATTGCGCCGAGGTCTGTTGTATCGGCCTGGTTATTGCGCCGAGGTCTGTTGTATTGGCCTGGTTATTGCGCCGAGGTCTGTTGTATTGGCCTAGTTATTGCGCCGAGGTCTGTTGTATTGGCCTAGTTATTGCGCCGAGGTCTGTTGTATTGGCCTAGTTATTGCGCCGAGGTCTGTTGTATTGGCCTAGTTATTGCGCCGAGGTCTGTTGTATTGGCCTAGTTATTGCGCCGAGGTCTGTTGTATTGGCCTAGTTATTGCGCCGAGGTCTGTTGTATTGGCCTAGTTATTGCGCCGAGGTCTGTTGTATTGGCCTAGATATTGTGCCGAGGTCTGTTGTATTGGCCTAGTTATTGCGCCGATGTCTGTTGTATTGGCCGAGTTATTGCGCCGAGGTCTGTTGTATTGGCCTAGTTATTGCGCGAGGTCTGTTGTATTGGCCTAGTTATTGCTCTGAAGTCTGTTGTATTGGCCGAGTTATTGCGCCGATGTCTGTTGTATTGGCCGCCGCCGAGGTCTGTTGTATTGGCCTAGTTATTGTGCCGAGGTCTGTTGTATTGGCCTAGTTATTGCGCCGAGGTCTGTTGTATTGGCCTAGTTATTGTGCCGTGGTCTGTTGTATTGGCCTGGTGATTGCTCTGAGGTCTGTTGTATTGGCCTAGTTATTGCGCCGAGGTCTGTTGTATTGGCCTATCCTAAAAAGGGTCTATTAACCCCTGATTGAATTATGTTGTATTTTTCAAATAAAAACTGAATATCATTGAGAAGGAAAAGGAAGTTATGTGGTTTGTATTGGTCGTGAGCTCTGCGTTACCCGAATTATCGCTGCCTTGTTAACTTGTGGTCTGCCATGTATATTGGATGTATGCTAACATAGCAGGTGCTCTTGATTGCGCCATGTCTTTTTAAAGACAGTATTGACATACCAGTACAGTAGTTTTTCACAATGTTTTATCTAAATGGCTCAGATATCTCCTTGTCAATGTGATAAGAAAAATCCTCATTTCCATTCTAATGAATACGACCTTGACGTACTAAACAAATGGAATCTCTGGAGAAATGTTTGTACTTTTTCTAATTCCAGAAATACTTGATAAAACACAAAGAAAGACATTTGATGAACGTCGGTAAAGAAGAAATTGTATATGACTGTCGCTACTGTGAAAAGGTATTTGATGACCTTCGACTATACCAGAACCACATGCGGGGGCATACGGAAGTTGAAGATAGAATCCACCACTGTGACCAGTGTCCAAAACGTTTTTTCAAGGCAACTCACCTTAAACGTCACATGTTGACCCACACAAACATACGTGCCCACAAATGTGTGGATTGTGGGCGGAGCTATAAGGACAAGGATACCCTGAGGAAACACATTAAGTTTTACCATCCACCTGATGGTGATGATCAACGTGAGGAATATGAATGTGAGCATTGTGATAAAAAGTTTTTTAACAAAGGACATTTGAAACGCCACCTGGTTAAGCATACAGGTAAGACAACCTTTATTTCCACATATTTATCACAGATAATTTATATACTGTAAAATCAGCTATTTTCATTGGTTTAAATTCTTGTAGTTTTTCCTTAAAAATCAAAATTTTTGACATTTAAGTATATTAGGTTTTTAGTGGAGTAAATTACCATTATATCAAATTTTAACACCTTAGTACTTTTATATATTGTAATAAAAAATGCATGGTTTTATAAGTTTCGTTTCAGAGTTTTATGTGTGAAATAGAAGTATAGCATTACTTGAATCATTATTCTGTATTACTGTGATACACAGGGAATGTATAAAGACCACCTCCCTATTAAGACCGGTTTTCTTGTGTCCCTAAGGTGGTCTTTATATACAAGTTTCACTGTATTCATTTTAAGATCTACTCATCCATTATTTCTACATCTTAACACAAATACAGGAGAGAAGCCTTTCGTATGCAAGACATGTAATAAAGGATTTGGAGAGAAAAAGAGTTTGGAAAATCACATTCGGATACATACAGGTATAAGATATTTTTTTTATTTTGGCCAATGAAAATTAAAGTTGGTCCATGATTTGGCTGATACATTTTCAGACCCAGGGCTAATGCTGTTGAAAGACTGCTGACTTAGAATTTTGCTTTCTAAAAAAATTCAATGACCCTACTGAATATGCTGTACTTGAAATAGATGCTCAACAAATGTTTTAACAATTAGATTATTAGTTAACATCCATTTGTCTTGTTTTACTTTTTCAAATTTAGAAACTGCTTTTTGTACCCAATTTTACTTTGAAATGCAAGGAAGTGGCCTTTTTCATGACAAAACGTGCAAGCACAGTGCCCCTTTTTGTTCCTGGGGGAAACACGACCATTCCCAAAGGACTGTGGAAAATCCTGGAGATATGTCTCCAATGCAGCAGAATGACCTCCTGATATTAAACTTGTGTTACTCTGTGACTTCTTTACAAAAGTCAGAAATTCCCGTGTCAGAAACAGCAGTACATACACTGTCATTTCTTGTGCATTCTCAGGAGGGAATTGCCTTAAGACCGTTCAAGACAGCTTCCCCACGATTCAGGACAACTGGCCGCCAGTGGAGACAAGACCTCATCTACTCATTTTACAATATATATATATATATATATATATATACACTGGAGACAAAACCACCCTTTAATCACCTTTTCATTTTACAATACATATATACATTGGGGACAAAACCACCCTCTACTCACCAATCATTTTACAATACATATGTACACTTGAGACAAAACCACCCTCTACTCACAAACTCATTTCACAATACATATATACACTGGAAACGAAACCACCCCTTAATCACCTTCTCATTTTACAATACATATATTTTCACTGGAGATAAAACTACACTTTACTCACCCACTCATTTTACAATACTTATGTTTTTGCTGGAGACAAAACCAACCTCTACTCACCAATCATTTTACAATACATATATACACTTGAGACAAAACCACCCTCTACTCTCCCACTCATATTACAATACATATATACACTGGAGACAAAACCACCCTCTACTCTCCCAGTCATTTTACAATACATATATACACTTGAGACAAAACCACCCTCTACTCTCCCACTCATATTACAATACACATGTATACTGGAGACAAAACCACCCTCTACTCACCCACTCATTTTACAGTACATATTGACTGGAGACAAAACCACCCTCTACTCACCCACTCATTTTACAGTACATATTGACTGGAGACAAAACCACCCTCTACTCACCCACTCATTTTACAGTACATATTGACTGGAGACAAAACCACCCTCTACTCACCTAGTCTTTTTGCAATAAATATATAGACTGGAGACAAAACCACCCTCTACTCTCCCACTCATTTTACAATACATATATACACTGGAGACAAAACCACCCTCTACTCACCCACTCATTTTAGAATACATGTGTATACTGGAGACAAAACCACCCTCTCCTCACCCACTCTTTTTACAATACACATGTATACTGGAGACAAAACCACCCTCTACTCACCTAGTCTTTTTACAATACACATATACACTGGAGACAAAACCACCCTCTTCTACTCATCCACTAATTTTACAATACACATGTATACTGGAGACAAAACCACCCTCTACTCACCAATCATTTTACAATACATATGTACACTTGAGACAAAACCACCCTCTACTCACAAACTCATTTTACAATACGCATATACACTGGAGACAAAACCACCCTCTACTCACCCACTCATTTTAGAATACATGTGTATACTGGAGACAAAACCACCCTCTACTCACCAACTCATTTTACAATACACATATACACTGGAGACAAAACCACCCTCTACTCACCCTCTCGTTTTACAATACACATGTATATCGGCCAATATTTTTTATTTATTTGCTATAAAGGATATGTTTGGTGTCGTCCTTAGTAATAAATGCACTTCACTAACATTTAAATGTGAAGACCTTGGATGACAATGATACATTTTAGGAATTTCCTTGTAATCAACACCATCACATTGACTGATCCGCCCCTTGATGTCATTTTGCCTGATTTTTTTCATCCAATATAACAGAGCCGCAGTCGATTGTTGCATATGTACAATACAGTGTTTCTAAATGAATGACCTTGGAGTCATATTGAATGTATTCCCAGTCATATTGTAATTCTTAAAGAATGCATTGTTTAATCTGTTTAACTACAGGAGAGCGACCGTTCAAGTGCCAAGAGTGTGGGAAGGCATTTATCCAGTTGTCACATTTAAGACGACACAATTTCCTTCATACCCAGGTAAGGCCTCCTGAAAGTTACGATTGTTATGGATTATTATAATGTTTACGCAATCTTGACAAAGTAACACTGTGTAATGCTAATTTAGGTCATTTACCGGTATGTCAAGCATCATGTCTTACCGTATTCAACCCAGTAAGAGGTTATCTCCCTATAAGAGCCCCTCCCCCCATAGAGTTCAGATTTACCCACCCTTTTCACTCATGATCGAGAGTTTTCTAGCCAATTTACAAGATGTGGACCAGAAAAAATGTAAACAACAGTTTATCTGTAGCCCCCAGCAACTGAAGACTGTCTAATAGTGTCCTTGAAAATAACTACTGTATAGTTGCTTTTGTTTGCTGGGGATTTAATTTCACTTTCAATGACAATTTCGCAAAATTAAATACCCATGAATGAAGTATCAGAAAGACAATTCGTAACCAGTGTTGCATGAATTTCAATACCTGTGAATAATATCCTTTCAGAAAAACGCGAAATTTCAAGCCTGTGAAATAAAACAACTATACAGTACATCAACACAGGGACACAACTAAACCAGTCTTTATAGTCTTTATATAGAGGTTGATTTGTACACAAACCGTACTATTGGGGAAAGCAAAAAACAATCTTTATGACCTGGTGGTCTTTATACACATGTGGTCGCTAAAGTAGGTTTTTACTGTATTTATGTAATCGTTGTACTTTCCTCTCTAGATCCGGAATGAGATATGTCAGGAGTGTGGTAAAAGATTTTTTGAGAAGGCAGATTTACAGAAACACAGCAGGGTTCACACTAAAGCTCGACCTTTTAAATGTGACCTTTGCCCCATGGCATTTTCTCAGCAGAATATCCTAAAGTGTCACCGTCGTCGTCACACTGGAGAAAAACCCTATGTATGCGACATCTGTGATCGGGCTTTTACACAGGTGAGATTTATTGGGTTTTTTATGTAATGTTAAATTAACCTATTATAGGTGATATTTGTTTATGTTTTAAAAGTATTTCCATTCGTAATGTAATAACACAAAGTGTAAGATGGTCAAAGTTCACACTGCTAACTTATCTAACACTTGTGATAATGCGAGAATTGTAGGAAAATGCCAAATTAGTTATAAATATATAACTTTATGAGTCGATGTTATTATGTTTGTCAAATAGTTATCATAAATACAACTTTAAGTTTAACCTCTATTCTGCCTACAATCTTCCATCAAAATGATTCTGAATTGATCGTCAGTATCAGTACAGGTTCAAGCCCCCCTGACATCTTAGCTTATTTTGTAAGAAAATTTGCCAGTTTACTTGCAGAAGGCTAATGGTCTGTATCTGGGTTCCCACCTCCACCATTAAAAATAATAAAAACTGGCCGTCAGTAAAATTATTTAGTGTGGAGTAAAACACTTTACAAAAATTAAAAAAACAAAATATTTTCTGTAACTTACTGCTGATTAGTTATAATGACGTTAATTTCATTTCACAGATGGGAGCTATGCAGTGCCACAGACGTCTTCACACAGGAGAACGACCATACAAGTGCAAATTTTGTAATTTGGGTTTTGTCAGCAAAGAGAGGATGAAGTTTCATACATATTCTCATACAGGCCTAAATCCACACATATGTCATATTTGCGGGAAAGGTATTAATCCATGTGTTCAAACCCATGCATCCTGATAGTAATTTATGGTTTCATTTTGTCCCATTCATCTTATGACTAACTTATATTGTGGTCTTAGGTATATATATAAACGTGGGGCTATGCTTGTTATACACAGAAATAGTTTTCAGGATTTGAGACAAAGTACCTTACCTAAAGTTCCTTATATGTCTCTGTACCTGACAACTATTCTACATATGAAAATACATGCAAACCAATTCTATAATATTAAGATTTACATGTCTGCAAATTGTTTTTCCCTATTGAACACAAATTCACATTAATTCCAAATTGAATTGCCAATACACATTTTCACAAAATTGGCAGAAAAAGACCTTTGACTTGTTCTCCAAAGGTGATGAACTTGGTATACCACCTTTTCTGACAGATGAGTTTGATTGTGGACTCACTGCAGGTGTGACCAGTCAACAGGGGATGCTTACTCCTCCATGGCACCTGATCCCACCTCTGGATTTCCAGAGATCTGTGTTTGTCCAGTATTCACCAGATTTGTATATTGTATTCTGGACAACCTGAAGATTTATACTTTGGTATCTGAGATTTTCATATTTTAGGCCAAGTAAAAAAATACTTCTGGTTCTCCATTTTATTCACATTTCATAATTGTAAAGTAAAAATTTCTTTAGTCATTTCAAAGGGCTTAAGTTTCGTAAATGATCCATTTCCTTCTATTTGTACTTCAAAATGCATTTCTAACACCCAATTAGAAACTAAAATAATTCTTTTATTGACAATTCAACATGTAAATCTTTACCTCATGCCCGAAAATGTCACAGAACACATTGTGTGTTTTCTGCTGTTGCTTGCAGTTTATGGAGGAAATGGAAGTTGGGTTTTAAATGAAAGAACCAATACCGAACAGAACTGAATTTCATGATGTGTTACAGTGATGATACATGTAACACTATATAGTGTATAAAAGTTTTAAAATCTGAATTAAATGTAGGTGAATGATAAAAGTAAAATAAGTTACTGTAAATAAAAGTTTTAATGAAATACATAAAAATGGATAGCTATTGTTTTCAAAAATGAAATGTTTGGAATTTGCATTGATTTTTAGACACATAGTAGTTACATTTTGTACAGCTTTGTAAAATAGTAATGATAATTATAATGATGCATTTACAATTAATTTTCTTGTAGTTTCAAAACATTTTTATGTTTTGATAAATATATAATCTTTTAGCTATTTTATATTTTAGTTGATATTTCAGTTTTAAAACCAATTGAACAAGACAATCACACAACTTTTTGTTACAATTTATTGAAGGTCTCATTAAAAGACATTTTTTTGTTACATAAAGTCTTCTTATTTTCTTGCCTTCAAGGTATGCAAACAATAATTTGGAAATAAAAAATAAAAATAAAATAGCTACCTACCTTGCCCATTTTGGAAGGCTAATTGTCTGAGAACCAGATTATTTTTTTTACATGGCCTTACTAGATATGTTCATATTCTATTTCAGGTTTCAGATTAAAGTTCAAGCTTCAGAGTCACTTAGACTCTCACCAAGGCGTGTTTCGTTTCCAGTGCAGCTTCTGTAGTAAAGGGTTCATAGAGAAAGCTAAACTGAATCGACACGTCAAGCAGGTCCATACTGACCCAGATAGTAAAAAACCAAGAATAATGACCTACAGGTGAGTCAAACAGACACCTGACAAAATATAACCTTTTTTTTCTCAAAATAATTATATTTTTTAGGGTCCTGAACTACTGTATACCTGAAAACTTTTGCTCTTGTTTTATTTTGACCCTTTAGTTGAAAGGCGATATTTAAAATGAAAGTGAATTTTGACCTGAACATTTGAAGCATGGACATTCATGCCATCCATTAAACTATGGTGCTTTAGGGCAAATTTAAGACAGTGAATATTTTTAGCCCACCATCAACAGAAGGTGCGCTATTCCAATCTTCCTGCGTCTGTGGTCCGTCCATCCTGAACAATTCTTGTTACCGCTATTTCTCATGAAATATTGAAGGGATCTCCTTGAACTTTGATATCAAGGTTCCCCTTGAGGTCTAGTTGTGCATATTGCATTTTCAGAGAGATCGGAATCCAATATGGCCAACAAGGGGTCCATTTGGATTTTGACCAAAGGAAGTTTGTTACTGCTACTTTTGAGAAAGAACTGAAGGGATCTCCTTGAAATTTGACATGAAGGTTCCCCTTGAGGTCTAGTTATACATATTACATTTTCAGAGAGATCGAAATCCAATATGGCCGACAGGTGGCCATCATGTATTTTGACAATGAAAGAATGTTCCCCCTATTTCTCAGTAAGTACTGAAGGAATCTTGTTTAAATTTGACATGAAGTTTCGCTTTGAGGTCTAGTTGGGCATATTACATGGCCATCTTGGAATTTGACAGTTGAAATTTGTAGCAGTTATTTCTCAGAATGCACTGAAGGAATCTTTTCGAAATTGATTATGGAGGTTCCCCTTAAGGTTTAGATGTGCATATTACACTTTCAGAAAGATCAAAATCCAAGATGGACACTTGTCGGCCCTGTTGAATTCCATTCTCTCTGAAAATGTTATGTGTTCAGTTCAAGTTCAATTTCGCTACAATCTTGTGAAAAAAGTATTTCACAGAAATGTGGATTTAAGTTCAAATTCAATGTTGAGACACAAAATCAGAGAAAAGAACAGTCTGTCATAGATCAGACATAGAACATTCCATGGGCGATAATTTCACGGTGTATACTGGTGTGGGACCTATTCTCAGACGCAAATTAAGTACTTTGCTGAATATCTTCAGTTCAACTAATAGAATTGCTTAGAAATTTTGTATCACAAAAGGTTACCTTTAGATGCAATATAATTTGATAAGTTTTGGTGGAAAATACAAAATAAAAACTGAATTTAGCCCATTTTAAAACTCCAACCTAAATGCTGTATATGTGTTGAAAGAGGACCTATTGTCAGACAGTCGTAGTATTTAGATTGAGTTGGCAACATCACTTCCCTTCCAGCTTATGTTGGACAATACAATAGAAAGATGAGCGATTACAATGTTGTGGTGGAATTAGTAATCATAATTTTTGTAACATGTTTCATTTATTAATGTTTCAAGTGTGTTGATGTATGAAAACTATCTTGAAAAATCTTGTTCATTTACGTGCAAACAGAAGCGTCCGACAATAGGCACTGTCCGAGAATAGGTCCTGCACCTGCACCTAGGTCTGATTCCTGGTAGTGAGAATTCTTACAAACAAGTAGAACTTGTTTTTTCCTTTGCCAAGTATGCAATAAATGAGACATAAGATAAAGGAGTCTCATAAAGGTAGGCCTGGCATATTAAAGAGCCCACAGTGCATTGGACTGAGTCCATAGTTCAGGTTTAAAATTTGAGAAGCTTTACCTGGTTCTGTTAATATCTCCATACAGGTGAAGACTGAAGTAAAAATATAAAATATAAAATCAATTACTTACTACCAACTTTTCATTTCTAGGGCAAGTACAATCAAATCCATTGATGAGGATGGTGTTATAACCGTTATAACCACACCCGCCCCAGTGGAAAACCAGATGGTGGAACAATCAAACATCCAGTTTGTACAAGAAGTGCAGTCTAGTAATACCAACCTCAATGCCCAGGAAGATGTCCAAGAGGAAGTAGTTGAGACACACGTACAAATTCCGTACGAGATAAATCAGGTTGGTGAAACAGAGACTAGCTCTGCTATCTCACATATCCAGTTTGAAGCCGACGGAGAGGTGACCCAGGAAACGGCAGCAAATCTGGCAGCTCTATATGCAGGGGAGACCACTCATATTACAATGCCCTCTGACAGTATAATTTATCAAGGAGATGGAGAAGATGGCGAGGAAGTGGTCTATGTAGTCATACCAGAAGATAATCAAACGGTCATTTTGTCATAGAAGTACACAGGGACATAACTCTTGTTTTGTTAACTGTTTTGGCCAGAATCAACAAACACAGAGTTTTAGTTTACTTCGGTTGTATACATGATTCAACAAGTGGAACTAACTCTTCCATTTTTTCCACAAATCATTTCATGTAATGAACAGTACACAGCATTATCTCCCTTTAAATTTATGAATGTGGGAATTTCTTTTTAATTTGATTGTGTAGTTAATAGTTGGTCATTCAAGAAACATTTTAACTAATGAGTTAATACTCAGTTTGAATTCAAACAGTTTTTCAGATGGAGTTTCTAGTTTGAACTTGGACATCATTTAAGTATGTGTTACTGTTACAGAATAATCTTGTACAGGGAGATAACTCTCTTTCATATGTAGCCTGGGTTCCTGGCCCAATATTACTTAGTCGATAGGGCCAGGCGTAATACAATCCATGTGACCCAAGTTATCAGCGTAAAACAGGACTGAAAATTATCACGTGACCAAGATACCGGATATAGAAATGCACATGCCCATATTAGTAAAGAGAGAAAATGGCGCTATCCATGTTGATATTCAAACAGGCAATCACGTCAGATTCTTGCAAATGGAGTAAACATTCTACTTGCTTATGTCTGTGGGATCTTTATTGTATATTTCTACAACGATTGAGTGCAAAAAGTGCATACAGCATGCGTATAATATGCTGTAAATCCTCGTATCACATCGATTGAGTATGGGGGCACCATGTTTGTTATGATTTGATGCTATCCACCAATTCAGTGCTGCGGAAAAGACAATCTTGTCCAATCAAATAATCGAGGTGATTGTATTCCACCTGGCTATACTGACAGCATTAGCATCAGTGAGTCAGGATCCCAGGCTATTTGATATGCGGAAATCTTGTGGATCCTAGGGCTGTTTTGTAATTGGCTGGTATTATTGTTGGTCTTGTTTAAATTATTTATTCAAATGCTACAGTCTGTGGCATAGATTTTTGAAACAATGATACCATTGTATTATTTTAAAATAATTTATTCCTGTTTAATAGGCATCAATCTTGCCTTGTTTTAATATTAAATTTTGTTTATATTATTTTTTCTTCATTATAAAAAATTGTTTTTCTTGTAAAGTCAGCGGAATGCGAGACACAAATTTTTATACACTCAAAATTTGTAATATTTTATCTTGATTGATATATTTAAGCTTATGTGTTATTGTCAGAATACATACATCAATGAAATTTATATAAGACGATTTTTATATCATGTAATTTCTGTCAAGAAGTATTCCAAGAATTAGAAAAAACAAATCGTCTTTATTTCCTAGTCAATTTTTAAATATTGAAGAGAAATATCAGTGCTGGAAAATGGATTAAACAGTGGCCTGTTTTATGAAAGGTCATAAGTCTTAAGTCCCAAGTCTTAGTCCTAATTGTTATGGAACTGATCAATCAGCGATGCGTTGCCATGGTAGTTAGGACTAAAACATAGGATTTGAATAAACAACAGTACGGTATAAAAATAACTCACCATTATAATGTGTCAGTAGGGGACGGGGTGGTATTTAGCAAGTGACTAATCGTTTTCAAGAATGGCTGATAGTTTTGTGGTTGTGTTAGGAGCATATTTGTTGCATATTGTACTGTTTTTCATAAGAGCAAAATATAGCGAGATGGACAATTGTGTTTGATAATACACATAACATGAGGAAGGGCACTCAAGTAAACCTCAAGACTTGCAAATACTGTGCCACATTTATATATTTTGTACTTGTTACCTTCTTGCAGATAATTACCAAATAGTATATTTTATACCATTAATCAGTAGTCAGTGAGCTGGCTAAATTTTCAATTGGTTGGCTGATTTTTGGCTCACAATTTTCTGAGTCTAAGGGTGAGCCCAGTTTATCGTATGTTCTAAAAAGATAAACCATTCTTGCTCAGAAGAAAACTCCCAGGTTTTCTCCACTTTTGTTGTCCTACATAAGCACAATTCTCTGTTACGGGTATTAACTCTTTGTGATAATATAATGCACTCCCCTGGTTTGTTGTTTTTGCGATCTTTAGCTGAAAATGAAATGTAAAAGTAAAATGTATGAATACAGAGTTAGCAACATCTTGTAGATTGTGTATTTTTTATTCAAAGAAATAGTTTTTAACATTTGTCATGGTGAAAACAACTTGAAAATTCTGCAAGCACTGCACACGCAGCCACACATGTAATGGATACGAACATCTTTATGTTTATATATATATATATATATACATATACATATAATTAGACTGGTGAAACCTGTACTACTGAGAAAAAAAAAAGTTAATTAAAAATCTTGACAATTTTTGTAACTTGAGAAGAAAGATGGAAACATGCATTAATATTTGATAAATAAAATTAAAAACAAAATTTGTTTCCAGGATTTTTTTACAGACCAAAGTTTGACTTGTTTTGAAAAAATGTTAAGAGAATAATAAATTTCCTATTATAAACTTTGTTGAGTATAACATATGGTATATAATCATTTTTAATTTTTGTGTATCGGTCAACGGGCACATGAAGTTGGAATTTTTGGGATATATTGATTATCTTGGGTTTAGAGATAGTGTCTCAAGCAAGATCAGTCTTATGCAAACTATGAAATGTTAAGGGATAGGACAGAATAAGCCATTCACCCCTAAAGACACATTTGGACTGGTCTGAGTCATTGATTTATAGAAGAGTCAATTGTTTTTCAGGAGTTGATGAAATAAATAGTTGACATGGCATTGTGTGTCTTTCAGTACCCTGGTTCAGACATATACATGTGTAATATATATATTAGATTTCGTATGAAATGAAAACTTGTTGGAAATCTAGAGAGAATGAACAAGAATCTTAGAAATTTGAATACAACATCATAATATCAATGATATTTTATATGTGGCAATAATATGATATTCTGAATGTTGTATCAACATCATGATATTGTAGCTATGTGGCTATTCTGATATCCGTGATATTGTCAATGTGGCAACAGCAGCATGTCAATGATATGTATGATGTGAAATCAGCATTGATATACATTGAAACCTGCTATAGCGGCCACCTCTATATAAGGATTACCTGTTCATAAAGGTAAGTTTTTTTCAAGTCTCTTGAATGCATACTTCAACTAAATTGAACCTGTGTGTAAGCGTCACCTGCACATAAAGGTCAATATTTTCCGGTCCCTTGGGTGGCCCCTATATACAGGTTTCACTGTATTGCATATGTGGCATTAACATGATATCAATGTGGCATAAACGTAAAGACATAAAACAATAAGATACCTTTGATATTGTGACAGCTTCTGTAGACTACTTAAGCGAAGTATAAACAATTACACCTCAGATACTGTCAAATGCTTTGATGTCAACATGTATCTACAAGGTACTGTGAAATTTGTCTAGTTGCAAAAATGACATGTTCTGAAGATTAATTTCATTCAATCATTAATATGAATGATCTGTTATATAATGTACTTGATGAAAATTACTGATTTTATATGTGCACGCCATCCACATATAGCAATAAAACCAACATGTGTGTTCTTCCCCATTCTATTTACATGTGTATATACATTTGATATTTGTTCCTGTATTTTGAAGGTCTGTACATGTTCTTAGAGAAAACTTGTTAGTTTAATCTGTTAAATCTCTGGCAAGTAATACTATAGATCAGATGCTACTCACTCATTTGTAAAGCATGATGTGAACGGTACAAGAACATTAATTTAAAGTTTGAATATAAAATAGTATGGGTAGTTTAGATATGGTTTACATTGCATAAATTTGCAAGAGTTACTTCCCTTTAGTGCCTAAGTGGTCTTATTGTCATTTTGCAATTAGAATCAAAAGAATGTCAAGATTTTATAAGAATGAGATATATAGTTTTGCTATCAATGTTTTTGACTAAAAGGAATTATTTTTCAAACTTATTACACTAGAAAATTTCTAAATTTGTTGATTTTTAACAGAAAATTCCTATTTTGCCCTCACAATGTGACATCTGAAGGAAAGAAACTCTTGTAAAATACAGTATAATGAAAATGGTATGCAACATTGTATTTGAAGTAAAAATGTCTTGGTGGAATAGTCAGTGTACCTGAAGTTGCTCAATGTAAATTGTGGTTGTAGTTGTCTTCTAGGTTTTAATGTTAAAAAAAAAAGTTTCTTTTAATCTTAATAAATTGAAGTAAATAATACATATACCTGAATTCTGTTTCTGTGTGTGGATAGGTGAGTATGAATACAGGATTGCTGGCCCTTTATTTGGTTTTTACATGAAAGTCTATCCAGGGTTCCTACAAAAGTTTAAAGGGGCTTTAACAGTGTTTTTTTTTTTATATTTTTCTGTTTTCACTTCCTAGATTGATATTTGATAACAAAAAAAGATATACACAGGCTTAAAAGATCTTTAATTCCAATACATTATGTGAAAATTGCTCGAGAATCCCAGGTTTAGCACTTTTTTAATTGCAATTGACTAACTCAACCTTACTACATTGTGTTTGTAAATGAAAACCACACTAGACCCAACCTTATTTTCACAAAATATATAGAAATACATGTGTAAGTATTTTTATACCTATGTAGCTCTTATTTGTTATTGTACATCAAGTACAAGTAGAAAAAATAAAACACAGCTAATGCCCCTTTAAATAACATATTGGCCAAGTCCTGAATTTTTCAGGCAAATTTTAGATTCATTAGCTGATACGTACATGAACATTTGGTCCAGGTAAGCTACAAACTAGTGACACAATGTTAACTAAACTGTATCTGTATTACATTTGGTAAGAGAGCTGGGCATCTTATATCTTATATATAAGTTGTGTTTATGAAACAAATACCCAGGTCCCAACAAATTTTGCAATGTCCTACATTTTGACCCCATCCCAGGGGCATGTGATGTCGATGAAGTGTGGGCAACCCTTAGATGAACTTACAGTCTATGTTTGGTTACTGTATCACAAATCAAACTTGAAATATTGCACTTTGTATGTAAGCTGGACGGAATTATGGACAGAGGGACGATCCAAACACTAAATGCATCCAGCGGACCTTTCAGGTCCAGGGCATAAAAAAACAACTAGTAACAAAATATAAAGATTTTTAATTTTTTTAATAGAATTGCCTTCAAAACTTAATTGACAGTGCAATTACATATAATTATTCATATATAACATCTGCACAAAAGAGTGTTATATAAGCAAATCAATTCTATCTCACATCACTCTCAATCTTCCATTTAGATAACAGCTCGGACATCATTCAAATTGAAATTTTAAAACTACATCACAGAGAAAACTCTACATCAAACTATCTGAATAAATGACAAATCTTTATATACAATAGATGTAATAAGAGTGTCAATTACGTTATGTGGATGACACGAGATGAATGGTTGTATGATAAAAAGCAAAATTCCTTGTGAAATGAATAACATATCAAGTGCTGTATTGGTATCACCGACTAATGAAAAATAATCCCTGTAACGTAACTAACGTTTCACTGTAGGTGAGTTACATAGCTCAGTGTGAATGCAGTATATCTGGAAATATTTGCCCCCATTTATGACAGAAAACATGTTAACTCACTCCATCTTAAATTTGCCCTAATTCACCACTCTCAAAAATGGCATCCCTGGAATTTTGAATTCGCCCTCTCATCTACATTGAAGGGCCAAAATGGCAAAAATTAAATGGGGCCAAAAATTCCCAGACATGCAGTGAATCAGAAAATGAATTATATTATGGAAAAATCATTGTTTTGGGGATCGTATAATTTTTAGTGTTGTCGGCATTGCTAACCAAATAAAACCATCAGAACCCACACTTTAAACTTCAAAATGACTTCAGTACGAGAACTTCACTGATCTAGAGCCCTTCCTGAAATCCGATTGTACTCGGTAAAGAGAGGTGGATCAAATAACTTTTAGCTATGTCTAATTAAACATACATTAAGGAGCAACTAATACAGTTCTACATAAAAAGACATGAGTACAGGTAAACTCATTCTTGACTTAAATTCTCATTTCTTTCCTGCAAAACTTTGCATTCAGCAAGTCTAACAAAATTATACACATCATTTCAAACTTCATTTTTCTGATTCCATTAGGATACAATGAGTTTTGAGAATTTTATAATAACAGTACTTTTGGCAGTCTGGACAAGAATGACTACATTTTGGAAAAAAAAATCAAAATGTTAATTATTTGCTAATAAACCATTGTCCTAATCAATTATGCTATTCATTAAGCAATATATATATATATATATCACTTGTGACTATAACTCCTTTCTCTTGACGTTCACACTATGTATGTTTATCAGTTTCCATGGGACGCAGTGGTTAGAGAGCATCATGCTTTAAGAGATAGCAGTCTCTCACACCTAGTGCAGCATCAAGTACTACCGGAACCTAAGCCGATTTTGTTAGATAGCTTGCCAGTTTACTTGCCAAGACCAGGCCCAGCTACATCGTAACCTCCTCTCCACCATTAAAACCCGGCCATAACATTATGACTAAAATATTGTTTAGTGTGGTGTAAAACGACAAACAGATAGTTAGTTACTGAAATACAGTAAAATCTGCTTCAGCAACCACCTGTGTATAAAGACCACCTGGTCACAAAGACCTTTTTTTTTTTTGCTGTCCGCAATAGAACCATTTGTGTACAGATCAACCTCTATATAAAGACCAGGTTTTGTTGTGTCCACTTAGGAGGTCGTTATACACAAGTTTCACTGTACTGTTCTATATGTGTCCTGCATTTGTAGAGAACATAAAAAGATCAAAGTTGGGAGAGAGTATAATTAAATATCAGGAAAAGATGAAATACAGTGTAAACCCTTCACATCATAATAGACTGTTCTACAACAACAGACAAGAGCAAACCATTAAGATACATGGGGTTATATGGAAGTACATATGACTGAGAAAATTGACAAGAAAAATAAACGAGAAAAAGTAGACACTGGTGATATTTTGATAAAGGTGTTTATTGTAAACAATCTCAAACATAAGTTTCCGGTCTCTTAAATAAATGTAAACATTTTCCCATTTTTCTTGCTGACAGGATGATCAAGTGAATGAAAAAAAAATAATAAAGAGACAAACAAAACTATGTCAACAATACACGCATAAATATATATATCTAACCATAAACAAAGAAAGTTGAAGGGACTCTGCCAAAATTCACCAAGGTTCTAAAGATAAACCAATGATAACCATCATGACTATTCTTCTTCGACACTGTCCCAAATATATTGTCAATTTCTGAAGCTATCTGGTAAACGACAAAGAAAACCAAATCACAAGTATTGATGTGTTTATGAACCATGAATATGTTTTTGGGGACAAATGCCATTAAACTGGAGAATTCTTCCAAAAGTCTTGAAATATTCTAATCCTTTAATCTGACTGGTTAAGCAGGCAAAGGAGAGATTACTATCATCATTAGACTTGGATAAGTCCTTTAGTTTAATAGCACTATGCCCTATTTGAAATGTAAATCAAACCCTCTTTACATTAAACATTAACAAGTGCTCCTTTCTAAGTTTTTCCTACCTACAAAATTAAGTCACTATTCTAGCCATGTATGAATGTCAATGTAATATAAAACTGTAAAATGCTTAATGTAGCAGGATCAAAACATTAGCTCCATGAAACATTTACAAAATAATCTTGACCACAACCAGAATTGTTCATATCAATTACCTACTTAATATATTGCTAACAAGTAGCACAGATTCTGAGTCTGTTTACTTCTCACAGAAGCACATAAGTATATTTAACTGTATCTATAACAGAAAATACAGAGATTTAAGGCAGCAAATGTACCCAATAGATACAATCGTTTCATGGTAGTAACATGTTTCTGTATCAGGACTATGATTCCTGCCCAAACAAGCATGTATACAGCACAACATGACAACTCTGAAATGTGGCGATGCACAATGATAAATTTAAATGAACAAAGAACAACATAATTCATATTCTAAAAATTAAAATAATACAATAGAACCTTGTCTAAAGACTACCTCATCAAGAGGACTGCACAAATGTTAACTGTGAAAATAAAATTGATGACAAAATTATAGTATGAAGAGACCATGTTGATGGTGTTGTCTTTAACTGAGGTTCCACGAGCAAGCAAAATCTTCACAGCATAGCTTATTACATAAAATTAAAATCAACCAAACTCTATTAAACCAGAACAATCTATGTATCTTTATTTTTAGAGAAACAAAAGGTTGACCTTCTGGGTGAAATATTTATGATAAAATCTATTATGATAATAATTTAACATAATCAAATGTTTTGATTGGTATAACAGTAATTTAAGGTGAACAAGTGGACGTTGAACTACCAATGTATTCCCCAAGTTTGATGCACTTCTCAAAAGAGCAGTTCTAATTTGATAAAAGCCAAAGATGGGATCCAATCTTCAGTTCTTTAATTTCAATGTGAAAAAGTCATCACATACTATGAAATCAGTGTTTCACACACCCACACACAAACTACCCATACCTGTCCACACACACCCATCCATACACACAACCACACCAAACACACACAAACACACACACACACACACACACAAACACACACACAACCACTCAATACACATCTACAGACCCACATCCAACACACATGATCACTCATACACATTTACATACATAAATACTTTTCCACATGAAATAGAAGTAAAGCTTAGATCATTTCCACTGTGTATTACATTATGTAGTAAACCAGACGGGAGCTCAAAATCTGATTGGATAAAGACCAAGAGACGTGAGATAAGCTACAGGATTTCACGTGACTTAAATTTTTACATAATTCAGATATTTTAATTATATCAAGAAGGAAACTCTGGACATACCATTCTGACAGACATGGCCTTCTTTTGGAAACATTCTATCATATAAAATTCAACTGTTTTAAATTATCAACATAAGTAATAGATTTGTTTGTGTGCTATCAGATTTTAAAAAGTGGGAAGAAAGGAAGGAAAAATCATTAGATGACTAATAATTACAAAATCATTGCAACATATGTGATATAAAACAATTTTCCAATAAATTGTCTGCAGGAGTTAACTCCCTTAGGTATAATTTTAGTGATAATACAATAACCCTTTTAAAAAAACATGAAATTATCTCTAGTAAGTGAAATATTGATAATCAACTCAACAATGTAACTTAAGTGAATGTCAAAAGGTCAATGAATATTATAAAACAAAATGAAATACATTTTTAACAAGATATTACTCTCTTTTTATCATTTCCACAAAAATTACAGAGAAGCAGTAGAGAAAAGTCATTAACTTATATGAAGTCATCATATATGATCAGTAACTTATTTACCCCATAAGACAAATTTGGACTGACCTTATTCATTGATTTACTGAGGAGTCCATTGTTTTTCAGGGGTAGACAAGTTAATACATGATAAATATACATCTATAGGATGTTCCTGTTACAGAATTAAAACCAATAAACGATCTTGAGCTAAATGACCAACTGAACATTAAATGGAGTTTTGCATACATTGGATAAATATTGGTATTTTACACCGAAATTAATTTAACTTATTCACCCCTAAAAGCACATTTGGACTGATCTTTGTCATTGATTTACAGGAGAGCCCATTGTTTTTGGGGGTTGATAAGTTAAATAACAAACAGTGACATCAGAAATAAAGGCAGATAAAAACTTAATTTCTGGTTACATTTTGTGGCTATAATTTGCAATAATGTCACAGGTGATATCACACCATCAGCTGTCATGCATACAAGTAGAAAATAAAATATGCTCAACACCATAAAAAATAATAAATTCTTGGCAAGTTTTAAGAAATATATAGGTCATCAAACTATCATTTTGATTTGTTAATGCATTTGAAGGCTCTAACCATTCCTTAATTTCATTGAATTTTTGGTGTTATTTTTTCAACAAAAAAAAAGCTTAGAAAAAAATGGGTGGGAAGACATTTTTGTTCTCTACTAACCACAACATTACTGGCTTTTATCAATTAACAGCATCCTGTGATCACTCAATAACACCACAGCACTCTGTGTTACTTAATAACATCACAGCTGATTTTGTGAATTGAAATAGTATAAACATAAATTTTTATTTTTCACGTTTATTTCCAAAATCTTACATTTTACCTCTAAGAAAAATCTGTTAAACATTTCTGCTTACTTAGTACATGATCTCTCAAAATAGAGTACAAACATAAACAGCTGAAAAAATATCGGTAAACATTAATCCTACAAACAATTTGAATGTGGAAAAATATAAAACAGAATGCATGGTAGTAAAACTGAAAAAAAATAACATGTCCATTAATTTGTCTACCATCATAAATCAGAAATGTATTACAATAAACAATATTTAGCAAAATACTGTAAGATAATCAAGAGTCTGAATTACATAGGGATCTGTTTCTTGTTAAATGACTGCCAAATGCCTGATATGACACCGTTTCGCAAACTTTTCTATTATGACATCACAATTAAGTGGCCCCTCAAACATTTGTGTGATTATGACATCACAATCAAATGATGTCAAAAAAGCACATGGACAGCCATATGTCAGACACTTGGCGGTAGGTTAACTGTTTACCTGTCCTTTAAGACATTTGGCTGATCATGGTCAACTCTATGAAAGGGTATACCAGGGCATATATTTCTAACCTTTAATTGTGCAATGATTTGTCAAAATACCAATTCCTTAATTATACCACAAAAGTAATGATACTTGTTGCTCAAAGAGACAAGAAGAAAAAAAATCAGAGCGAAAAAAACATACACATGTGATCTACACAAAGACTTACAAAGATTTTAATAATCAAACAAGCACAGTATATGATGTGACTAATGCTGAAGAAAAGAAATTTTGTCTCATCTACATAAACATTACTTTCTATGAAAAACAAATTCCTCTGAGATACGCAAACTTTCATCCCCACAAAAAAAAAACCAAACAAACAAAAGAAAAAAAAATATGTAAGTGTTCATAAACATACTGGTTTTATCAAGTACACAGTAGGGATATAAGAATCATAAATATATGTATATATATTATTTATATATCTCCTTTTTTTCGGAAACGAATTGGAGATTATCTGTGTCATTCAACATATAGTGTTCACACTTCATCCAATCAGTTGGTGTACCATCAAGTTTACTCCATTTCAGTTAAACCCGATTGACATGATACTTGGCAGTTAGCATGTACTACTAGTATATTTAGTTTATCACTGAAAACACAGGTTTGTATTTTTTTTTGCTTCCAAATCTCTCATAAAGAAACCCACTTTTATATTTTTTGAATTTTCTCGGCGACCACTACTGGATTATGTTTACGTATTTGTTCTTGAGCAAGTTCTTTATAGTTAAAATTACATTCGTGTTTATCAGAATAGCGATGGGTGCTACAATATAGTCCTCCACAGCGACATGGGAAACCTGCAAAATTCAAAATAAAAATTACTGTCTAACTGCATTACACCTAATCGAGTTACCAAATAATAACCAACAATTTCAGTATCGGCAAAAATTAGAATTTTCTCAGTGAATACTGTAAAATCATTAATTGTCATTGAGGTTTAATTTGGCCCTTTTCCTGACCAACCAAAATAAATCTATGAAAAATCTTTTAGTTGAATAATGGACAAGGCAATATATCCAAATCAACCATAACTGATGTCAATAAATTTGTTACCGAAGAAAAAAAACACCAAAATCCACAAAAATAAATTTTTTACAGTATTTTCATTTAATATTATGCTTACAAACAAAAAAATCCAGAACAAAAAAAAAAAAAAAATACATCCAACTAACTATTTTCCTAAAACACAAAATTATCTATATAACAAATGAGATGACAGGTTTTAATTACACTTCTGTTTGCTATGAAATTCTCACCTGTGAGTCCAACCTTTTTTTTACAAGTATAGCAACGATTTTTCTTGGACTTTTTATCGTCTGGGGATGAAGCAATTTCTTTTTCAACTCCTCCTGTTCAGTAAAGAACATCAACTTACTATCAATGTCAGACTAGAGAAATGTATTTGTAGTACCTTACAGGGACATATGATGCATAATTAAAAACTTGTGCCGTGAAACAGTGTGAAGTTATGTTTAACTCACACTCAACGATTTTTCAGATATACGGTGGCAGCAAGTTTTTTATTGTTCTGATTCAAAAGTACTAGGAAGAGACATGATTTAAGCAAAAATAATTGCTGTGTGAGTTGCTTCGCTGAGTCAATGTCTTGCAAAGATTAATTCACACTTGTATTTTGTAGAGATGTGTACAAGAGAATAAAACTAAATTAAATTTGATTTTGAATGGTAGTCTACACCACACCCAAAAAATTTTCACTTTCATAAGGTGGTGGCCAGATTTTAATAGTGGAGAAGAGAACCTGGTTACAACGTACCCGGGAAAAGACCACTGACCACTGACCACAAGTAAACTGACAAACTTTCACAAAAATCAGCTTAGGTTCCAGCGGGGCTTGAACCTGCACTGATCAGTAGTGGGAGACTTCATGGTTCAAATCGAGATGCTTTAATCATTTTGCCATGGAGGCCCCAAAACTAAAACTATTTATCTAACTAACCAAGGTCATTAGTTACATATCAAAATAAAAATGAAAATTGCAAGATTTGCCTACTGACTGACCAACTTCTAAGATTTTTTTTAATTATGACCTGATTGTCAAAGCTCAATCAAATGATCTAAAAATAGAACTGTGAGGATGTCAAATGATCAAAACATTTTTCTGTAGTTGTTTTTCATCGGAATTGAGCATTGAGGACTTTTCCGTTTTAATATACAGTCCGATATAGACGATCATCCCCAGAGTTCATATTCTTACTTCTGCAAATATACAGAAATCTATATCACATTCCCATGGGCAGGGATTAATGGACCCTATATTGTACAAGGTCCAATGCCATTTTTGTTGGGAATTTGACCCAATTTGTAAAGTTCTATGGTTATTTTTTTTCATAACAATATAGACACACAACTTTATTCATCAAACTTCTTTTACTTAACTGACAACAAGGTTTTCATTTGAAGACATGGAAGATTGAACGAGTCATACTTAAAGTTGTGAGCTTCACCTTTGTTGGCATACCAAGCATAAGCTGTACTGTGAACATATTTGGAAAATTTTATTCAAAATTGTGGAAAAAGTATTAAATTTTGCATTGAGAATACTGGATCCACATGTTGATAATAATAATCCTCGATGGACTTTTTTCCCCAAAAAGAGACAAAAAAAAAAAAAAAAAAGAAGCCCATGTGTCCTTACCTGTGGCACCATCTTCAAGTTTTTCAGTATCAGTTTTCGATGTGCTGGCTACAGGTATAGGAACAGTGGGTGTTGCAGTTTCCACACTAGGAGTAGTAGTGGAACTCACATTATTTCCGCTATTGGATTCGGATACTCCTGTAGAATGAAAATATTAATTCAGATTAGTAATAATAATCAGAAATGTTGATTTTAAAATGGAATGTATAGCCATTTTAAATACTGTCAGATGTTCTTTTTACAAAGATGAGTCTTATTTTGCCCAAAATTTACATTTATTTTCCTAATGGGCAAGAAAAATCACACAAAAACACTTTGTGGCATTAAAAAATGAACAGTTGTAAAAATCAAAGTACTGAAAGTACTGACATGGGTTGATATTTTGGCAAAATAGCCATGGGATTCAAACTACTTCTATCTAACATATATGAAATGAAAATAAATCAAATTAATGTAGAACTAAAAACAACAAAAACTTGAATTTCCAGCCTCTAAATAAATTCAAAATGAATAAAGGCAGGTTATGTATAGCGATTAGTTGACAAACATGTTAATTTGAGTTTTCAAAATGGACAGGAACTTTCACGGTCCATTTGCATAACAAGCACCTCCTACTTGATGATATCCCCTCTATTCTACTTTTATTTTTCATTTTTCCATGGACTAAATAAAAATACATATTCTTGAGAGTTCAACAGAAATTGATTTAGCTTCATGTTGGTATCAGCGATATATAATTATTTCTATTTATATCGTTGTATGCTTGAATCTTGCTAGCTGTCAATATCAATATGATGAATGGCCGAGTAATATACTTAAACTCAACATCACTGGAATCTTTCATAGTGGAATTCCATATTTATAAATAGATCAATGACGTTTGATTGAAACTTACTACAAATCGTATTGTATAATTTCGAAAGGCAGAAGTAAGTAGAATCATGTGGTATTTCATTTAATGATTATTCAAACTAGATTTAATTTCATTTACACCAAAATATGTTCCGTATAAGCAAACTACAATGTATTTCTGTATCATTGATCAATAGCTTGTTAGAAATACTACTGTGCCATGCACAGACTTATCATAAAAATATAATATATAATTTAAGGTAGGCTAGAGATATGAACTAGAACCCACATACTACTGTGTTGCACCACAGGGTCTCATATTTAGGTTTAAAATATGTGCCAATCGACTGACATACATTCTAGAATGTGTTTATACTTCTGTGGTTGCACTCGAAAAAAACAACAACAACCGAAACAGAAAAAAAAACGAACTGAAAAAATCCTGAACCGTCCCACCCCTACAGTCTGTACATAGACTTACTCTTCCCAGCGAATGAATTTAACTTTTTTCTAGAAACACATTTCCCGAGAGCCAAGTAATCCACAAAGACTTTCAAGTCCTATAACTCAGTAAATCTAATAACTATTATTATTATTTTGTCAAGGACCATATTCTCATTTAAGTAATGCCTTTAATTGCCATTGTACACAGAAATGTATATCAGACCATTCAACATTGCCATCTATTTTTGGCTACTGACCAGTCATAGAACAATGGAAGGCAGTCACATGATTCTTTATACCCAATGAAATGCTGACATTTCAGTCTGAGGCAAAATAAATAAATACATCCTTCATTAATTATGTAACATTATACATATAGTGTAGAAAGAAAGAACATGAGAGCGAGGCGGAGATTTAGACAGATTGTAGGAGACAATAGTTCAAGTCATTTACCTAGAGATGTATGAGCTAGTGTTGATGTAACACTGTTTACAGTTGTGGCCGAGTCGGTCTCACCTGTCGTTGGCGGGCTGATTCTGCCACTAACGGGAGATGAGTTTTGTTTACGTTTTAAAGCATCTTTGTAACATTTAGAGCACATGCCATCGAAAGCTGCACTACCATAAAATCCACAGCCAGCACGGCAAAGGGTCACAGGCGGTAGATTCTGATTTCCGTTTTGCTCCATGCCAATGCTAATAGCCTCCTTCTGGAAAAGTAAAGACATATGTTGTAAATTATGTGTTATCGCACCCTAATCAACGTTTTAGATGCACTGAAATGATGTCAGATGATACAGCTTGGATTATGCAAGGTTTACCATAATGGCTGACTTGGTGACTGACCAATTTTCATCAACACTGACTGAACAAATGAAATTGTCTGATTTTCTGACGATTATTTATGGTCATTGTTTTGTGTGTACATGTATGATACTTCCATTCACAATGGGGAAAATGTAGCACAATCACTGACGACTGACTTTGATAAAACAAACAATATGAATTATTTTAGTACGGGCACAGCAGAGTTATACTAAAAAAAAAACTTCCTCAATCTAAGTAAACATCGAGCTCCAGTTCCTAACTCATTGACCCCTAGACAAATTTGGACTAGCATAGGTCACTGATCTACAGCAGAGTCCGTCCTTTGTTTTTCAGGTGATGATGAGTTAAAAATAACATGACAGATGTATAGTTGGCATTTGTCACAATATTAGTATTATTACATAAAATTACTAATTTAAATAACACAAATCTAAACGAGATCAAATGCAACAGACTAGTTGTTGGCATATGAACATTAGAACTACAGTAATGTCATGTGTAGAATCAGAACTACAATAAAACCTGCATTAGCGACCAAAATCACAAACGCTTTTTGCTGTCCCCAACAGTACCATTCGTATACAAATCAACCTCTATATAAGGACCATCTCCCTATAAAGACAGGTTTTGTTGAGTCCCCTTAGGAGGTCCTTATATACAAGTTTCACTGTTGTTAAATCATTTACTTGTACATCATTATTGTATAGACAGTTATATGTATACAAAAATATTTATCAAAAATTCAATTGATTAAAATTTTTTGCTGATTAAATTTGTGGCCCACAATCCCCCTGTCCAGTGTGAGTCCTGACTGTAATTTCTAAATATTATATGTGTAACATCCCCAAGCATACATGTCACCTAAAAACAAATCTGTGACAATTACATGCTTTATCTCTAAATAACAAAACAAAAACAATTTGAACATGTTACATGCACTTTACTTTGGTAGACACAGTGACATACCTGTCAGCATTATCTCAACATAAAACCTTATCAATTAGACATTTCTCTGTAAATACAGAACAACATACACATGTACTGATGTACAATGTAGGTCAGGGTGACAACCTCTAGATATAAACATTACAGATTCTGCTCATAAATGCAACTCATTAGATAAGGTATGGAGAAAAAAGTCAAACTGACTTTCATTAATTTCAATAAAAACCGCCACAGGAGACATTTGGTTTCATATGTTTGTCTTTTTAGACATTGAAATTCCACATTCTATATCATTTCATTCCTTGTTATTCATAGGCATTAGAACTATATTTTAATACATACAACCTTTACCTTTGTGATCATATTTAGACTTTCTAAATCAATAAATAATAGTGTAGTCTACTGTCATAATTTAGGGGTGAACAAGTTATTTATGAATGAGAAATTATTGTAGGAATTTAGATTCTAAATTAATCACTCCTGTTTTCTGACAGTGGACTTTGCCATTCTTTGAAATGGGTGAGTCCAAATGTGACTACAGGTGGGAGGGCAATGAGATAAGTACAAAAATGTAGCATTAGCAGTTCTCCATCTAATTAGCATATTTTTTTTTTTTTTAGAATTTTAGCAAAATTAAAACTGTCTTTGTTAAAACCATGCACATGTGTGTGTGACATCAATGGCTATTGTAAGAATACCTTCACCGGGTATGTACATATATAAGATTTTTTCCGTTTTCATAACAATCTCATTTTTTTAAATCTGCATTTCTATATTGTATTTTTTAATCCATGGATAAAGGTATATGAATCAAAGATCACCATTTTTTGTATATAAATCAAATTCTGCAATCTAACAAGAGAGAGAAAAATGCACTTGTATGTTAACTTGTGAATGAAAATATTTATTGCTCTCATTGAAAAATGTTGAAAAGCTAAAATTGTAATTGCCATTATTTCTGACATGTTGCAACAAATAAAATTAGTTTTACTTCCTTTTTTATAGAACTACAGATGCCATAAATCTAAAAAGTTAAAAAATTAAGACAAGCTGAAAGTGTCTCATGATAAGGTAGTTTTGAAAAATCACTCCACATTCAATAGTTTTCTCACCCTAGCCTGTAACACTAACAGGGACCAATCTTGTATCACATCCCAGTATATTGAAGTTGTCTTTCACGGTCAGGAATGAGAGGTGATTGGTAGAATTCGTCATAGTAAATAAAAATGAGAAAATGAAAATCGAAGTTAACAGGCAGTAGACTAAAGACATTTATCATCATCAATCATGATACTGAAAACATGATATTGTGAAAATAAACTGTTGTGAAAATCTTAAAAATAATGCGTTTTTTTTACATGTATTATGTGCCTGTCTTACTGAGAAGATATTATGCATGGAATAAACAACAAACAAACACTTCTTAATGGGACCAATTCATGTACCACGTGATACCCTGAAGTGTGAGCTGAAGTGTGGACCATATACTACTATTTGATATGACGTAATCAATGTTTACATGTTACAAGCACATGATTCCTTCATTTTCTTGTACAAGACACTCGAAAACTTTGATCGTGTGAACGACTTTATATGTTTCATTTAAAAAAATCACACAAAATTGTTTAGAAAAAGAAGAAATGTAGTCATGCAGAAAGTAGACATGCAAAAATATTAATTATCCTGGTACTTGTTAAATAAACTTTGCAGTAAAATAAAGTCATATTGTAAATTTGAGTCATAGCAAGTGATCAGGACAAATTTAAAACAGGATGAAACTGTAAGTTTAGTAGACTAGTAGGGCAAAAATAACCCTGTATACAGTACTTTAAATGGATATTTCATCCTTAATTTTGAATTAATTAAAAAGGTTTCTAGATGTTTTGCTAGTCAATCTGTCATGTGAGAAAGGTTGTTAGTTGATAAATTTTCATTTTATCTTATCGGGTAATATTGTCATTGACTCAACCTCATTTATTAGTCAGTGTCTAATTCAAGGTAGCAGTCAGGTCTGATATAACTGCTATTTTAGTTGAACTTAGCATCATGGAATTTTGCAGATATTGTCAAAATGATATCGCAGTATTCCTTTGAAATAAAATTAGTACTGCTCTTGCTGTATTTGCCAATGGGACTAATTCATGTACATGTATCACATGATAACCATTAACGTTTGTGCGATACTAGTATCTCCAGTGGTGATGGAACACAACTATACGTAATATTTCCGCTGAAATGGCGTTTGTCCGGGATATCGTCTTCTAGCGTCATTCCATTACTGATAGAAACAATAGTCCTGCACAAACGTTATACTTTCAAAACAATGAACTATATTTTAATACATACAACCTTAACTTTGTGATCATATTTAGACTTTCTAAATCAATAAATAATAGTGTAGTCTACTGTCATAATTTAGGGTGAACAAGTTATTTATGAATGAGAAATTATTGTAGGAATTTAGATTCTAAATTAATCACTCCTGTTTTCTGACAGTGGACTTTGCCATTCTTTGAAATGGGTGAGTCCAAATGTGACTACAGGTGGGAGGGCAATGAGATAAGTACAAAAATGTAGCATTAGCAGTTCTCCATCTAATTAGCATATTTTTTTTTTTTTAGAATTTTAGCAAAATTAAAAATGTCTTTGTTAAAACCATGCACATGTGTGTGTGTGACATCAATGGCTATTGTAAGAATACCTTCACCGGGTATGTACATATATAAGATTTTTTTCCGTTTTTGTATCTCAGTTTTTTAAATCTGCATTTCTATATTGTATTTTTTTCCGATAAAGGTCATAATCAAAATCTCATTTTTTTTATTTTAAATCTGCAATTTCTATAGAGAGAAAAATGCACTTGTATGTTAACTTGTGAATGAAAATATTTATTGCTCTCATTGAAAAATGTTGAAAAGCTAAAATTGTAATTGTCATTATTTTAATCAACAAATAAAATTAGTTTTAATAGGTACAGATATGAATCTAAAAAGATAAGACAAGCTGAAATGTTTTAAGGTAGTTTTGAAAAATCACTCCAATTCAATAACCCTAGCCTTCTGCAATCTCAACAGTATATTGAAGTTGTCTTTCAGAGGAATGAGAATTTGGTAGAACTTGTATGAAAATGAAAATCGAACTTGTGTAATAAAAATTTATTCATATTGCTCTCATTTGAAAAAAATGTTTGAAAAGCTAAAAAATGCGTTTTTTTTTTTACATGTATTATTGCCTGTCTTACTGAGGAGATTCTGACATGTTAATGGGCAACATGTACCACGTGATATAAAATTAGTATTGTTTCTTCAGTAATTTAGAAGACGATATAGGGCTCTACAAACTTAAAAAATTCAGATTTGCCATGAACCAGAAATTTTCTAGCCAAAAGTACTAAAATATTAAGACAAGCGTGAAAGGGGTGTCTCATGAAATTGGGGCTTAGTTCTTTGAAAAAGTTGGTTTAGCCCCCCCCCACGTTCACTTCCGACGCTGATTCAATAGTTTTCAAGTGTTCTTAAAAAACACTAGAAATGCTAAGTTTATGTAACAACAACATTTAAAACACTGCATGGACCAATCTCCAGGAGTGTTTATATCACATCCTAATTTTGTATATTGTTTTAAAATTTTTAGTTGTCTTTGACGGTACAAAACAGGAGATGAGAGGTGATTTGTCTGTAGAAATTCGTCATAGACAAAACCTATAAGTTCTTTAATTTAAATGACAATCGGTGTTAACAGGCATTTACAGACAAAAAGTTCCGACTGGTTATTTATCATCGCGGGCATTGTGTTCAAATCGGCCACGATAGAATACTGAACAACACTTTGATTTTACCATTAAAAATCGCTGAAAATAAAAATGAAATCGTGAAAATCTTAACACTAGCCATAACTCTGCGTATTCCTTTTTTTAAACTTGTATTATGTGCCTGTCTTCGACCGAAAAAGATGTCATCGTATGCTGTTAGGAATAAACAACAAACAAACACTTCTTAATGGGATCTAGTTTATCATGTACCATGTAAAGCGCATAACAGACCTCGATAACGTAATTTAGTGAAAAGGACTATTGTTTCTATCACTGGTCGTAATGTGGAATGATAAACACGCTAAAAAAGCACGATGATCGCATTGTAGAGCGCTGCCGGACAAACGCCATTTCAGCGGAAATATTACGTATAGTTGTGTTCCATCACCACTGGAGATACTAGTATCGCACAAACGTTAATGGTTATCATGTGATACATGTACATGAATTAGTCCCATTGGCAAATACAGCAAGAGCAGTACTAATTTTATTTCAAAGGAATACTGCGATATCATTTTGACAATATCTGCAAAATTCCATGATGCTAAGTTCAACTAAAATAGCAGTTATATCAGACTGACTGCTACCTTTAATTAGACACTGACTAATAAATGAGGTTGAGTCAATGACAATATTACCCGATAAGATAAAATGAAAATTTATCAACTAACAACCTTTCTCACATGACAGATTGACTAGCAAAACATCTAGAAACCTTTTTAATTAATTCAAAATTAAGGATGACATATCCATTTAAAGTACTGTATACAGGGTTATTTTTGCCCTACTAGTCTACTAAACTTACAGTTTCATCCTGTTTTAAATTTGTCCTGATCACTTGCTATGACTCAAATTTACAATATGACTTTATTTTACTGCAAAGTTTATTTAACAAGTACCAGGATAATTAATATTTTTGCATGTCTACTTTCTGCATGACTACATTTCTTCTTTTTCTAAACAATTTTGTGTGATTTTTTTAAATGAAATATATAAAGTCGTTCACACGATCAAAGTTTTTGAGTGTCTTGTACAAGAAAATGAAGGAATCATGTAACATGTAAACATTGATTACGTCATATCAAATATCTGCTTTGCTTGTTCTTTGACCATTCATTTTATCAAAGTTTGCGTCAAAAACGTTGACTGTGTGAACAGGGTTTAAAAGATACTTTCTACAATTTTTAAAAATTGATGAATTTACCCACTGACAAATTAAATAAGGGCGAAAACAAAAAGGGGGCAAAGTTTTCTTTGTACATATAGTACAACACTTACTGTGGCTGCTCAAGGCACTTGGTAAGAGGATACATATTTATTGTAAATTAGGGACTTCAATATAACACAGGCAAATAATAAAGATAAACAAAAAATGATATCGAGATAACCAGTAACCATGACAAAGTTATCATTTTTTGGATATCTCCATCATTTTACCATCAAAAATTACAGGACAGCAGTTATCATAAAAAGGTCCGTCGTAATCACCAATATCACCAATATTTTTAATTCTTTTCCAGATTGAATTTCCCACTATCAGTAATATATATTTGTTTTTCACAAATGTAGCAATGTGATAAAATGTATATATATATACACACACACACACAACGCAAATCAATGCAATTTCTGGAAAACATAAGTAGGTCCTTTCATGTTCATTACTGTAGTTACTACATTATACTCCACTTCCTTGCTGATATCAAATGTTGAATGTTCTGAAATCCATGACTGGCACGAGTTATTACAAATGATGCGAGTTTATATTTTAATACTTTCAGGACAAGAGGATGTGACTCACTTAATGAATTTAACAAATCTCATTCAACCCATCTTACACAATCACGATTGAGACAACCCATGCATACGTGTACCTTGATAAGTACAGCTTCAATTTAATCATGGTCCGAGTGAATGTTTATTATCACAGCGAGGAACGTGAAACAAAGAGTCGTTTTATCACCTTGCTTTATGCTTACCTAAGAGTATGATGAAGCACATTTGGGAGAACAGGAAGCCATTTTGACACAAAACAACACGTAAAAGATAAAAATAGGTTAGTTACTACAAGGATATCATTGTAATATGTTGTAAGAACTGTTATTATATGAGTTTAATAAAAAATAAATAATAAAATCCATAAATTAAGCCAATCTTGACCCACCCAAAGATGGTTTGTTTAGGTATTTGTGGACAAGATGGCGACCAGAATGTTCCATATATCGCAATAATAACAACAGATTTCATATGTTAATCGATAAATATCGCGAACAAAATTTAATAAATATGTAGAAAAATAATTGAAATAAAACAAATATTAAAAACCAACCTCTAGGCTCCTTTCTTTCTTCTATTCTTTCCTTATTTACCGAGCACGTACGTGTAACAGTTTCTCCTCAATGACACTATTCTATTATTAAGGTCATATGATATGTAGGGCGAGTTATGATTGGTTGTAACCTTTACCAAAAAGAGGCATCTTGGTGACGTGAAAGGGGAACTCTCCTATTATGACATCATGATAAATAAACTAGATATTTATAGTAACACGAGGATGATTCACAGGATTCCCTTAGTCACAACTCCGGGAACAAAGGAAAGATCCATGGTGTGTACCTGTTTACTTGTAACCGTGCAATTTCAGTTCTAAAATTGTCGCATGTTTTACAACCCACGCTATGATAAAATGAGTGAAATAAAAAAGCGGGCAATGTCAGGTAAATAAAATAATACACATCACGTATTTTTCTTTTCTTTTTCCCCTGTATAGACTATAGTGTATTTATGTTTACGTCTATTTCCAAATTCTTAAATAAACACAGTCACTTGGCAAAAGTTTATAGACAGTGTCATTTTTCACAATATCTTTCATATAAAACCACATTAAAAAAATATCCATTTCGTATTGCATTTGAATAGAATTTTCACTGTTAACAGAGAATAGGCCTATGTTTCCAAGTAGCCTATTATTACTAAATTGGAAGTAACTTCAAAAATTTGACAATTTAAACAGAAAGTCAAAATTAGATATCAAAATTTTACTTACACAAATACGGAATTTTCATCACAAAAATTAAACTTTCTATTTGAAGTTGATTAATATTTTAATTTCTAATTCAGAAAATTAAAATTTAAATATATGATGAAACTGTATTCAATTCTTTTTGAAAATTCTATTGCAATGCAATAAGAAATGGATTCACAATATATATATATATATATATGTGTGTGTGTGTGTGTGTGTGTGTGTGTGTGTGTGTGCATGTATATACATATATGTGTGTGTGTGTGTGTGCATGTGTGTGAATAAAATATGGTTTTATATGAAATACATTTATATGATATAATATGATAATGTCTATAAACTCTTAGCAAGTGGCTGTATGTTATAGGAGTAAATATGAGTGTACAAAGAAGTGCCAAAATAATTCAGACACTGTTATTTTTTATTTTACATATTTCACATAAAACCATTTAAAAATATGGTGAGGCCATTTCTGACAGTATTTTGATAGAATTTTCACCATTAAACAGAATGTTTTCAATTTGCATTGCTTACTTGATGTAATTTTCTAATCTGTCATTTCAAATTTCAATTTAAAGTGAAAATAAAAATTAAATGTTGCAATTTTACTTATCCGTAATGGCCATATAGGGATGGAGTTTTTGTCATGAAAATTAAACTGTTTTAAAAATAAATAAATCTTTTAATTTCTAATTCAGAAAACTAAAAGTCCAAACATATAATATAACAGTATTTAATTCTATTCAAATGTGATAAGAAATGGCTTCACAATATTTTTGTTGTTGGAAAAATTGAAATATACAGTATAATAAAGTGTTCGAATACTGTTGACACATCTGTGCTTTATATATTTATAATTTACTGTAAAACCACTATAAAATGGTAGCTACTTTTTATGAAAAGTAATAATGATGCATTTTAACTCCATTTCAGTCAATTGTGATTTTTCCAGTGATATTGTGTTTTGACTTCAGTTTATTTACAAGAAAAACAATGTCTGGATTTTTAAATTCTGAAGTTTTATCTGAATAAAATGTGTGTTGCAGATGTAAATGTATCAAGTCTTAATTTTTGGTTTTTTTTATTATCGAGTTGAATGTAATTTTTTTTTATTTATTGTAATTGTTGTGATCTTATACTTGTGTTTTATACAACACTGAATGACATTTCAGTTACATGACAACAGCCAGTTATTAAGTGGACATGTTGCCAGTTATTAAGTGGACATGTTGTCAGTTATTAAGTGGACAGAGTTCAGTCAGTAGAGCAGCAGACCTTCAACATGGAGGTCCCTGGTTCAATTCCTGGTCATGCCAGATTTTCAGAGGTGATCAAGATTTCATTTCCTGTCTGAACAGCTCTCTGCCTAGGTGGAGGCCTACAGTATCTGAAAAAGGACATGTCCTTCCAAAAGTGGCACCTGACAATCATCTCCATATAAACAGCTATCTTCAAATGACCACTGACTTAAAGTGAATGACATTGTTCCCTAATAGCTTGACCGCATTCCTCAAGTCTTAAGTACATACATGTACATGTACATGTCAGGAGAGAAGAAACAAAACAAGAGTTGTCTACCTTACAATGCTGGATAATAAACTGGACACTGATTGCATGGTTTTAACCTGTTGTAGCCCCATTGGATCCTCATTTATAACTTAAGTTATGAGATTTTGTTTAACTAGATATTAAAGGGGCATTAGCTGTGTTTTTTCCAATTTTGTTTCTTCCCTTCTTACTACATGTAAGGGAGAGTGGGGAGGTATGGGCCATCTCCATTTTTTAAAAACAGTTAATTTTAGAACTTAACTGTTTCTTTCATGTGATAGGAAAGTGTATCCGACAATACATTTGCACAGATGACTGCTTAACAGAAGTTGTGTTCAGACCAAAATTTGAAAGTTGTCATTTGGTGCCTGGTCAGTCAATTTTTCCTTTTATCTTTTGAGTCTTCTCGTGCCTAAAACTTATGTGATGCAAAAGAAATAAAGTTTGGTATTGATGAGTTATTTAATTAACCATATTTTTGAAAGAAGAGATTTATTGCAAAGCAAAGGAAAATCACATGGTATCCATTGTAATCAATGAGGTCCCCTGAGGGAGAACTGGGCCATAGGGACTGGGGAGGTTTTGGCCACTGGCCCAATGCTCCCCTAGATGGCCCAATTCTCCCTCTTAACTTTTTTTTCTGTAAAAGAACATTAATATAACATGAAAGTATCCTATCCAAGATACTAAAAGTCAAAGAATATTGAACTAATCAAAATTCTTTGGATATGAAATATCCACTGCTTCTTGTTTAAAATCACACCTTAGAATATCTTATTGCAGAACATTTTTACATCCTTTGATCTGGAAAGTTTGATTTTCTATAGTCTATATTGACTAATTCTGTACAAATCTATCTATTTTTATAGTTCTTAACAAAATGCCATTCCTATTCAAAATGCAAAAAAGGGCAATTTTGATGAAGATGATGTAAATGAGACTTCTATAATTGAGGATGATGGTTCCTATAGCATGTTTAGTGAAATACAACAATGTTCTTTTGTGCTAGTATGTTATACCACCAAAAAAAACAAAAACAAGAGGTATTTTGTGGGCTAAATAATGTCGAAAAATAATTAAGTCCCTGGAAGTCAAATTCCAAAAAAATCAGTGCTGCAAGAGGGGATATCGGTTTATTTTCCCAAACCCGGATGATATTGACCACATTGATGAAGACCAGGTTGTCATGGTTCTCCCAGAACATACAAGGCCTGGTGGAACAAAATGGGGATCAGAAAAATACCTGTTCATTGTTGATTTGAGTCCATATTTATAACCAACTAGAAGATGACGTTCAATCTTTACTATTGTTTCAAGAACTTGTTAATTCAAATTTTGTGCCTGTTTCATGGGTTATGTTTTTTCAGTATACATTTGTATTTCCTCAATAAGAGTTTTGTGAAGTGAGCAAAAAAGTTAAGTTTTACTAGGCCTAGTTAAGGCCTATTGTTTCATTTAATTTGATTTCAAAACAATTAAAAAACCTGAAGGAAAAGACTGATTTTTTGTTATAATTATTTTTGATGCAAATTGATATGATAGGTATGCATATGCATCTGCCATGTTTGGTATTAAAATTGTTTGAGTTGTTTTGAAGTGCTATTTTGTACTTTTTTGGCCTGTATAATGTAAGGTACACTACAATTTTTGGTTTTTACCACATGGCCCATGCCTCCCAACAGGGTGGCTCATATCTCCCTCCATGCGGAAGAACTGGGCCACACTGAAATATTTTATCATATCATTCACCAGCTAAAAGTCCTTCATCACAGACTATTGTTAATAAGACATATTATAAAGGTATTTTATATCTATTGATTACCACAAAAAGATAGAACCTTCCATTGCAAATAACAACAAGGGATGGCTTAGAATAAAAAATGGCCCAGTCCTCCCCACACTCCCCTACTTAGATTGATATATAATAACAAAAAAGAGATATACACAGGCATAAGAATTCTTGAATTCAGTATACAATTTGTGAAAATTGCTTGAGAAACCTAGTTTGGTGCTTTTTCAATAGCAG
The DNA here is from genome assembly GCA_030159075.1 of Atrina japonica. NCBI lineage: Eukaryota > Metazoa > Mollusca > Bivalvia > Pterioida > Pinnidae > Atrina > Atrina japonica. The sequence goes on from BROG01000202.1 coordinate 1,065,984, forward strand.
TTGAATAACTCTATCAACCTTACATTTTATGTATGCATAATACACTGGACCTGACAGGTTATTTTCGCAAAATATATAGGAATGTAAGAATTTTTATGTCTCGTGTATATAGCTCTTATTTGTTATTGTACATCGAGTACAAGTAGAAAAAATCAAAATATTTAAAAAAAAAAATACAAGATACATTGTCGGCCGTACATGTTATTTTTCTCTATTGGAACATTACAATATTCACTGCTTAACTTTTGTTTGCATTTTTTGGTGCTTTCCCAGTAATCATTAAGTGGAAGGTTAGATTTGAATATGAGTCATATACTCTTGATTTTTATGTTGAGTATAACTGTTTCTTCACAAAACTGAGATTATTAGAGGTGAAAGCCAGAAAAATTGTTTTACAAAAATGTTGAATGTAAGTCATACACTGTAAGTCATTCACTGACTATAGCTTAAATCAAACCACAGAATTGTTTTAATTATCAACCCTCGGTTTCCTCAAATACGGTATAACTGATGGATGCTACTCAAGGGCTTCCCAACATTTTAAGGATATGTTCTGAGTGACTGTGACCTTTCAGAAATTGCCTTTGTCCAAAAGTTTCTGGCCCAAGGAACATTTGTGTGAAATATGATAAAATTCTTATAAGAGATATGAGACCTATCCCAATATTTTATGGATATATGGTGATTAACCTTGACCTTTCAGAAATGACCAGCAGTGACCTTTTCTTAAGGAACATTTATGTGAAATATCATGATAAAATTCTAATAAACATTTCAAGAGATATGAGCTTGTACGGGCTGACAGACAAACATAACAGTGAAGATATGCTGCCCCCAAAATTTCTCGGGAAACATAAAAACTAAAAACTTCTAAAAAGTGCTCTTTCACCAATATTCATAAAACTTTTATAATTCAACACTTTTTATCATAATATTAAAAGAATTATTAATCACTATACATTGTTTAAAACTGCATCCCCAAATAAGACAAAGAGGGATACAATAACTTCTGGAAAAAAAAAATATTTTTTGTGGTTTTTATTTCTAAAATGGATTGGTTGACATTAATTATCATTGATTTTGAAATACCTAGCATTCAAGTAAAATATTTCATGATGTATTTTTATTATTATTTTTTTTTTTTTGGTTATCCAATAGAAAAACGAAATAAAATCCTGAATGAAAATTTAAGATTTTACATATATTATCAAAAAACAGTGTTTTTGAAACCAAAGCAGAAAATTTTAAGTAAGAGATTTTTAACTCATTTACCCCTTATGACACATTTTGACTGATCCAAGTCATTGATTTACAGAAGAGTCCATTGTTTTCCAGGGGTTGATGAGTTAATTATGACTTCTTTTAAGTTAATTGTAATTACATGTTCAATTCATCTAGCAATAATCAAAAACATCAGGGAACATAACATGTTGACACAACATATAAAATAGCTTCAAGCAATACCTAACTAGGTAACAAAAAAGTCTTCCCAACATATCCATGGGTGCACTGTGACCTTGAAGATATAATTATAAAGTTAAACGAGACTTACCTGTAAGGTGAAGTTTGACTGTAATTTCTTCGACCAGTTGGGAGACTGAGGGATCAAATGAGATGATAATGCGGTTAAACGTGATTCATTCTTCAGAGCTCGATATCGAAATTCATCAATAATTTAAGGGAGGGATGTATTTCAGGGTGGGCATTTGATCCCTCAGTCTCCATGTATTAAATAACTGGTCGAAGAAATTACAGTCAAACTTCACCTTACAGGTAAGTCTCGTTTAACTTTATAATTTCTTCTCCCTGTTGGGAGCCTTTCGTTATCAAATGAGACTTTAACCTCCTGATGAATTTGATATCGTTAATTACTAAAAAACGAGCTAGCAAAAATATGAAATAAATACTTAATTAATGTACAAGGTCCTTCCAAGAAAAACTAACTGTATCTGAAAATGACTAATGTATTTATAAACACTACACATGTAATTGATAAATTGGTATCAATCGTGTAAAAACTTTTGATAGGGAAATATATCATTTAGCAAAGTTAGTTATATAGGCTATCACCAAAAGAATGGTCTATAGTGAGGTTTGACTTTTGATAGAATTTTCTAAATACACAGTCTTGCGACTATCCAACTGTTTTTAAAAATAGTTTGTAAAGGTACTTTAAAGTTGTGAGCAGCACTCGCTGAAGCATTTTCACGCATGCTGTGAGCATTTGAAAATGTTAAATGTCAAGATCCTGATTTCAGTTATATATAACTTTTAATCTATGATGTGCAGTTCGTAAAATGAAGAAGTTTGTTTTCTGTCATTATTGTCTTGACTAGACTGTGTGGAGTACCCGAAAGAAGGTTTTCGAGTAAAACAGGTTTCCTTTTTCCTGATATCTGGGATCCACACCTTTGTTGCCCTATTACGATATCCTCCTATAACAGTTTGCCGAGATCAACATCACGAAACAAATGTTTTCGCTTATTGGATGATCATTGGAGCATAGAGAACGGAGATCGTTGTCTTCTTTTGTCAGGTTGGATTATGAGCTCACGTATCTTCTGTGAAGCCAGATCACAATACACGAATTTCATTTACATAATTTGAGTCCGTCAAGCGCTAATTTAAGAATTTCTGTCGGGATTATTTTTCTCCTTCTTTGAGTTTGCAGTAAACACAGTTATATGTCAATCATTTGTAGTTGTTAAAACAATTGATTTTGCTTTATCAAAACGCATGTGTTGAGTAAACTTTGCAGCCTTAGATCTTGATTTTTTGTGTTTTTATCTAAATGAGACCAAATCTCACTAATAACTTTAGGAATATTTTGGAACAAGTTTAGGTACGTTTATAGGCCGTAAATAAATTTTCAAGCCTCTTTGATTTTTTCTGATCATACTTAATATTTACAAACGTACACCGTTGTTTGCTACATCAGCTAGCTATATCATTCAAAATTTTTTCCCCGCATTTTTTCCTCTGATCCGATTTTAAACATTCTTTGATCAATCTTTAAGCAGACTGTGTGTGTGTCTACTTATTCTGGTATCTGATTTCAGATAGCCCCGTGTTTCAGTGTGTGCAGCTTTTAATAAATCACTGAAATCGTCAGATTCTTGCTTATTCAGAAATATCTGATACATTGGTCATGTGCATGATATTGGGGTTTCGAACCCGAAGTGGACTTGTTGTTCATCTAAGGTAGATAATTTTCTCCTGTTCTTCCCCCTTTTTTAAATTCGGGGTTGTACCTGTTTGTGCAACTAAATGGCTGACAAGCGATTTCCATTGTTCTTTGACTTTGCAGCATGATTTCAACAAGTGTTGAGTTGTCTGTTATATTGACAAATGACTTCTCGCCGAACTCGCGAGCGAGAGTAGTCTTATTATGTTTCATTGTCCATACAAGTTTCAGCTTCCCTGCTAATTTATGAGTGTCTTCTTCAGCTGCCATTGTTGCTTTTTATTTGAGACTTCTTTAATGGAAATCGTTAAAACTACGACGATTTGCCTTTATGTCTCAACTTTGTGCAATTCGTAAAACTATGTCTTAGTTAATTCCGATTTTCAAAAATTACATAACAGAAGAAAAGTTTGTGATGAAATGATAGTATAAACACTACAACGAATAAAGAAACTTTTAAATCCACAAAACTTGAAAGTCACACTCCTTTGTATATAATGTCTAAAAATTTATGAAAATTACTGAAAATTAATCGCACATAGAAATGTAATTCACATAATTAATTATCCCAAAAGTAATTGCGTCTGAATCAGAATCTATTCGCTTTATCTATGAATCACGTGACCGCATTATCATCTCATTTGATAACGAAAGGCTCCCAACAGGGAGAAGAAATCCAGGATCACGGTCAAGACATACCTTGAGGTCATGTCAAATAACATATCAAAGTTTGAATGCATTTCATGCCTTGAAGGGTTGGAAAGTTATAGCCAAGACAAAAACTCCATAGGTTTAGTTTAAACATAGTTCTGCTTTGATTGCTTTTTTTCAGCAATTTTGGATTGAGCACAAGTTATCTCAACTTATTGACGCTCTCTCCACAACAAATAGGAGATACAAATTTCAATTGATAGCGACAAGCATAATCAAAATACATGTATTAAATATTAAATAAAATAAAAGATAGAAAGAAAGGCATAGAGAAGAGAAGTATAAGGTATTTAGCAGATTTATATAATATACATGTTATTTGATATCACAATTAAGAAAAACCCAACATGAACGCGAAATGTGGTACTTATTATTACTTGAATACATTGTAGAATACCCTCGCTAGCAAAATGTCCATGAAAACACATTCCTTGTAGACTTTCTCATCTCATTCCGGTCCTTCCAAGTAATCTAACTAAGTACCAGGTTGACATTCCTCCCCAAGTATTTTTTTTTTCTTACAATATTTTCCAAGACTGACACATCATATTTCTTCAATCAACGGTGCAGTTTTTGAACGTCTTTCCGCTGATAGGGATTAAATTCTATAGTAGAGAGATGGAAAAGAACAGAACGAGAAGGATGCACCTGTTATAGAGGCTGACGTTTAAAATCGATTGCTAGCACTTTCATTATGAAGGTTTGTACAATTTTAAAGATTTCTGTTCATTTTCAGTATATTTGGGAGCTCTGGGTTACCAGACAACAGTCAATATCTAAACTTATTGGGTAATATGGCTGGAGTTTAGTGAACATTATATTTCTCAAGAATATAAGTATAGTTGGACATTCCAGCAGGTTGTGGAAAGCATTGTTTTTTCACAACTATGGACACATTGGCATGCAGGAGAATCTGTTAAATTTACACGGTAGAGATCATTATTAAAAAGAGCTACAGTTCGATATCTAAGTTTTGTGTGAATTATTCATTGATGCGACGCAGTTCGTAACTGAAGAAGTCAGGAGGTTTATTTTCTATGATGTGATAACACTTCGAAATCTAGATACAGAGGTTTGGTTAGCGGGTCATTTCATTGAAGACTTGTTCCAAATCCTAGTAGTATAATCTTGCACATAGCTGTCCTGTCAAGTCTACCAATTTTTCTAATCATCTACCGCCAAGAAAAAAATCTACGGATTTTTCTAATTTTCAACCGATTTCCCTATATTTCTACCGCTTCTTGTCCATTTTCCGGCGATCGGTAGACGTTTTTGTCACATTAAATGTTATAAATCGCTTAATTTTCAGGTTTATTAATTGGCGTCAAAAAATAACTTGAAATTGCTGTTCTGGCGCCATCCATATCATTGAAGTATTAAGACCTCTATTCTATGTTACATTTAAGTCCCCTATATCTTCCGTATAGCATTCTTTTGAAGAACAAGGACTAATAACCCTGTTTTATTAATTAATGTCATTAGACCATACAGAGGGTGTCATTATCGTGACGTGTGCCGACGGTAATTACACAATGACCTGTACTGTGGACAGGTACCTAATATACAGATTGATTACCTGTTTATCTAAACATCCATTGAATATAATCACTATCCATATGTTCTGTCCTATATACAGTTATCAAAGATCAACATCATTGATGTTATATCAATTTCATGCAGCCTCAATGACGTGGTGTCTTCTATGACGTCCGCACTGCACATACTATACAGTGTTATACATGTATCTTAAATTTGTGATGATTTCAATACAAAAACGATGTTTTATTTCATTTTACATGGATTTTGATTATACAACGATAATAATATCTTCTTGTAACACATGTGAATTGTCTTTTAAATAAAATGTCATGTAATGACAGTCCAAAATAAACACAGTTTATATAACCTCAATAATCTTTTTTTTTTCTTTTTAAAAGCAGATTCAGTGATTTTCACTTTTTTTGAGTGAACTATTCAGTCATCATTTGTCATTTTAATCTTTATCAATTAATGAAAAAGATACAATGTGAAGATAAACACCTTCAAATAAATATTTTTGGGTATGCGAATATTTTGGTAAAAAATGTTCAAATCTCAAAAAAAAAACCAAACTTTTTAAATAATTCAAGCCTTTGACTTTAAAAATTATCATACTTCCAAATATTTAGCAATCAAAAAGAGATTATACTTTCTTCCAGAAAAATCTAGTTATTTATTTTCTGCATTCCAAACCATAACTGTTATATTACTGTTATTCAAAATTTTGTATATTTTAAAATTTGTTATAACAAATTAAGAAATACTAAATTTTAAACATTCTTATGTAACACAATGATCTTGTAAACATCCATTTTCAGTCTCCCAAGCTGTGTGTGTACATGTATATATTACATGTATTAAAATTTCAAAATAAAGCCTATATCTATTCCTTATTAAATTTCAAAGTCAACTAGAACCTTTTAAAAGGAAAGTATTAAAAATGATATATATATCATCAATATTATTGACAATAATTCCAGTTTTAGATGCATAAAATGGCAGGTATTGAAGTTTAAAATTACAATTTTTTCTTGTTATTTCGGAAGGGGGGCACACCCTCCTGTACCCCCCCCTTCACTTATTTCGACGCAATTGGTAAACGCATATATATGAGAACGACAATGCATTCAGAAAAATTGTACGCATTTTCTACCCAGACAAATTTCCTAATGTTGACAGGTATGCATATATTTCAAACTTTTCTTAATGTAAAACAGTGATTTCCTATGCCGTTTATGGGTGCGGTTACAGGACTAATTTCCAGGACCAGGGGTGCGTCGATTTACCCAAAATGGAGCCAAAAAGACCCTAATTAACGGAAATTGAATAGAACCCAGCAAATGGACATTAATACGAACTAAGGCATTGCTTTGAAGCGAGCTTAGTGGGCGCTGTAAATATTGGACTCGACTCAAGTTGCAACGTTTCTACAATGAAGAGCTTGATGGGCTCGCATTATATGAACTAAGGCATTGCCTTGAAGTGAATGCAGATTTGTCATTGTAACATCGTAATGTAACATTAACTTAAATTCAGCCAATGTATGTACAGCTCATTTTCTACCCCCTTACCATTACCATAAAGTACTCGCTTTGCTCGCTTAAAATCATGCTGAAATTGTTGTCAAATTGAAAGTAAAGTGTAATTGGTGTTGTTTTATTGGAACAATAAGATGTTGGTAAGCCGTCTAGGCTGTTACTAATCCGAGTATAACGGGATTGGGCTGTTATATCTAGACTTAAGCAATTTAAAGGTGATCCATGTCAATTCCTTTTTTTTTGTCATTTCCAAAAGTCTTAAAATCATTTACTTAAAAATTATTGACTTTTGAAAATAAAAATAAGGGCAGATATGCATCTTTATTGATGTGGTTACATACATATAAAAAATCTTTTTAAAAAGAGATGCAACATTTCACACCTGATTTTTATATCCCTCCTATGAAATTGAGGGAGATAACTTGTATACTTCTTTTGCACTCATGTATTCAGCCACAGACTCGAAGATACATGTGTATGTGAATCAACTATCACCAAAATTAAACAATGATACTATTACTTTTTAATGTTTGATAAAATAGTAGGTCTGAAATGCCGAACTGTATTACTTTTTAAAACAATATTTACATGTACACGGTCATACTGGACTAGTGTCAATTTCAGGTGAGCACTGAAAGTTTTACAGTCATGTTTCTGTTAGTCGTATTTTGAATGAAATAAACAATGTAAAAACTAGTTGAAGTTAACAGTTAAAATATTAAGATATTTGTCAACATTTTCAATTTTGTGTGTGCATGTGAGAGAGAGAGATTTTCATCTTATAACACCACTGTGACACCTATGAAATACAGGATAATTGTGTAATTTCTGTCGGAAATCAAATGTAACTAAAGTTAATCCGACAAGTTCTTTTTCAAAACGGATCAATTACTATCAAGGTATAAAGTTTGGCATGCAGCCAACGATGATTTAGTTTTCATTTTATGAAACAGGTAAAAACAGAATTCACCAAAACTTGAAACGGAAATGAGACAAATTTGATATGGAAATCGTGGCCTTAAGCAGGCCACAAAATAATAGAAATTGCCATAATCCATTTAGGGGTATTTACAGCAGCATCGAAGAAGCTATTTTACTATTTTGATTTTTCTGTCCCCTTCTTTGTTGTAGCTTATCTCTTCATATGAGACATCTGAACCGGGGCAGATTTGACAGGTCCTCTTCTCTACTGGGCTACCTTATTGAAACAAATGCTTTATATGGTTGTAATGTCTAGAGTTGCTCTACCAAAATTGTAAAATTCATGACCCTGAGAGCATGGGTTCTGCCCCTAGAGCAGGGCTAAATTTACTATATAGTAAAAATAGCTAAATCTTCAAAAATCTTCTTCTCAACTTCTGCACATCTTACAGGAAAACTAAATACCTGGTTACAAAGAGCATGGAACCCTCTACCAAATTTGCAAAATTCATGACCATGAGAGTATGGGCTCTGCCCCTAGGGCAGAGCTAAATTTAATATATAGTAAAAATAGCCAAATCTTCAAAAATCTTGCTAGGAATTATCTAAGGATCGTTTTGACAAAATTTCAAGGCTATGGGATCAAAGGTCAAGTTCACTGGCACCTAAGTAAACATAAAGCATTTTTGACTTCTCTAGAACCATTGTACTAATTTTAACCAAACTTGACAGGAAATTGTTCTCAGGTGACTGTTAAGGCCCATTGGGCCTCTTGTTAAAGATACAGTGAAACTTGTATATACAAAGAGAGACACACAAAAAAGTCTTTATAGGGAGGTGGTCTTTATATAGAGGTTGATTTGTACACAAAAGGTACTATTGGGGACAACAAAAATGTCTTTATGTGGTCACTAAGGCAGGTTTTACTGTATTTTAAATTGAGAAGAATCAGGATGTCACAGTACTGATATTAGAACAGCTGAAATGAGTAAGCCCTTTCTTTTGGTGTTAGTCTATGTAAAATGTAAACTATCTGGTTTATAATACAGGATAAAAACAGAATTTGGTGCAAAAGTATGTGATGAAATATTGTAAATAAACAAAGAATAAAGTTTATAACAGAAATAGCACATCGTGTTGGAATTTTTAAAGATTTTATCAAAAATGCAAATTCCATTTCAGATTACCTATTCTGTGATTCTGTCTGTTATTCTGTGATCACGGATAATCACTGGCCCTTTACATGTCAAGTTATGACCTTTAGTGAAACTGGCCCCTTGTTCTCAGACAACATGATCCTTAAAGACTTCAACTGATGGACTGTTTTCATAGCCAACATACTGCTGAGGTCAAGGTCACTGTTGGCTTGAACATTTTTAGCTCACCTGAGCCGAGGGCTCAAGTAAGCTATTGTGATCACTCTCCGTCTGTCCGTAAACTTTTTATATTTTCGACTTCTTCTCTGAAACCACCAAAGGTATTTTGACGAAATTTAATAGAAAACAAATGCTAAAGGTCCTTTACCAAGTTTGTAGTTTTCAGCCAGATTTGCCCAGGAGTGGATCCAGGGTGGGGCAGAATGGGTCCCAAAAGGTATATCTTCTTCTCCAGAACTGCTGCATGAATTGAAAACCAATTGTTTTTGAGTGATCTACATGGATGTATGATTCAAGTTTGTATTTTTCATAGAAATCAGAATAACAATTTTTGACACATTTTTGAGGTCTTTTCAACTTTGTCATTTTCATTAATTTTTGTATGATTTCCTCATTTATCTCCCCTTGCATTCACTTTGATGCATTTCATTTAATGTGTTTTACTTGTAATTAGGTAAAGGAATGTTTTTGTGCATGGATTTTGCCGACATTTAATTTCTAGAACTTTCTTATGAATTTTTTAAGACTGCAATAAAAGAGGAGAGGGGGGGGGTGCATTTTTCACACTATCAGCTTTTGTTTCAAAACTACTGAAGGAATTTTGACGAAACATGGCAGGAAGTAAGTGCTCAAAGTTCTTTACCAAGTTTGTAGTTTTCTGCCAGATTGGCCAAGGGGTGGATCCAGGGCGGGATAGAATAGGTCCCAAAAGGTACCCTCTTTAAAAATCTTCTCATTACATGAATTGAAAAATGGATTGTTTCTGAGTGGTCTACATGGATGTATGATTCAAGTCTGTATTTTTCATAGAAATCAGAATATTAATTTTTGACATGTTTTTGAGGTCTTATATTTTTTTAATTTTGCATGATTTCCTCAATTATCTCCCCTTGCATTCACAATGATGCATTAAAGTGTTTTACTTGTATATAGTTCAAGAAATGTTTTTGTGCAAAAATTTTGCTGAAATTTGATTTCTAGAACTTTTGATGAATTTCTTAAAACAGTAATATTTATGTTTCTTGGCCAGATCAGCCTACATGTACATATTCTTCTTGGTCTTCTTTCCACATTTGTAGATGGTTCTCAGGTGATCGACTGAGGCCCTCTTGGGCCTCTTGTTTTCTGTCTGGACCATAGTTTTCTTACATCTTATCAGTATTTTGTTGTCCTGTTTTATAACACTAACAATTTATTTCTTTACATTTCAGTCAATGAAGACGAATTTATTGCTATAATGACCGGGGACACGTGATTGTGAAACACACAGAGAGAGAAAGAGAGATCTCACCAACCACACCCACTCCAACGAACAACTTCAGTTCAGCTGATGAGAAAAATTTGCAACTTTGAGAGGCAAAAGGACTTTCCATAAACGAGATATACTTCATTTGTTTTGTTATTGGTCAAATATGCATTGTGGTATAAATTAGGGGATGTATCAAAATAAATCCTGTGAGAAGTGATCACCTCCATCTGTTGTCTGAATAAGGGATGATGTCAAAAGTCATTTTAATATATATTTTTTAATATTGGGATATCCCCAATAAGGTGTGATGTAAACTTAAAATATTCTATGTCATAATATTCTTTAATGTGGGGTGATGTCAAAAGTCATTTAAATATTCTATGTCATAATGAGGGTTCTTTAATGTTGGTCAAAAGTCATTTAGATATTCTATATGATGAGGGTTCTTTAATGTGGGTGATGTCAAAAATCATTTATATATTCTATGTCATGATGAAGGTTTTTTTTAATATGGGGTGATGTCAAAAATCATTTAAATGTTCTATGTCAAATTGGCATTTCTCTGATAAAGGGTGATGTCAGAAGTCATCTAAAATATTATATGTCAAATTGATGTTTCTCTATTGAGGGGTGATATCAATGGTCATTTACATCAGTGGTCAGCTTGTAAATTTTATTACATACATTATCCTCTAGAGATGAATACTTAGAAAGTTTTTGCATTCAATAATCGTAATGAAAATTGCTAATTACTAAATGCATAAAATTTTTGAGTTTTTTCTTTCATTTACAAAATCTGTAATCCCTTTTGTTTAATTGGTTTCTGTGGTAATAGCAATTTCTTTATGTTCTTATCATTGCCTGCCATGATTAGTCTACTTACTTGATTGCATTAGGTTTTGTTAAAGGCAAACAAGCTGTCGAATTGGATTTTTGTTTGTATTGAAAGTTTCAAATATTCAACTTTTTATACAAATAAAATGTTTTTAAAAAATCCTGGAAATCCTGGGTTGAAAAAAAAACTTACTAAAATGTCATAGTTAGCGAAAAGAAATCAAACACGAATAACGGGTGATAAACATTTGTATTCTTATGTGGAAATCCGATAAACATTTTATGTGGATGGCAGGATTATCAGTCGTTGGCGTATTTCATTCATTTTAGGCAATACATGCCCAACATGTTAAAATTTTCTACGGCAATATATCTTTTTAGCGATTTTAATCCAAGATTTGGTCTAATCATCGCAATATTTTCTTATGCCTCTTGCCTGAAAGGTCTTGCCGCGGGCATATAGTGTTTAAATCGTCAGTTTATCAGTCTGTCTGTAATTCGAACCCACCTGTAATTTTGTTCTGCTTACTGTTTGTCATGTCTGTTCGAAATTCCGTCCATCTTTCATAGTCTAGTATAGAAATTTGTTGGGGGGGGGGGGGGCATTTGTGTTTCACAAACACATCTTGTTATTAAAATGACAACCTGTATGCCTTTAACTTTATTTTGATTTTGTTATGTAATAGTATCCTGTTATATGTTTATAAGTAATGATGTTGTATCCTGGGGTATATTGATGTGGTTACTGGACAAGTTTACTGTAAGATTGGGTAATATGAACTGAAATATTTCAACCTTTTACATGTTTTATTTCTGAATAATATGGACAAGTGTAGTAAAGTCACCTGTAAAGAACTAGGTAATTTACTTTACTTTTCTATGATATTAAGGGAACTTTCCTTCTCATTGATATGAGGGACACTTTACTTCTCATTGATATGAGGGGCACTTTACTTTTCATTGATATGAGGGGCACTTTACTTCTCATTTACATGGAGTGCACTTTACTTCTCATTTACATGGAGTGCACTTTACCTCTTATTTTGTATAAAAGGTTAACTTTGGAACACCAAGCCAGAGAATAAATAAATTTTTCAATGTACATGTTTGATTATTTGTATTAATGCAAAATTGGAATGATATTTGAATACTAAAATTGCAGAATGGCAATCTACAAAGATTTTTAGACTATTGCTAATGGTACATTTATTAACCAAACAGATGTCAGCATCTGTCAGCCATTTAAAAAACAGAAACTCGGTGAGGATCAAATGTAAGATTTGTGATGGAAATATGACGAAATCAGTTATTCATTTGAAGATTGTGATATCACATGTATTACGTTTGGTAATTATATCACATGTATTACGTTTGGTAATTATATCACATGTATTACGTTTGGTAATTATTTAATGTTTGTGTTTGTATAAGTTGTTGTCAATGTAAATGTAAATAAATGCATGTAAATCAGAACTTTTGTGTGGGTTTTAGCTAGATAAAAGTATGAATACTAGTTTAATATTGAATAAATCTACTACAGTCATATATTTTTATACCTAGATAAAATATTTACAAATTCTATATCTCTTTCTTGTTTCTTTACCCTGTTATTCGATACTGGGTATGTTTGTGTGTGTCTGTCCTATCGACAAAGTATTTTCCGTTTGCTCTCCATTGAAAGTGGAATTTCTTAAATTTTTTAATTTCTTGAATTACACTTTAATCATCAAATTTGAATTTTACAACAATGTTTTTAAATTTTATCATACATAACTGAACTATGAAAATGCAAATTATTGGTGTGCTAACAAAACTTTTACCCATTTACTGTAATACAAATTTTTTTTAAAAGTTTGAGTGGGCAAATGCACATTTGATAAAACAGCACCCATAATTCTTTCCAGTGCATGCAGAATTAAGTAGGTTGTATGCAAATCAGAAACTATGGGATGTATGACTTTAGACTGGGATGGGGATTGTATCAGAATAAAACTATTTTCATGAATTGAACAAAAATCAGAATCACAAAGTCTTTATCACTTTAATGTTATGCAAAATGTTACTGAAATAATTTCATCTTACTGCTAATATTATTGTTACACCGGATGTAAAACAACCTAAAAACAAACAAAAAATGTTAACTTGAAAACTCATTGAATGCAATTGTGAAATGATCCCCTAGTGACCAGACAGCATGAATTAAGTGTGTGACAAGATAGGCCTATTCGTATTTTCCCATGGACATAAAAATGTAAATTTCATGTGCCTCTATGTTAAAATATGTGTATATGTCATATAATTTTGTATAATCTAATTCCATCCCTTGGATATGATGGAAAAATGATACTGCAGTAAGGAATTTATATATTTTCATAAATGGGGGGGGGGGGGGTATTGCATATATAAGTACATTAAGCAGGCGCCTTGACTATTTTTTTTGTAACCATGTGGTTGAAAAACTGTTAATATTTACTGTATTAAGGCTGTTCAGTGCATTGGATTTACATCCGCGTAATTTTATCGAAATTTGAAAGAAATCTTACACTATTATTAGTAATGAGAAACTTTTACCCTTGAATTGTTTGATGCAATTGGCGTGTGGCAAGGGCTTTGATTGATTGATTGATGCAATTGAAATTCATTTTTAGTTATGTATAACCTTTGAAATAACAATAATATGGGTTTTAATTATATAACTTATGTAGTTTTTACAAAAAATGACTAAACCCAGCTTTCAATGAAAAGTACACAGACTATATAATTGGGCGTAGTTACAATATTACCGGTAGTTTCACCCACTATTGTAATAATTTATTATGATAGTGGTTGATATTGTCAAACTTTAAAATAAAGGACAGGCAACAGAAATCATCATAACCACATTTTTAGTTATGTATAACCTTTGAAATAACAATAATATGGGTTTTAATTATATAACTTAGTATTGTAATCACCCACTATTGTAATAATTTATTATGATAGTGGTTGATATCGTCAAACATCATAACCACTATTGTAATAATTATTACAATAGTGAACGTTATTACAATAGCAATTGTAACACATCATGTCTAGTTATGAGTGAAAGTTACAGGACTTTGAATCAAGATATGTAGAAGAGTTCTTGTGTCGTGGTTGATGAGTTTTGAATCTCGCCCTATGACGGCTTAAGACAATAACTGTAAAAATGTTTGCTACATTGCAAAGCAAATACCGATATATGAATTAACAGTGACTGTCCATCCGTATTTCTGCGTAACCAGTTTGCATTAGATAAATTCTGTTTGAATTTTACGGTTATGAGAAAATCGTGTTTGTATTATAATTATAGTTTTTATAGCGTTTGATCGTTGTGTTACATCCTGTCAAGAAGTTTTCACCTATATTGAAATGTCGCCGGCTACAAATTTTTGCCTGTGCTATGGACTGATGGCAATGCAGTGAGGGTTCTTTTGCGTGCCACACCTTCCGCGACACGGGACCTCGGTTTTCAGTCTCGCCTGAAAGACTTGTGACTTCATAAACGAATGCTATAGACAATTGTCTCTGTCACTTGAATATTAGACATCAGTTGTGCTCCACTTTAAAAGTTTGGTGTGTATTTTCAAAAAAGAAAATGGTTTCATACAAGACCAAATAATACATTTAGATGTAAAGCCCCAGTCGGTGAGTTCGAGTTTCGCCGGCAGGAGGTTGGTTTCCTGTCGTTTGGATGAGACAGTAAAAACTGGAGGCCCGTGTCACAGCACGTTAAAGAACCCTCACTGCTCAGTGTCCGTAAATGCATAGGCCAAAATTTGAAGCCCTTCACTGGCATTTGGTGACGTCTCCATATGAGTGAAATATTCTTGAGTGAGATGTTAAATAACAATAAACAAACAAACAAACATGTATAGCCCAAACAGTCTACGAGAAACCCCTTCATGAATATATTAGGTTTTGAAGAATTTAGAATTTAAATGATGTTATCAGAGCTTACTGTTACTTAAGTATAGTATTATTGATCAGCTAACACCAGAACAAAGTATCGCATTGTAATTTACTTTTTAGTAGACGGTGACCTTCATTTCTTTTCTTCACCTTTGACCTTGGAATTTGAATTTCAGATGCATTTACATTATACGGTAGTTTTTTTGGAAAGAATGCTCCCTAATCCGACCGTACTACATTCGGCGTTTTCTTGTTTATTTTCCCAACGGTTGTCAATGAAGATTATGAAACTCTTACAAATGTCTCCCGATTTGCGAACGGGTGCTTTCTGTAGAAGGAAACCATGAGGGTAACTGGAGAAAACCTCATATGTTCAAGCTGGCGAACGACATGCCA
Organism: Atrina japonica; assembly: GCA_030159075.1. Taxonomy (NCBI): domain Eukaryota; kingdom Metazoa; phylum Mollusca; class Bivalvia; order Pterioida; family Pinnidae; genus Atrina; species Atrina japonica. The sequence continues at coordinate 1,081,662 of BROG01000202.1, forward strand.
TCCCACATACCTCCTGTCCAATTCAAGGGTTGAACCAGGGTCTGGTTTGTAGGAAGTGTGAGCCTTAACCAATGCGCTGCCTGGCATAACACAACAGTCCTGGCATAATGTCAACGAAAACTGTACCTAGTGACTCCTCTGTATTTACAGATTGAACACGGCAATGAATTAAATAAGTCTTACTTGAATGGATGTTTTTCTTGAAAATGTCAAAACCAAGTCTGTGTGGTGGACGTGCGTAACTTTACACAGTTACAGTTTGGGAAATGATGTACTGTAAATCCGATTTTATTCGAGAGAATCTTATTTACGTGTAATTTCGCGAAAGCTCTCTTGGTGAAAATAAAATTATCATATAATGAAATATGATAATAGTATGATGAAGTGGGCGAAAATATCATATTGCAAATAAATTTAGAACTTAAGTATTGTGCAAATAAAGTCCCGCGAAAATTTCCCGATTTACGGTAACCGGACACTGGTTGCACTAACTATAATCTAACTCAAAGTTGATTTTTTTTAACGCATTTTGCAAGCAGTTCCAGATGCTGTTGTCATGCTATAATAGGAATAACCTATTGTAGGATATGATATCTGATAATTATGACGTGTTGGAATAAAAATAACCCATTGTATAGTCTAATGAAGTGCGTTGATTTCACCTTAACTCACCAGCCCCTGAAAAACTATGGACTCTTCTGTAAATCAATGGCTTAGGCCAGTCCAAATGTGTCTTTAGGAGTGAATGAGTTAATACTCGGAATGTTGCAGTCTTGATGGACGTAAGACTCGATTTGAGTACGAAAGTATGCACGTCTTCTCGTCATGTATCCTTAAATAGAGTCTCTTGTAATTCAACATTGGAATTATACATACTTAAAGCGGCATTATCTGTGTTTACCCAAAAAAGCCGAAGGCTTACTTGAACTATTGTGATCACTCCCCGTCCATCCGAAAACTTTTCAAGAAGTATCATAAAATGTACCTGTATCTTTGAAAGTCTTGATGTTGAAATCATCAAGTTCCACATCTGAATCTACATCTATATGTACACTTGTAAGAATCTCCTCATTGACAAGATGATTACATTATGAATCATGAATGGCAAAGCTGAACCTCATGTCAATTTCTTCTACTATAGCATTTCTTATCTCTAACTCGTTCAGAATATGCAAGTGGTATTTTAGATGCACGCCTAGTAACTTTGATCAGCATTGCAGAAGTATTAAAATGCCTAAAAGATGAAAAAATTGTAGTTTTCTGTTTCCTTAGAAGATTTTTGGAGATTCACCATTTACCCCTTTTGGAGCCCCAATGGGCCCTGGACCCTTTTCAATTTCAAACATTACGCAGCTTTATATGGGGGTAGTTCCTGCTAAATTTTGTTTGATTTGAACAATTCATTCTTTAAAAAGTTGAAAATGTCTAAAAATTGACTAAGAACTGATATTCACATTCACATTTAAGTTATTCTCTTCTCTTCAATACAAGCCAAGAAACTGTTTAGAATGATAGCAGAGTTTGTTTGTTTGTTTATTGTTGTTTAACGTCCCACTCAAGAATATTTCACTCATATGGAAACGTCACCAAATGCCGGTGAAGGGCTTCAAATTTTGACCTATGCTCGGCACTTACGGCCATTGAGCAGTGAGGGTTCTTTAACGCGCCGACACCTACTGTGACACGGGGCCTCCAGTTTTGACTGTCTCATCCGAAAGACAGAAACCAACCTGCCGTCGGCGGTACTCGAACTCACGACCTCACGATCCAGAGTCGAGCGCGCTACCGACTGAGGCAGGCCGGCTCAGCAGAGTTGGTAATCAAAAGTAGACGTGAAAGGAAATTCTATATACTGTAATATTATATAAACCAAATTCTGTGTATTACTTTTGATGTGTTCAATATTCAACTTATAATATTGGTTTCATCTGTTTTCTATCAATCAAATCATATTCTGTGTATTACTTTTGATGTGTTCAATATTCAACTTATAATATTGGTTTCATCTGTCTTCTATCAATCAAATCATATTCTGGGTATTACTTTTGATGTGTTCAATATTCAACTTATTATAATGGTTTCATCTGTCTTCTATCAATCAAATCAAATTCTGGGTATCACTTTTGATGTGTTCAATATTCAACTTATTATATTGGTGTCATCTGTATATATTCTATCAATCAAGTAATTATTCCCCTTGGTATTGTTGTTGTTGTAACCTCATGTTGCCCCCCTAAGTGCCCATTGATTGGAATAAAAATTATTCTTTTACATAACACTATAATTGAGATGCCTATATATTTAGAGACAGATAGACAGACTGACTCAAAAACAGACAAACAGCCAGAGACGGATAAATGCATAAGAAGATGTACAAAGACAAATAGACAGAGACAGACATACAGACAGAGACAGACAGACAGACAGATATAAAGACAGACACAAAGAAAGACAGAGATAATGACAGACAGACAGCAACAAAGACAGAGAGAAATAGGCAATGATAGACAAGACAGACAGAGAGAAAGACACAGAGAGACAATGACAGATATACAACAAACAGACACAAGGACAACGACAGAAGAAAGAAAAAGACAGAGACAGACAGAAGCAGAGAGACATGGACAGACAAAAACAGATACAGACAGAGAAACAAGAGTCAGACACACACTGGGACAAACACATTGATGGAGACAAAGACAGAGACACAAAGACAGAGAGACAGACAGATAGAACAGGAACAAACGAGCACAAAGTGAGGCAGATACAAACAAACACAGACAAGTGACAGACATGTCTGAGACAGAAAAGACAGACCTAGAGAGAGAGAGAGAGAGACAAAGACAGACTTACAGAGACACAGAGACCAAGACACAGAGACAAAGACAGACACACACAGAGACAAAGACAAATACAGAGAAACAATGGCAAACACAGAGAAAGACAAAGAGACAAAGACAGAGACGAAGACAGACAGCGATAGAAGTGTGAGAAAGACAGTCAGGAAGACATGGAAACAAACAGATACAGACACAGAGACAAAGACAGATACACAAAGAGACAGAAACGGAAACACAAAGACAGACAGATAGACAGAGACATAAACACAGTCAAAGATGTGGAGACAAAGACAGAGATGGAGACTGACAGATAGAGAATCAGACAGAGATTGAATCAGACAAACATAGACATAGAAAGAAAGACACAAAGAAAATAGAGTGAGACAGACACATACAGAGATAAAGACAGAGACAAAGAGAAAGACAGAAACAGAAAGAGATACAGACAAAGACAGATAGACACAAAGACATGCAGATAAACAGAGACAGAGTCTATAAGTTTTACACATCTGTGTCTGTGCTTGTCTATTTATGTCAGACTGTTGATCTGTCTGTATATATATATATATATATATATATATATATATATATATATATATATATATATATATATATATATATATATATATATATATATATATATATATGCTTCTGTATACGTAGTATGCCCCTTTAATGTTTGTGAGCATTTATTTTTGTAAATGTGTTACCTCTGTTTTCTTACATGTATGTGTCTTGGTGTGTATGTCTGGGTATGCGGGGCTCACCCTGCAGGTAGCCAATGTACATATTGACTAATTTTTCATGATCATGACTATTGTAATTGGCTAATTTTCTGGATAATGTTTTTGTCATTCTTAATTCAAGTTTTAATTTTCTTCCACTCAAAAGAGAAAAATTGTAGTGTATAAAATGACCACAGAAAACTATGTTTCGACAATATACACCCACATCAGTTTCAAAGGCATGTTTGATTGAAAAAAACAAAATTGTCCCGGGACTTAAAACCGAGATCTCGTGTCGCGCGGCAGGTAAAAAATCGGCATTGCATTGACATCAGTCCTTAACAAAGGTCAAAATTTGTGACACTTCCCCTAAAGCTGATGACATCTCAGTATGAGTTAATTTTATTTCTTCGAATGTAAAACAACAACCAAACAGAAAAGCGGAAATTTGGAACTTTTGAATTTTGATTTTATTTATCATTATATGTTTTATCGCAAATGCTACTTAACAATTTCTTCGCGTTCATTACCATCACGCTGACACATAATGCAGTTTCATCCCTTAAATCGAAAATCCAGGTATCAGTACATAATTACAGTGGACGTGTAAAAAATCTGTAGTTTAAAAATAATTTGGCTACAACGAATGGCTCCTTCCGGACGCCTGGTCCTGTCCAGCTTAGGATGTTGTTGTTTTTCAGGTTGAGACCATTTACACATCTAATTCATCGTATTTTGGTGGACTCGAGTTTCGATTATCAACTGTTACTGGAAATACACAAAAATACGTCGGCGACCTCTGAATTTTGGAAAAAATGTGTAGGTAGAATGGTTGTAAATGATCTGGCATAATTTTTACTTTTCAAATTACCATTAAATGGCCATTTTCCAGAAAACTATTGTGAATAACGTCGCATTATAGCAGTAGCAAAGTATACAATGTAAGCCATAGCTACTAAATAAATGTAACTGTAAATAACCATTAACACAATGTCGTTTCCAATGCCAAAATTATTCCAACTTCATTGATTATCTATTTAAAACATGTTTTCATTTTCAGCTGACTTGATCTTATGAAAATTAGGTGTAAAAGCGTATGTGTGTTTGTGTACTTTGCACCACATTAATTGTATTGGAAAGTAGATGACATAACATGACAGTTCTGTTCATAGAATCATTGCAATGGTGAAAAAACAATAAAGAAAACAAACTTAGGTAAAATATCACTTGTATTCAGCGGGAAATGCCTTCTGGTAGGCAAAATGATAGAGATACCCATAGAAACTCTATTCAGCAGACAGATGACCGTTTACGTTCCGGAGCTTTATCAATACGTAGAATGATTGGCAGCTGACTTTCCTCATTATAAATACATGAATGGGGGAGTTCACGAAGTAGTTTCTATTCATGATTTATTTATCTATTCTATAATAATACTGCTAATGAAAATATTGTATATGTACTATGTTTTTGCTTGTAATCGCTACTAAGGAAGTTCTTTTATCGTTATGTTAGTCTTGTTAAACAATATACTCCCATCTCAGGAATGTGAGATACCTGGTATTTCGGTACCAGTTGTTAATCTTATACTAAAGTAGTATTTGGCACTGTTAACACCATTTAAATTCGAAAATTTTCTAAAGCTAAGATAATCATTTTTTAGAGTGGTTACTCTTAGACGGATTTCAACTACACTTTTAGATATACTATTTGGCCTTGTATGATACCACTATCTATAGAAAAAACACATACTTTTCAAATTGGAGCTCAACTGATGATGTCTTATTGACAAAAACGATATCGTCTTGAGCATTATAACTTTGGTATTATGTTTATAATATTGATAGTATTCTGGGGCACGACAATATACACTGACTCTCTGTCGCCAATCAGATCGAAAATATAAGTAATCTCGGATACCAAAGTATAAATCTTTAGGATGTGCAGGATATAAATACAAATCTGGTAAAAATGGAAAAACACGAACCTCTGGAATCGGGATCAGCTGCCAAGAAGGAGTAAGCATCCCCTGACAACCGGTCGCATTGCCATATGTATGAAAACTGTCATTATTAATTGATTCAGCAGTTTCTGAATAAAGTCTGATTGGTATGAATAAAGGAACAGGTTGGCCAATAAAAAGGCATAATTGGTTCGCATAGGAATGCGACAGTTTGTTGAAAGACCACGTCTCAGTACATTACAAACATATTGTCTATTAGAAATTCCAGCATGTTATTTATATCAACTTCGGTGTATTTTGTGTAGAATCATAGACGATCACTAGATATTTAAATTTTAAGGTTCAACCTTTAGTGAAAAAACAGTTGTCTATGATGGTAAAAAGTCTTTCTTTTAATTTTATATGTAGAATTGTAGTATAAAGAGTAGAGAAATCATATGTTTGGATATTGTGAATTTGAAAAAAATTGTGTGCCTTCAAAGTTTCTAAAAGTTGTATAGAATTTTTAAGTATCCACAACTGATTTACACCGCTACTGGAATAAGCAACTGTACAGTATTGCTGAAGTTTCTCTTTAACGGCTGTCAATATCTAAAACTAGCTGATGACAGTTTACCTGAACTCGACAGGTTTCCATGTAATATTTACGATGGGTGTGACATGCTAGCAGGAGTCTGTTGTCTCCTGCCGGACGCCTGGCTCATCCCATTTGGGTTTCGCAATTGTTTTTTATGTTGAGACAATTTTTATATCTAATTTGTCACATAAGACAAGGAAGTCAGAATTACATACTTCTAGTTATTTAAATTTATAAAATCTACGATATATAGAGCCTAATATATATCTCTGGTGTAATTATCAAATCATTCAGAAAGATAATAAAAAAAATACAAAAATAAAATTTTGACCTTAGGGCCTATACCATCATTTTCTCTGCTTACACACAATCTGTGAAAGACCGTAAATTAACATACATCAATTACCATTTTCCACTGTAAACCACATGTGCGTATTTTTATGAGGTGATGTATGCCACTCTCGTTTGGTTGGGATCAAAACCAAGATGGCTAACAGTCAAATAACTACAATTTTCAATATGAGTTTTCTTGAATATATTGAATACTACAAATTATTTCTCATTGTAGCATGAAAGATAACTTCAATCAACTTAAATCTGATACGAGATATACTCGTGCTAAACTGGATATTTGGAAATTTGTGATCCCTGATATGTTTACTTTTATTCATACGCTCGAAAAAAAGTAGTTCACAGGAGAATGCAATGTTTTCTTCTAATAATAAATATTTGCAAAATAAAAAAAGACTAGATTTATCAATTATGTTTTATGAATAATTGTACAGAAGATAACATTGATAATAATACATACACGATTAAGGGATCCCTACGGTATCTATTTGTGTCGCACACGTGTGCATGTGTTTGTTATTTTCGATCCCGATTATGTCCGAATAATTTACCGCTAATTTCGGAATTAGAATCTAGCTGGTACCGAAATATAGGTCATTGTTTTTAATTGATCAGAAAAATAAATGTGGAATTTATTTGTTTAAGCTGACTAATACTGAAGATATTTAAATTATTAAAAGGAAAATATCTCATAAATCTACGCGTGTCTTAGCCTAATTATGCATTCACTTGCACTGGTAATTTAGGTCAGTGATAAATTTTATGTTATAAATGCTGACACCTGCATGGCAAAAAAAATTGAGAATGTATAAATACACTGTTATCAATATGAAAACAATGCATGTGACCGACATACGATGACACGCATTTCTCTATCTACTCCAGAGCGTGCCACACGCATTTCAGCAGATCTGCCAGGCATTGCATAATCAAAGCTGTATCATTCGTCACCTGGTAACTGATCTCGTAAAAACACAAATACTGAAAAGGCGAGCCATCAAAGGCAAATCATTTATTGTTGTTTCTATTCTGGTTGATAAACCATTTTAATATATAGCTATTATATTCAGTACCTGTAATCTTAGTGTGCGAAATAGGCATCTGATTAATCGGGCAGATTCTCGTGTGACGTCACATCAAAGGAATTAACCGCGCAAGCGAGACGCCAGATAAGCTTTATTAGAAGGATAAACAGTTATCCCGTCATTTTTACCTCAGACAATTTGGCTATATAACGTTTAGATGTATGGGCGCCGTTTTACTTTTTGGTACCAATTAGTGATATCACTTATTTCGAATACGTGATATCACTCATTCGAACAAGTGAT